>JAJHSJ010000002.1:112424694-112760072 GCA_021015155.1 Magnolia officinalis
CTAAGAAGCAAGACTCCCTCCTCCCGGCCAACAGGACGTTTGTCATTTACGAAGTCAGAAGGGGACGACTCCCAAGGCGTAGTGTCCACTCATAAGTTTGACAAGGAGAAGCTGAATGAGTGGTTTGCTAGATTAGTGATTTTGGGAAGAAAAACCTTTCAGAATGATTGAAAGTAAAGGGTTTAGGGCTTTCTGTCATTTCCTTAACCCTCGGGGTCGAGAATGTCTCCCGCGTCACAGTGCAGAGAGAAAGCATGAAGATGTACGTAAAGGAGAAGATTAACCTGAAAGAAGTTTTAGCTTCAGTGAACAGAATAGCTTTGACTTCTGATTTATGGACGGCGTCCAATCAAAGAAAAGGATACATTCATTAACATTAACCGCTCCCCTATGTCGATTAGGATTAGAAACTATGCAAGAGAATTTTGAACTTCAAACACCTTCCTCCTCCACATACTGGTTTACTTATTTCAGATTGCATCTACAGTTGTCTAGAAGGCTGGGGCATTGAGAAGAAAAATTTCAGCAATAACTTTAGACAATGCTTCAGCAAATGACAGTGTCATTTCATGCTTACGTAACCAGTTCAGGGCTACAGGAAATTTATTTTTTGAAGGAAAAAATATTTCAGGTTAGATGTTGTGCCCATATTATAAATTTGATTGTACAAGAAGGGCTGAAAGCAATCGACGACACTATAGAGAACATAAGAGAAAGTGTGAAATATATAAGGGGGTCGCCATCAAGGCTGAGTGTAATGGAATGACATCATCCAACGTTTGAATGTGCCATCTAAAAAAAACGTTGAAGTTGGATGTCTGTACACGTTGGAAACTCGACCTATGAAATATGTTAGATGCGGCAAAGATAGAATTTACAGCTTGCATTTCCTGAATATGCGTGACAGAACGTATTTTGGGTTGCCGAGCACAGATGATTGGGTCAAAGCACACAAGTTCACACATTTTCTCCAAGTTTTCTACGATTGCACACGAAGATTTTTTCTGGGAATCAGTATCCAAACCGCGAATCTCTGTTTCTTCCGTCTTTGGAAGATTAAGGATGCTCTGCAGAAAAATGCCAGTGCGGGTCCAGATTTCATACGTCAGATGACAGTTGGTATGAAGACGAAGTTCGATAAATACTGGCACGAATGTCATCTGTTGATGTCCTTGGCAGTTGTTCTTGATCCCCGTTGTAATATGGGATTGGTTAGCTTTATTTTCATGAAGCTTTATCCTACTGAAAGAGCGGCAACAGAAACGTCTAAGGTTCGTGAAGCCCTTGAAGATCTATATAAATCGTACGTTAATACTTTACCTGCAGTGGGTGTTGAAGAAAGTAGAGATGCGGATATTTCTGTACCTGGTAATCCGGATGTGCTAAATTAATACATATCATATTTGGCACAAGCACGAATGAGAGTTGATACTAAGGAATCAGAGTTAGAAATGTACCTCAAGGAGTCAATCGTAGTGCGAGCTGAATTTGATGTGTTGGAATGGTGGAAGATGAGGGTTAATGAATCAAAATACCCTACATTATCTGTGATGGCACGGGACATATTATCAATACCAGTTTCAACAGTGGCATCAGAATCCGCATTCAGCACAGGGAGCAGGGTTGTGAGCAAGTATCGAAGCTCACTTTCGCCAAACACAGTTGAAGCATTGATTTGTACGCAAGATTGGTTGCGCCCGATATGGGGAGGAGATATGAATGATGATGATGAATGAAGAGAGGAGATTGAGATTCGTGATGAGTCTCTACCTACAGATCAGTAATTATTTTCGATTTTTCAATTTTTTTGGCTGAATGTTGAATGATCTGTAATATTATTTCACTGCAACTGCAAACACGAGGAATGTGGTTTGGAAGACTTTGAATCATTGATATTTATTTACATATGCCTGTTCATTTACTTTTATTTTTGAATTTTGATACATTTATATTGCTTTCTTTTGTTGCTATATCAAGTTCAATTTATTTATCAATATTCTGATTTTTTTATTAAAAATTGAATGTAGATATGTCGTCATCTGAGCCATCGACAAACATTTGGGACTATGCTTCCCTAGTTGAATCACCGCCACGGTCTGGAAAAACAAAGATTAAGTGTGGTTTGTGTGGCGCAAAGTTTGTGCACAAGACTAATCGTTTTCACCTACACTTGTCATGTCGAGGTGGTGATGCAAAACCATGCCCCAATGCCCCTAAGGATGTCCAAATTCTTTTTCAAGCCCTGTTAGATTCGAATAGAAAGCCTTCCACTCCATCCAAACCTTCTGCTTCTGGATCTGGTACACAAATGACATCCACAAGAAATGTAGAGGAGGAAGCCAGATTAAAAGCTTTGGAGGAAGAACAATTCCAAATCGCCATAAAACGCAGTATGGAAGATGCTTCTAGACTTCAGCGATATTCGAGTCAAAGACAACACGATGTTGAAGTAGGGTCAAGTTACTCGTCGAGTACGACAAATAAGAAGAAGAAAAAGTGTAACAAATTGAAATTTCTGATTCGTCTCGGTGAATTTTATAGGGCATTGGGTACTACATACAATTCTTCACATAAAGCAAGTTTGAAAAATCTAGTTGAAAGTGTAGAAGAGCACGAAGGAAAAATCTCTTCACCTTCTGACTCAGAGGAAGTGAATCAATTTGTATATGAAAAAATAGATAGCAGTTCCGATGGATCAGATGACAATACAGGAACAGGAAGACACTCATCTTATAGAGGGTTATTAGTTATAAATTGTCATTTTGAACAATGTAATGTAATTATGTAAATACGTTAATGTAATTATGTAATAATATGTGCATTTTATATATTTTATTGTTTCGTTTAACTTTTCAATTGACAATCGAATTGAAATTCAAATTAATTTCAATTTATAACTTGAACTTGGCTCAAAGCTCGAACTCGTTACTCGAAAACCCTACTCGAATTGGGCTCAAATTCAGACTCGGACTCGAACTCGCCTCGAAAACTCGCACTCGGTACTCAACTCGTGTGGTCGTACTCGGACTCGACTCGAAAACTCGGCCTCGACTCGACTCGTTTACTACTCGTACTCGGCTCGTACTCGGGCGAGTAGAGTACGAGCAGGGGGTCATGCTACTCGGGCCGAGTAGAGCCCGAGTACGAGCAGCGGTCGGTAGTTAAGAGTCGAGTACGAGTAGGGCAATACTCGACTCGACTCGACTCGTGTACAGCTCTATACACAGGTACTCAGAAATTGTTCTTGTGGCATATATTAACTCGGACGCTGATTAGGTGGTGCGGTGATGCGTTGGACACTGGGGACCCACCGTGACGTATGTGTTATGTCCACACCTTCTATCCATTTTGCCAGCTTATTTGAAGGTGTTAATTTAAAAATAGAGTAGATCTGAAGCTCAAGTGGACCACACTACAAGAAATAGTAAGGATATTGACACCACCATTGAAATATTCTTAGGGTCCACCATAATACATTCTTAGGGTCCACCATAATACCAACTCACATAAAACTTTTATAAGCCCCCAAGAAGTTTTTAATGGGGTATTTAATCACCCGTGTTTCCTCTAAAGCGCCTTTGGATAGTAAGTTGCTTTAGATAACTTACTTATGCCACAAATAACTAATCTTAGTTTATACTTACTAAAAAGAGAAGTATTTTGGATAAACAACCTACTTATCACTTATTTTCTCTTTTGATGTAGAACGTGTCACACATACATTCTCCGCATGGTTGGGCCAAAAGAAGGTGGATTGTAAATTGATCATAACTTTTGATCCGGATATCATTATAGGACGCACAATCTATCAATTTTTATTGAAACGGGCCATTTGAGGTGAACCGAGCGTCTATCTGTTTCATCAGAAAAAGCGTGCTTTCAGCTCAAAAACAAATTTTTAAGGAAAAATTACTATTTTTAATAATTCCAAATTTTTAATATTTTTATTTTTAATTTTTAAAGTTTTAAATTTTCTTCTTTTTTTTAAAATAACTTTTAATTATGTCAGGACTCTTCTAGGAAAAGTTTATTTGAAATTTTTATTTTTAGAAATTAAGTTTTAGAAGAGTTTTATTAGAATTAAGATTTTTATTAGAGTTAAGATTTTAGTATTTTTTATAATTACGATTTTTTTTTCTATATTAATGGTTTAATAGAGGCACATACACATTAGATAATTATCAATCAAATTATTTCGAATTTTTAGAATTATTTCTATTTTCTTCTCCTCGTGGCTTCGAGGTTTCTCTCCTTGAGGAAGACGATGCTCGACCTCACGTCCTTAACTGCATCATCTTTAGTCTTTCATATGCTTATCCTCAACAACTTATGAAAAGTGAAAAAAGTAAAAGAATTTAACTAAAGGGAATAATTACTTTTAAGTTAAAAAAGTTACAATTAATTATAAACCAAACTTAAATAAGTAAAGTAACTTATTTAGTGGTATCCAAATAGGCCTTTACTATATGGTCCACATGTGCAACATATGCTATTTTCATCTTTAAATTCCCTACATGAGCCATATGTGCCACACTACTAATCTTTAACTGCTTTACTTTGGTGATATATGCCTATAAGCTTGATTGTGAGCTTGTAAATGGAAGTAAATGGAAAATGGAATTGGAAATAAATGAATTGTGGGTAAATGGCTTGCACAGTTGTATTTGAATGGGAGTCAATGAAATGTATTCGAAATCAAATGTTCTGTTTGAATGGGAGTAAATGATAGAAATCGGAATGTATTTGAATTTTTCAATATATTCACAAAATAATATGTGACATCACAAATCAACATGAATATTTTAATATAGTGTATATATGCAATATTTAATAAAATGATTATTATAAGCCCATTGAATTATATACTTCAGCTAAAAAAGAGAAAATTTCGAACCTCTAGTAAACCACAAATATGTAAAGATCACAAACAAATAACTTGCTAATATTTTTTAACCGTCTATTTAGATGGTCATTCTCTTAACTATTTAGATCATTCTTTTGGTGTGATTTTAGTGATATATCTAATATTTATTTTGTTTCGGAACAACATCAATGTGACACGTGCATAGTAGACATGTACATAGTGATACCTTTGTTTACACGTGTGACTCTCCAAGGGAGCTCAAAATGCCTTTCACTCCTATTTACTACCAAATCCTCTCTTGTAAAAATAATTTCATTTACATACACATTTATTTCTATTTCAATTCATTTACATGCATTTAGTTCAATCCAAACACACCCCAAATACCATTTACCTCCATTTACTTCTAATTCCACCCATTTACCTCTATTTATTCCCATCCAAATGGCCTCATGCAACATATGTGATGTGACGTGTGCCGTTGACTACTTTCAAGTGCTCCACATGTACAAATGTCTATTTAGGTACTTCACATGTGCTTTTTTTTTTTATTTTTTTTTATACACACATCCCCACACACTCACACCGTAGTGGGATTTCACCACCTATGGGTACACGAACCCTGACATGGTGTTGAAACTCCTAAGAGCCTTCCACCGGAGCAAGAGTAAGGAGCCTACTCCACACATGCTATGATCCATCTTAAAGCACTATATAAATGCTAACGTGCAAATATACCACATATGTCGCCATCCATCTTTAAGCCTTTCACATGCGTCAGATACATATGTCATCATTCATTTTCAAGCAGCCATGTATTACATGCCGATGTCTCACATGTACTAATGTACCACATGTGATTATATGACACATGCCACAATTCATCTTCAGTGAATGTTTATGTTGCTTTCTGTGATTGAGTTAAATTTTTATGGAAAAACATTTTTCCAAACAATATATTTAAAGTGAAGAAGTTTTTTCCAATAATTAAAAAAAAAAAAGAAATCTTATTAAAAATTAATAAAGGAAAACTAATTTTCATTTCTCATTGTGTTCTAAAAATGACATTTTTTTTTTAAAAAAAATACCACTTTCTTTAAAAAAAAATTCCACAAATCCAAACAGGCTATATATTTATTGTGACAAGGACAACATACCCCACAGCTTAACAAATATCATCGAGATTTTGAAAATCTCACGTATTTTTGTGAAAATTTTAGCTAATAATATTGTCACAATAATATCACAAAATTTTCACCAACTTGGTACTTTTAAAAATTTTCATGATTAATGATATTATCACAATTATATCACGAGATTTTCTCAATCTTGGTATCTATATTTTTTTTAACTTTCTTAATTTTATTATGAAAATATCTCAATTTTAACGGATAAATATTTAGAAGTTAAATCATTCAATTTATACCTAAATATTTTAAAATGATTTATTAATTCATAATCAATGTTTTAAAATTGTTATTTTTAATGAAAATTTCCCATAACATCACAAGAAAAAGGCTTCATAATCTAAAAATCTCCAAAGGCCGAGAAATTGCCTAGAAGGAGATTTGATATTATGCCCCTTATCCTACGTCCCAAGACAAACCGCCCCCCTTTCACATCCCACACACACCCCAATCTATTTTCCTATTTTCACATGATCTCCCACTCAATGGTGGTTTTCTAGAATACATCCTCATATATTGCTATAAAATACAGGATCATAGCAGCTGAATTTGGCTTAATATTAAGTGATCCAATCGTTCATATGGTGGGCCTTACATGAGAAAAGAAAAAGCTCTCAAATTATTAATATTTTAACTCTTCCTTTGAAAAAAATTGCATCTTCAAGCAGTTGTTGTGATCCATTAATTAAAAGGTTAGGATCTTCTAAATTTAAATCTGTATGTATCACACCAAATTGTCTATTTGGATCATTGAACATGACCTCATTATTAAATTCAATAGCTATGGTCCACTTGGTGGGGCTTATGGATGCCATGTCGTAGGCACTTGAATTATACACTTAGCATATATGTAACTTAAATTGTAGATTTCACATATTTGTGAAGCCAATGAATTCAATAAATACTTGTCCATTAACCAAAGGTTAGGATCGATGTGATCTTATGTTAAAGGCTGTGACCTAGGTGGGCCACATAAGTTGGATGGTATAATTTGAGTTAATTGTATGCCATGGGTGCTTACTCATGGCTCAGTGGTAGACTCACAAGAGTTTAAGAATATATACTTTCATAGATTTATAAATGATATGAATTGAATTTGAATATAATTGTATCACTTCACTTAAACAACATACAAATTATGACTCTATATAAAGTAAACCTACTCCGTGCATTTGTTTTTGTGATTTTTTAAATTTTCAAGTACGTATTAGTGTCTTTTTAGCATTCTATCAAGTTTCATTGAAAATATCAACCAATTGTATGACATTTTTAAAACGAGCAATACATTCAATATTTCTCATGATAACTGATATATTTCCATAATTCAAGGATGTAATTTATCCATTGATAACGATACAAAAAACATTGGATTGAACCATTACACTCTACCAAAAGTATATGTAATCACCTAAAGGGAAGGTTCCTTTGCCTAGGTAATCTTTTTTTTTTTTTTTTTCTCATTTTGCTAATATTCACTTATTGATTTTTGGAGTGGAGGTGGAAAACCCGCAGCTCTATTCAGGTCTAGTTTTCCACATGGTCTCAAGTTCTTTGTCATAGTATCCACTCTCTACAGTGATTTGGGTACACCGAAGCTCGAGATTATGAAATCATAACTAAGTTCGCAACACACTAGTTATGAGTTAGAACTGGATTAGATGACCATGCAGTCCTTAGCCTAAGGGCTTATTTGTTTTAGAGAGAAAATCATTAAAAAGAATACAAATTCCCCTAGTGTGATAATCGTTGGAGTATGCTAGCTTGAGTATAGTGTGAGAATTACTCAAGCTATATTCACAGCTTTCTACCATACTCTTCTTTATTTGAGAAATTAGAAAATATTCCCTTTTAACCTTAAAAAGTAACTAAAATTATTTTGAGAAAAAAAGAAAAGAAAAAATCTTTAAATAAAGATACAGCTCTCATCATTTGACCATCGACATTTCAGAAGAAATAAAAAGATGTAAGTTATCTTCAACAAAATAGCATCGGCATTTAGTACAAACTCAAACATGTCCCCTCAAACAAAGAAATACACATTATAGGATATGACGGTGCAGTCGCCACTACATGAGGGAGATCGAAGACGATGCATTTCAAATGTGGGAAGGCCTCTGCCAGCATACTCATAGCCAAGGTCGACCAAAGATCCAATTCCCTTAAGAACATATCCATTTGAGCTCTGGACCTGACATTTGAGCTCTTGTTGTGGGCCCACTTCCTCCATTTCCTATATACCTTATAATCAATTTTCCACTGAGACCAATTTTTTAATGGGGGATATAAGGAGTCTTTGATTCTCTAGAGAGGTTGAGGTGGCCACAGGGTCTTCTGGGTGGGCCATCGCTCGTTTTGTTTGTTCTTGATCATTGAACTTCCAGAAATAAGAGTCAGCATTCACGTGGAGTGGAATATGTGGGTCACGTGGGAAGAAATTAAATGATGTGACGATTGATACACAGCACTCAGAAATTGTACTTGTGACATATATTAACTCGAGTTAAACCGAACTGTGAGAATCACTTTCGCTGCTAATTAAGTCTCTGTCAATCCTATTCTCTGATTGGACGCTTGTTTATTAAAATAGGACCATTGGTTTTTTTTTTTTTTTCATTTTAATATAATAAATGTCCACTAATCCAATAGTCATATAATCAAATAAGCAGAAGTTTTGGTCCATGATACGTCTAACTTAGGACCCATAATTTGGACAGTTTAATTTGAATTACTTGTATTCCTAGCATGCAATAGTAATTTCTAAGTGACTGAATACTTGAATACCGTCCATCTCAGTTGGGCCGGGTTTAAGGGTGGTCCAGGTCTGTCCCGTGCCTAGCTTGTTAATCGTTTGACTTGAAAATTAGGCACGGGTCTAACCTCCACAAGACTTAAATTCAGGCCTAGGCCGAGCGTCGGGCGACCATATATGGGTTTGAATTCAGGCATGGGCCTCAATGGAAAAACTATCGAACTTTGATGTGTGGAGTACTAATCGTCAACCCTAAGATTAGGCCTATGTCTGACCTATGGATGTGACAAGTATGAAAGCCTGATAGGCCTCATGGCTGGATGGCTAAATAACAGCCCAGTGTGTGATTAGATTGCCATATAATTTCTTTTATGGTGCACCCAAAAAAAACAGAAGAAAAGAAAAGAAAAAAAGAAGACATATATGCTATCCCAAAGGCTTATTTAATTAGCGTAAACATAAATTAAAGAAATATCATTTTCATGAAAATAATGGTTATTTATTTATAAAAAGGAAACTTGTTTTCGTGAGATTGGATTTAAGAAACATCATTTTTATGAAATTGAAAAAATGAGAAGAAATAATTCTTATATATATCCCACGTAGTCGTCACATGTGCCATTGCTCATTTTTTAAGCGTCGTGCAACTGTTTATCTTCAAGTGCCCTACATATGCCCAATATATGTAACGTGTGTCATCACTCTTCCTTTAGTTACCTAGGTTTCAATGTGTTACACACCCCAATAAGCATGTACAACATGTGCCATCCTTACCTTTAAGATGGTCAAAATGGATGCCATCAACCTATATCACAGCAGGACCCACAACACCCTTTTGCACCGCAGTATGGTGAAAATGTTTTATGAGCCATACCATTGTTGTGAAGTATGCATGGTGGACCATAAGTTGTGGGAGGACACTGTACATAATGGACAACTGATATTGAATATAACTTTGTATTCTTAGGCAATTTAATTATGCATGGTCCCATGCCTAGCTAGGCGACATCTCACTAAAATGTTGCAATAAAGATGACATGATAATGAGATTTTTGTGAAAATCAATCATTCAAAATGATTTGAAATGGGAATACAAAGGGTCTTTTTGGTAAGGAATTTTTTTAAAAGCAAAATTATAAAAACTTAATTAAGAAAATCTAATTTTATAGGAAAATATTATTTGGACAACCCTATTTATTTTATTTATTTTTCTTACCTTGTTGTTTAGATGACATTGTTAGAAAATTGATTTTATGAAATAATGCAATATAATATATTATTAATATAAATTACTCTCATGACATCAGTCTCATTTCTTTTCTCTTGACTTTTCATCTTAAAAAAAAAAAAAAAAAAACAAACAATCAGGGGTGTATCTCTCCTTACAGATGATTCAAATCTATAACTGAACCTCCGTTAAAATCAATGCATACAACATTCGTTTTAACTTTAAAAAAAATACATTTAACATAAAAACTGCTTACCAAAATGGTCCATTTGGGTAATTTATTCCCGAGAGCAACGCATGTCTACAAAGTTCATTTCTAGGTGTCTACTAAACATGCCCTAAGGATATGCCACGATTACTGATTGAATGGCCATGATGGGAACTATCTCAAGGCCACTAAAGCCAGCACTGTTGATGAGCACTTTCCATTCTTCTTCAGTCCTCTCCTTACCACCTGTGGCCACCATCATGTCAAGGTCAAGACTATATTTACTTCGAATCAAATCTTCATCATCGTCTTCCAAGTCCAAGATAATTTCCACTATCATCACCTTTCCTCCTACTTTTGGAATTGCTTCCTTGCATTTCTTCAGAATCTTAATACATTCGTCGTCTCGCCAGTTATGAAGTATAAACTACAAGCAAAAGTCCAAGCTCATGGAAATCAATGAAACATAGAAAAACTACAAGTATGTTTAGATGTCACAAATCTTCATGCACTGAGAAAATTGTTACCTCCCTGTTTTCCAAAACATGGGCGAGCCAGGCATTGCTTGAACACTCTCAAACATTTTAAAATATGAGATGTTTTGAAAATCGAACATTTCATCAAAATCCCCTTGGTAATTAAATTTCACACTTGTTAGATACTTGAGTGTTTCACAATCTCATATTTATTCTAGCTGTGATATGCTCACATTTAGGGGATTTCATCTCACAGAATTTCCTAACTCGTAGGAGAATATGTTATGGAGTTATATTTGCTATTCCCGGTATTCCAACACTTACCTTTTGCTTTGATGCAATGTCAAATAACTACTTGTTCTAAAAGCTCGAGTCATTAGAAGATGGTATATCAATATAAGGAATTTTAACTGACCAACCATAGGTTGTTTCGTAGACATCTAATGAGCAATTAAAAGAAAAAGCTCAATAAATTCAATAAATACTTGTTCATTAACCAAGGGTTAGGATGGAGTTGATCTGATGTTAAAGGCAGTGACCTGGGTCGACCGCATAAGTTGGATGGTGTAATTTGAGCTGTATCTTAAATTTCATGCATTTGAACCATCACTTGCCTAGTGTATATATAATCCCCTAAATGAAGGTTTCTCTGTCAAGGGATTTTTACTTTTTCCAATTTGCAAATGGGGGTATTTTGAGAGTAGATGGCACAAAATTGGGTTAACCTTACATATAGGTTTGGCCCACTTGATGAATGGATCCCCGTGTTTTTCACTCTAGGAGTGAGAAGCCCGTGCTCTTGAAATCATGACCATGTGACCTTGCGGTCCTTTAGCCAAAGGGCTTGTTTGTTAATGAAGTGACCAAAATCATTCCCATCTAACCTCAAAAAATTATTAAATTCATTTTGGAAAAAAAGAAAAGAAAAGAAAAGAAAGAAACCATTACAGCTGTTTGGATCATAAGTTGCTTAAGATAAGCTACTTATTTCACAAGTAGCTTATCTTAATTTTTACTTATTAAGAAGATAAATATGTTTCACAAACAACATACTTATCAGATTTTCCTTTCTTTCGTCTCTCCAAATGCCTTTCTTCAGCTACTTATGAAAAGTAGAAAAGCTAAAAAAAATTAACCGAAGTGATCATATAATTTCAAATAAAACAGTTACTAGAAGCTAATCATAAATCAAACTTATCTGAAATAAGTCACTTTTCTACTGTTGTAAGTAAAAAAGTAACTTATTAATTAGCGGTATCCAAACCAACCTTAAATGACAATATAACTCTTGTTATTTGACCATTAACCTACTTAAAGAAACTAGGAGATGAAAGTTACCTTTAATAAAATGGCATCGGCGTTTGGTACAAACTCAAACATGTCCCCTCCAACAAAGGACACATTAGGATATGACGGTGCGGTCTCTACTACATGAGGGAGATCAAAGACAATGCATTTCATATGTGGGAAGGCCTCTGTTACCATATTCATAGCCATGCCAGTACCTCCGCCGAGGTCAACCAAAGATCCAATTCCCTCAAGAACATGACCACAACCTTGTATGAAGGCTGGCATGACCAGCTTAGTGTCGCTCGCCATCGCATCGTTGATGAGCCGGTTAACTTCTGGGTTCTTTCCAACATACTCCCAAGTACTCATCCCATGCATCTGTTCGAGCAGCGTTGGCCCACCGCTCTCCAAGGAACAACAACGGCTCAAATGATGCCAGCAGCCCATGCCGACCGCCTCATTGATGATCGCTAAAGCCCAATTGACAAGGCTCTTCTCACCATCTTTTACTAGGAATTCACCTAACTGAGTTAGTGAAAACTCATCTTCTTCGAGTGTAACATTTTTTTGTAGCAGGCCCATATGTACCAAATACATCATTAGACGGTGTAAGTTGCGTGTGTTGATGGAATGTAAGGGGAGAGTAGTTGCTAGGGTGGAGAGGGTCATGGGCTTTCCTCCTTTGGAGCCATGGATGGTGTCGAAGATGCCCAGCTCGATCGCACACTTGAGAACGTGTGAATTGACGAAGCTGTAGATGTGGCTGAAGATCTGGGACTGTGATTTGAGGTCCTGTTGTGGGTCTGCTTCCTCCATTTCCGATATAGCTTGTAAGGAATTTGCCACTGTGCAATTTAAATAGGGGATGTAAGGAGTCTTTGCTTCTCTAGAGAGGTTGCGGAGTCCACAAGGTTATGTGGGTGGACCACTGCTCGTTTTGTTTGTTTTGTCGGCGTGGATTTGGTAGTGTTGCCCCACGCCACCCCTAGAGGCGGTGTGGTGATGTGTTGGGTTCTGTGGGGCCCACTGTGACGTATGTATTTTATATCCACACCGTTCATACGCTTTGCCCGTTCATTTTATGTAATGTGCAATAAAGATAAGCAGATCCAAAGTTCAAGTGGACTATACTACAGGAAACAGTGAGGATCGTGACAACCACGGTTGAAATCTTTTTACGGTCAAGTATAATGTTTATTTACCATCCAACTTGTTAATAAAAAGACATGGACGAAGGTAAAACACAAATATCACCTTGATCCAAAACTTATGTGGCTCCAAAAAGGTTTTAACGGTGGGCGTTCAATCACTACTGTTTCTTGTGCTGTGGCCCACAGCGCGAAAAATGTGAATGAACGACATGGATATAAAACACATATCACTGTGGACCTAACAGAGCCCAACACGTCTCGACACCACCGTTGGAGGTGGTGGGAGCAAAACCACCAGATACGCCGCCGCTCTTGACAACGTGACATTTTACAAATAAGAATATTATAAAGAGGCGGGCGCGGCTTCGGTGGATTCCAGAATCCACTGACGTGGCCGGATCCCGGGCTGTGGGCCCACCTTCGTCTATGTGCCTTACATCCACGTGGCACCTCTGTTTTAAAAGCTCATTTTAGGAAATAATACCATAGATGAAGCAGATCCAAATCTCAGGTGGACCATACCATAGGAAACAGTGGTGATTAACTATTAAAATAGTTTTGAATTTGTGACCTTATCAACAGGTTAGGTGGAAAAAAAACATTCAGGTGGTCTCAGGAAGTTTTTAATTATGGTATTCAATAATCATTTTTTTTTAATGTGGTGTGGTCCACATAACATTTGGATTTGCATCATTTTTGGGATAATATATTAAAATGAGCTGTCAAAACAGATAAAAGGCGTGGATGTGGGCCCCACAGGATCCGCCCACCTTGTGGATACGGAGATCGAAGCCGCATACATAAGAGGCAGGATTCACGTGGAATGGCAGACGTGGTTCACGTAGGAAGGAATTACTACGGGTGGTTATTTGATACTCTGGCGGACGTGTGGCGATGGATACACAGGTACTCAGAAATTGTTCTTGTGGCATATATTAACTCGGACGCCGATTAGGTGGTGCGGTGATGCGTTGGACACTGGGGACCCACCGTGACGTATGTGTTATGTCCACACCTTCTATCCATTTTGCCAGCTTATTTGAAGGTGTTAATTTAAAAATAGAGTAGATCTGAAGCTCAAGTGGACCACACTACAAGAAATAGTAAGGATATTGACACCACCATTGAAATATTCTTAGGGTCCACCGTAATACCAACTCACCTAAAACTTTTATAAGCCCCCAAGAAGTTTTTAATGGGATATTTAATCACCCGTGTTTCCTCTAAAGCGCGTTTGGATAGTAAGTTGCTTTAGATAACTTTGGTGCATTTCAAATGTGGGAAGGCCTCTGCCAGCATACTCATGGCCAAGGTCGACCAAAGATCCAATTCCCTTAAGAACATATCCATTTGAGCTCTGGACCTGACATTTGAGCTCTTGTTGTGGGCCCACTTCCTCCATTTCCTATATACCTTATAATCAATTTTCCACTGAGACCAATTTTTTAATGGGGGATATAAGGAGTCTTTGATTCTCTAGAGAGGTTGAGGTGGCCACAGGGTCTTCTGGGTGGGCCATCGCTCGTTTTGTTTGTTCTTGATCATTGAACTTCCAGAAATAAGAGTCAGCATTCACGTGGAGTGGAATATGTGGGTCACGTGGGAAGAAATTAAATGATGTGACGATTGATACACAGCACTCAGAAATTGTACTTGTGACATATATTAACTCGAGTTAAACCGAACTGTGAGAATCACTTTCGCTGCTAAGTCTCTGTCAATCCTATTCTCTGATTGGACGCTTGTTTATTAAAATAGGACCATTGGTTTTTTTTTTTTTTCATTTTAATATAATAAATGTCCACTAATCCAATAGTCATATAATCAAATAAGCAGAAGTTTTGGTCCATGATACGTCTAACTTAGGACCCATAATTTGGACAGTTTAATTTGAATTACTTGTATTCCTAGCATGCAATAGTAATTTCTAAGTGACTGAATACTTGAATACCGTCCATCTCAGTTGGGCCGGGTTTAAGGGTGGTCCAGGTCTGTCCCGTGCCTAGCTTGTTAATCGTTTGACTTGAAAATTAGGCACGGGTCTAACCTCCACAAGACTTAAATTCAGGCCTAGGCCGAGCGTCCGGCGACCATATATGGGTTTGAATTCAGGCATGGGCCTCAATGGAAAAACTATCGAACTTTGCTGTGTGGAGTACTAATCGTCAACCCTAAGATTAGGCCTATGTCTAACCTATGGATGTGACAAGTATGAAAGCCTGATAGTTATTTTTTAAAAATAACTTTTAATTATGTCAGGACTCTTCTAGGAAAAGTTTATTTGAAATTTTTATTTTTAAAAATTAAGTTTTAGAAGAGTTTTATTAGAATTAAGATTTTTATTAGAGTTAAGAATTTAGTATTTTTTATAATTACGATTTTTTTTCTATATTAATGGTTTAATAGAGGCACATACACATTAGGTAATTATCAATCAAATTATTTCGAATTTTTTAGAATTATTTCTATTTTCTTCTCCTCGTGGATTCGAGGTTTCTCTCCCTGAGGAAGACGATGCTCGACCTCACGTCCTTAACTGTATCATCTTTAGTCTTTCATATGCTTCTCCTCAACGACTTATGAAAAGTGAAAAAAGTAAAAGAATTTAAGTAAAGTGAATAATTACTTTTAAGTAAAAAAAGTTACTTACAATTAATTATAAACCAAACTTAAATAAGTAAAGTAACTTATTTAGTGGTATCCAAATAGGCCTTTACTATGGTCCACTAGATCTTCATGCCCTAAAATAAACTAGCAAAATGGACAATGCGGATATAAAAATGTATACATCACAATGGGCCCACAGCGCCCAACACATCAGTGGTGTGGGCAACACCACCTGATCTTCATCCTGTTAACTCAAACTAAACCGACTAAATTGTAAAACCCACTGTTGCTGCCAAGTCATAATCCTAAAATTAGATCGGCTGAACAATCCCAATCTCTAATTTGTAGACACTTGTTTTTTTAAAAATATAGGACCATTAGATTATTATTATTTTTTTTTCATTTTAATGATGCAATAAATGTCTACTAATCCAATAATCAGATAATCATATAAGCAGAATATTCAGCTCATGATACATCCAACCTAAGACCCCTAATTTGAACAGTTTAAATTGAATTACTTCTATTACAAGTATGCAACAGTAATTTCTAAGTGCCTGAATGCCGTCCATCACAGTCTGCCTGGGACCAAAGTTCTTCTCATGCACAATAAACAGCAGTTGGCAGTCAATAGCCCAGTTTTGGGACGGTCGAGGTCTGTCCTGCGCTTAGCTTGTTAGTTATTTGACTTAAAGATTAGACGTGAGCCCAACCTCCACTTCAGGCCCAGGCCCAGATCCAACAACAGTAAATGGGCTTGAACTCAGGCATGGGCCTCAATAGAAAAACTATCAAACTTTGATACCATGCATGGCCCACCAATTCATCAACCTGGGATTAGGCCCAGGTGTGATCTATGGATGCAACAAGTATCAAAGGCTAATGTATCTTATGGCTGGATGGCTAATCAACAGTGCTGTGTATGATTAGATTTTTCATGTAATTTCTCGTATGGAGCAAAAAAAGACGTGACATGTCCACAGCCTATTTAATTAGTTGAAACATAAGCTAAGGAAACGTCATCAATGACGATTTTTTTCGTGAAAAAGGAAATGTCATTTTAGTGAAAAATGACATTTTCATTGTTTATTTAGTCAGTTTCGATACATCATTTTCATTTCTAACTATTTATTAAAAATATTCAATTTTCACTTCCTTATCTAGACTTCGAAAACATTGCTTCCAAAAAATTAAAAGAAAATGATAGACAATGACTCATCTCTTTATAAAGTATCTCACATGGTAGTCCATGTGCCACTGTCCATCTCTTTAATGCTGTTCAATTGTCTGTCTTCATGTTCACCATAAGTGTCAATCTACCACATGTGTAGCATGTGCCACCATTTATCTTGAAGCACCACATGTATGTCATTTTGTAACATGTGCAACATGTGCTATTTTCATCTTTAAATTCCCTACATGAGCCATATGTGCCACACTACTAATCTTTAACTGCTTTACTTTGGTGATATATGCCTATAAGCTTGATTGGGAGCTTGGAAGTAAATGGAAAATGGAATTGGAAATAAATGAATTGTGGGTAAATGGCTTGCACGGTTGTATTTGAATGGGAGTCAATGAAATGTATTCGAAATCAAAATGTTCTGTTTGAATGGGAGTAAATGATAGAAATTGGAATGTATTTGAATTTTTCAATATATTCACAAAATAATATGTGACATCACAAATCAACTTGAATATTTTAATGTAGTGTATATATGCAATATTTAATAAAATGATTATTATAAGCCCATTGAATTATATACTTCAGCTAAAAAAGAGAAAATTTCAAACCTCTAGTAAACCACAAATGTAAAGATCACAAACAAATAACATGCTAATATTTTTTAACCATCTATTTAGATGGTCATTCTCTTAACTATTTAGATCATTCTTTTGGTGTGATTTTAGTGATATATCTAATATTTATTTTGTTTTCGAACAACATCAATGTGACACGTGCATAGTAGACATGTACATAGTGATACCTTTGTTTACACGTGCGACTCTCCAAGGGAGCTCAAAATGCCTTTCGCTCCTATTTACTACCAAATCCTCTCTTGTAAAAATAATTTCATTTACATAATTTCAATTCATTTACATGCATTTAGTTCAATCCAAACACACCCCAAATACCATTTACCTCCATTTACTTCTAATTCCACCCATTTACCTCTATTTATTCCCATCCAAACGGCCTCATGCAACATATGTGATGTGTGCCTCTGACTACTTTCAAGTGCTCCACATGTACAAATGTCTATTTAGGTATTCCACATGTGCTATTTTTTTTTTATACACACTGTTCACTCCCCAAGTATAAGGTTGTGATGTAGTAATAAATCTCGGTAAGACCGAGGTCGAATCCACAGGGACTGAAACCTGTACATAATCTGAAACTAACTAGAACTAGAACTAGGATGAGATGAAATCTAAATCGAGTGTAATTTGAGGAATAATGGTGAAATATTTATCTAAAATTTAGAGAATTAAATTAAAGGGAAACTAGGGATTCAGAGGATCCACTTGTAGAGATCAGGGAGATCTTATGCCTGCTTCACGAATCATGGAAATTAACTGAACTGACATTGATATAATTTTCAAGAGATTAAAGGTGTATGAATTAGAATGGATCCCATCACCAAACCATGCCCAGGAGACAAAGCAAACAACAGAATTAAACTAATTACCAACCAATCAATCATGTCATGAAGGTTAGGAAGGGTACCGACATCCTACCATGCCCAAGAGACAATGGTGAACAACAGGGCTTCCTGACGTCAGACACATAAAAGGAAAAGAAATACTCAAAGCCATTGCAGATCTATTGTAATTTCAGTCACAATACACCATTAAAAACTGAAAGTATTCCTTTAATTAAACAAAAATTAAATTCAGTTCATGAGTTGAAATTAACTTAAAGGCAATGAATAAAATCCCCCATCTCACTACAAGCTTCACCTCTTAGCCCTAGCTAAGAGGTTTAGCCCGCCATGGATGGGCTAGATCTCTTAAACCAAAAACAAAATAAAAGAAAAATAAAATAAAATAAAAATAAACACTACTCTTTCCCTGCTCCTTGTCAAGCCCCAAGCCAAGATGCTGCCTCCCAGCCGTCTCCAACTGATCCTCCCTTCTCTCCTTCTCCTCTTTCCTTTTTAAACAGCAGCCAGGCAAGTGACCGGCTGGGAGTCGGCTGCGGAAGCTTACGCAGCAACAGGAAAAAAAAACGCAACTCCCTTGCGTTTAGACAGGTTTTTTTTTTCGGACGCTGATTGTTTGGTGGCCCCCACAGACGAGCTCTGATGAAAAATCTACTCCGTTCACTGAGATAAGCAGGGAAAACCAGTCAGAGATGTTGATTTTGGCTCGGATTGGATGTGGCCCACGGACTCTTTCTCGGCGTCGTCTACCTGCCGTTTGGACAGTTAAAAACTGGTCACGACTATCTTCTGGAAGTCCGACACCTAGGCATTAGTGGGAGGGGCCGTGTGCGACTCATGGACGGTCTGGATCGATCTTTTTCTGTAAGAAGGTGGCCCACGGAGATCTTCCGCAACTCTCTGTTGCGAAACAGAGAGTCCGCGTTAACGCTCTGTGATGGTCGGTGAGTCCCACCTTGATGTTTATGTAGAAATTCATTCCGTTCATTGAGGTCAGGACGAAAAACCGTCCGGGAATGGAAATTTGGGTTTGATTTGGTGTGGTCCACTGATTTTTCTGCTCCGCCATCCATCCTGCGTTGAGACTTCGTGTACGTGTGTACGTCTTTATGAGTACAAAAACTCATCATGGATAGGGTCTTCCCTACATCAGAGTCATAATGGATGGTCCTGATCGTCCCAATAGATGACCGGTGGGGCCCACTGCTCATCGCAGTGTCTGGCTTTGAAAAAAAAACAAAATTTCCGTTTTTTTTTTCTTTTCTTGAAGAAGAAGCTCGGGTCAGCACACGCTGACCCGTTTTTGAGTTTTGGTGCACAGTCGGTGCACTTGTGCACTGTGCACATTCTCTATACGTATAGGTCCCACTGAGATGTTCGTGAGAAATCTGCTCCATCCATCTGTTTTGTTATATAATTCAACACATTGAGTCCAAAATTGAGGCGTATCCAGCGATCAGGTGGGCCCCAAATTGATGATTTATGGGCTGATCCAACCGTTGGCCCACTTCTGTAGCGATCCAGGAGCTGAAATTTGATATGTACGGCTCATTTATGGTCCTCAGGCCACGTATAGAGTTTCGAGCTGAACGGATGGTGGAAACCCTATGATCTTGCATCTTTGCTGACTTTCAGGCCCATTTAGTATGAACGGCTTAATTCATGCGGTTCCCTAACGTGTAAATCCCTCGATCTTGGTCCCCTGGAGTTCGTCCCTTACCTTGGTAGCTTCAGGGCATCAAATCCACGCTCTTATCATCCTTTTCAGTCCTATGCTCGTGAATTCACCTTGCACAACAAACATGATTAAGATAGATTGTTACACAGTATCATGTTCGTAAATCCAAGCGATAACTGGGGTCTAATATGCAATATTTGACCCTCAACACAACCCCTAACCAGCATTTTGCTAGTCCCGAGCAAAATATGCGAAAAATAAGTTGAGAATTATAGGACAATTTTTACGAACTCGAGTGATTTTTGAAAAACCACCCAGATACTAGAATTCTAAGGTTCATGATTGTTGAGCATCACTTTCTCTTGGACTCAAGCACATGGTAAATTTCATCATCAAGTTCAATGTATTACCCATAAATTAGAAAATATTCTAAACATTGAGTTCCATGGGTGTATAGTGTAGTCTCGACTTTCAACATTAATATTCAATTCTCCATTTCAGGATATCATTGGTAACCAACAAGAGAATTCAAAACTTACCTCACAGATCATCTTTTCATTCTTATATTATTATTATTATTATTATTATTTTTTTATTAAAAGAATGTCAAGAGGGGAATCAAATTTTTACCTATAGGGAGCAAACCTATGGTGAAAACTTGTTACCTAACTTTTTCTCAATATCAACACCATGGGGAATCGAATCTACACCTATAGGGAGCAAACCTATGGTGAAGTTCGATTGCCCAACCCTTTCAATTATTCTTTATAAACTAATGCTAATTTTTTTTTTTTTTTTTTTCAGGCTGGTTCCGTTCATGCTCAGTGATTACCAAATTAATCCTTTAGTTTCAGACTGAAATCTTAATGTGTAAGCGAGATGTGGTATGTGAAATCATGACTCAATCAATGTTTACAACTTCTAATCATGGATTAACAATTCAACTTAACCGTGACATCTAACAGCTACTGAATCCAAGAGTAGTAAATCACCAACCTTCCATATCCTGAAATTCTAAATCAAAGATGGTCGTCAAATTACTTCGAATTTACTAGAAAGTCCAGAAAAATTGAAAAATTTTCACAATTTTTGCTCAAGACTAAGAAAAACACTGATTAGGTTACCTAATCTCCCACCCCCAACCTAAAATCTAAATTGTCCTTAATGTAAAAGAGATAAGTATGTCATGCATATGGGACAACGAAAGTAAAAGAGAAGTGATGGGAAGATAGTACCTGGATAACGAATCGAGAGACTTTTCCAAAAAAATATCAGAAGAGAGTAAGTCAGCGCAAGGAGAAACCAACACAAGTAAAAATAAAAAAAATAAACTCCTACCTATACCACTTTCGCAGGTGCTCTCGATTGCATTTAACATATGCAACAAGCCTTTAAACCCCTAGGTTGCCCCTAGTGGACGAGTTGTAGTCTCGTGAGGGTTTTCAGTAATGTTACCCACAAACATTGAACTAACTAACTAGGAAGATTAAATGGAATTAAAAACTGGGTTGTCTCCCAGGAAGCGCTAAGTTTACCGTCTATCCTAAAATAACATAAAGCAAACTACTCTAGTCCTATGAAAGCAGGGAAAAGCTACTCGATCATGCCGCAAGGTTCCTCTTCCGGCCAATATCTTGATAAGTTTCTCAGTAAATTTCTCAACAGGATCATCCAAAAGCCATTTTTGCAATAGGCTTGGACCCCCTGGAGCATGACTTTCCAGAGAAATTTATGTACCTCATTAAAAATTTGGCGTTGGTTCGCTTGAGGTATCCAAAGTATATATGATTCACCTATGTCAGAAAAAGTTTCGAAGTTAGTATCCCATGGTGAATCAGAGACTACAAGTAGATCAAATTGAGAAAAATTTTCAAGAAGTGGTGTAGTCTCAACACATTCCGAAGTATCAGACTTCGGTTTAATTTTTAGCTCCTCCTCCCTTAATGGTAAGCAGTGAGGATCTGGGGAGGGAGGGGCGTCAAAGTAAGGGTTCTCTCGGTCAGTGATGACTACTGAGATGTTGTCTTGCAATGCATTCACTTTGTCTCTTATCATGGGATCGTTTGAATCTACAAAGTGTGTCAAGCAATCATCCAAAGCATTGGGACATTCAGTTGAGAGTGACTCATTCTCCACATTGAAGTGTGTGATGATCTGTTCAAGGATTCTATCGTTTTTAAAAGTAGACGAAAGTGTGCTCTCTTGCTCCAACCCTGCACAGACAGATTGAGGATCAGTATACGAAGTATTGATGTGCGGACTCTGTTCATTGATACTACTCAGAAGAGGCCTAGTCTCGTCAAAATTCAACAGTTCAGATGGTGGCCTTAACTGGGTAGTTTTAAATTCCAAAGTCGTATCAAGTAACTCGTTCATCTCCTGAATTATATCATCATTCAATTTAGGGGAATGATCCAAACATGTCTCACAAGAGATAGAAGGGTTGGTTGTAAGGAGCTCATCCACTTTTAAATCAGATATGTCAGGTGAGTGGAGTAGCTCAGTATGACCGATCACTTCGTGTGCTTCTTGAGCATTGACCTGGACTATACTTGAGATTAATTCCAGGGGAATTTGGGTTGTGCTCTCATGAATCTCATCCCAATACTTATCAGCTTCCAATTCAGTGCAGTACACACTTGAGATGGGATCGCTTTCCTTACATTCTAAATTCGGTTGAGGTTCGAATAAACTAACCTCAACCTCATCATTGAGATCCTGTGTATCATGTAAGAAAAGTGTGTCATCATCACTGTATTTGAAAGACAACCATATTTCTTCCCCATTCTTTTGAACAATCATTGAGATTGATTCAACGGGAAAGTGAATCATATGCTCATTAGCACAATTCAACTCTTCATTCCAAATTCCAGAATTCTCTAAAAGCAAGTTAGGATTGCATTGTATTTCTGGACTGGGTTGCAACTGGGGTGAACTAGCCTTGTTCCTCTTATTGAGGTGCGATTCAATTGCCTTTAATGATTTCATCATTTTCGCAACATGCTGGTTGAATTGTTCTAGATTAAAACATGAATCCTCTTGGATCGCTTCTGGTTGGTTCTCAAAAGTAGGGGATCCAAGAGAATTATCACTATAACATGTTGTTGGTTCATCTTTCCGACATTGATGGTTCCACTGATTAGAGTCATACGGATCATGTGTGGGAGAATCTGATGGTTGGTAATACATATTATCACTCATAATATAATCACGCATTGTTTTCTTTTTCTCAGATGAGTGATAATAATTCTCACTCTCATAGTGATGATAACCCCAACATTCACGTACTGTCTTGTTAATCCGTGGGGTGTAATTGTTCTCCTGCATATGATCACGTAAAGACTTCTTAACCGGTGAATCTTTATATTCCGGTCGGTTCTCGATGATAGTTTCAGAATAGTTTTGAGACATTAGTTGATTTATATCATAATCATCATCCCAATATAGGTTATATTTCTCAGCATACTAACGTTCCCACTCGTGCATATGCATGGTGAAACCCTAACTCTGAGTTTACTCCTAAAAGGAAAGTAAAAGGAGGGAAAGTTAGAACGAAGTTACCAGATTAGAAATTTCTATGTTAAGATCCTGCAAAACAAACAAAAGAAATTAGTTCCTAAAAATAAAAATTTTAAAGTTAGGAAATTCTAAGATAGAAATAAAAAATTAGTTTCTAAAAAGGAAACCTAGAATAAGAAAATTTCTAAAACTAAAATCCTAATTCTAGAAAAAGAAAAAGTAGAAAAATTAGGAAGGGATTACCAATTTAGAAGTTTCTATCTAAGAATCCTACAAAAGAGGAAACAGGTTAGTTCTAGAAATCAAATAAAAATCTAAAACAAAAGTTAGTAAAATCCTAATCTTAATCTAATTCTAAAACCAATTAATTTCAGAAAATCGTAGCCGTCAGTCCCCGGCAACGGCGCCAAAAACTTGTTCACTCCCCAAGTATAAGGTTGTGATGTAGTAATAAATCTCGGTAAGACCGAGGTCGAATCCACAGGGACTGAAACCTGTACATAATCTGAAACTAACTAGAACTAGAACTAGGATGAGATGAAATCTAAATCGAGTGTAATTTGAGGAATAATGGTGAAATATTTATCTAAAATTTAGAGAATTAAATTAAAGGGAAACTAGGGATTCAGAGGATCCACTTGTAGAGATCAGGGAGATCTTATGCCTGCTTCACGAATCATGGAAATTAACTGAACTGACATTGATATAATTTTCAAGAGATTAAAGGTGTATGAATTAGAATGGATCCCATCACCAAACCATGCCCAGGAGACAAAGCAAACAACAGAATTAAACTAATTACCAACCAATCAATCATGTCATGAAGGTTAGGAAGGGTACCGACATCCTACCATGCCCAGGAGACAATGGTGAACAACAGGGCTTCCTGACGTCAGACACATAAAAAGGAAAAGAAATACTCAAAGCCATTGCAGATCTATTGTAATTTCAGTCACAATACACCATTAAAAACTGAAAGTATTCCTTTAATTAAACAAAAATTAAATTCAGTTCATGAGTTGAAATTAACTTAAAGGCAATGAATAAAATCCCCCATCTCACTACAAGCTTCACCTCTTAGCCCTAGCTAAGAGGTTTAGCCCGCCATGGATGGGCTAGATCTCTTAAACCAAAAACAAAATAAAAGAAAAATAAAATAAAATAAAAATAAACACTACTCTTTCCCTGCTCCTTGTCAAGCCCCAAGCCAAGATGCTGCCTCCCAGCCGTCTCCAACTGATCCTCCCTTCTCTCCTTCTCCTCTTTCCTTTTTAAAACAGCAGCCAGGCAAGTGACCGGCTGGGAGTCGGCTGCGGAAGCTTACGCAGCAACAGGAAAAAAAAACGCAACTCCCTTGCGTTTAGACAGGTTTTTTTTTTCGGACGCTGATTGTTTGGTGGCCCCCACAGACGAGCTCTGATGAAAAATCTACTCCGTTCACTGAGATAAGCAGGGAAAACCAGTCAGAGATGTTGATTTTGGCTCGGATTGGATGTGGCCCACGGACTCTTTCTCGGCGTCGTCTACCTGCCGTTTGGACAGTTAAAAACTGGTCACGACTATCTTCTGGAAGTCCGACACCTAGGCATTAGTGGGAGGGGCCGTGTGCGACTCATGGACGGTCTGGATCGATCTTTTTCTGTAAGAAGGTGGCCCACGGAGATCTTCCGCAACTCTCTGTTGCGAAACAGAGAGTCCGCGTTAACGCTCTGTGATGGTCGGTGAGTCCCACCTTGATGTTTATGTAGAAATTCATTCCGTTCATTGAGGTCAGGACGAAAAACCGTCCGGGAATGGAAATTTGGGTTTGATTTGGTGTGGTCCACTGATTTTTCTGCTCCGCCATCCATCCTGCGTTGAGACTTCGTGTACGTGTGTACGTCTTTATGAGTACAAAAACTCATCATGGATAGGGTCTTCCCTACATCAGAGTCATAATGGATGGTCCTGATCGTCCCAATAGATGACCGGTGGGGCCCACTGCTCATCGTAGTGTCTGGCTTTGAAAAAAAAAACAAAATTTCCGTTTTTCTTTTCTTTTCTTGAAGAAGAAGCTCGGGTCAGCACACGCTGACCCGTTTTTGAGTTTTGGTGCACAGTCGGTGCACTTGTGCACTGTGCACATTCTCTATACGTATAGGTCCCACTGAGATGTTTGTGAGAAATCTGCTCCATCCATCTGTTTTGTTATATAATTCAACACATTGAGTCCAAAATTGAGGCGTATCCAGCGATCAGGTGGGCCCCAAATTGATGATTTATGGGCTGATCCAACCGTTGGCCCACTTCTGTAGCGATCCAGGAGCTGAAATTTGATATGTACGGCTCATTTATGGTCCTCAGGCCACGTATAGAGTTTCGAGCTGAACGGATGGTGGAAACCCTATGATCTTGCATCTTTGCTGACTTTCAGGCCCATTTAGTATGAACGGCTTAATTCATGCGGTTCCCTAACGTGTAAATCCCTCGATCTTGGTCCCCTGGAGTTCGTCCCTTACCTTGGTAGCTTCAGGGCATCAAATCCACGCTCTTATCATCCTTTTCAGTCCTATGCTCGTGAATTCACCTTGCACAACAAACATGATTAAGATAGATTGTTACACAGTATCATGTTCGTAAATCCAAGCGATAACTGGGGTCTAATATGCAATATTTGACCCTCAACACACACCCCCACACACTCACGCCGTAGTGGGATTTCACCACCTATGGGTACAAGAACCCTTGACAAGGTGTTGAAACTCCTAAGAGCCTACCACTGGAGCAAGAGTAAGGACCGTACTCCGTGCTATGATTCATCTTAAAGCACGGTATAAATGCTAACGTGCAAATATACCACATATATCACCATCCATCTTTAAGCCTTTCACATGCGTTAGATACATATGTCATCATTCATTTTCAAGCATCCCATGTATGCCAATGTCTCACATGTACTAATGTACCACATGTGATTACATGACACATGCCACAATTCATATTCAGTGAATGTTTATGTTGCTTTCTGTGATTGAGTTAAATTTTTATGGTAAAACATTTTTCCAAACAGTATATTTAAAGTGAAGAAGTTTTTTCCAATAATAATAAAAAAAAAGGAATCTTATTAAAATTAATAAAGGAAAACTAATTTTCATTTCTCATTGTGTTCTAAAAATGACATTTAAAAGAAAAAAAAAACCATTTTCTTCAAAAAAAAATTCCACAAATCCAAACAAGCTATATATTTATTGTGACAAGGACACAACATACCCCACAGCTTAACAAATATCATCGGGATTTTGAAAATCTCACGTATTTTTGTGGAAATTTTAGCTAATAATATTATCACAATAATATCACAAAATTTTCACCAACTTGGTACTTTTAAAAATCTTCATGATTAATGATATTATCACAATTATATCGCGAGATTTTCTCAATCTTAGTATATATATTTTTAACTTTCTTAATTTTATCATGAAAATATCTCAATTTTAACGGATAAATATTTAGAAGTTAAATCATTCAATTTATACCTAAATATTTTAAAATGATTTAATAATTCATAATCAATGTTTTAAAATTTTTATTTTTAATGAAAATTTCCCATAACATCACAAGAAAAAAGCTTCATAATCTAAAAATCTCCAAAGGCTGAGAAATTGCCTAGAAGGAGATTTGATATTATGCCCCTTATCCTATGTCCCACGACAAGCCGCCCCCCTTTCACATCCCACACACACCCCAATCTATTTTCCTATTTTCACATGATCTCCCACTCAATGGTGGTTTGCTAGAATACATCCTCATATATTGCCATAAAATACAGGATCATAGCAGCTGAATTTGGCTTAATATTAAGTGATCCAATCGTTCATATGGTGGGCCTTACATAAGCAAAGAAATGAAAAGAAAAAGCTCTCAAATTATTAATATTTTAACTCTTCCTTTGAAAAAAATTGCCTCTTCAAGCATTTGTTGTGGTCCATTAATTAAAAGGGTTAGGATCTTCTAAATTTAAATCTCTATGTATCTCACCAAATTGTCTATTTGGATCATTGAACATGAACTCATTATTAAATTCAATAGCTATGGTCCACTTGGTGGGGCTTATGGATGCCATGTCGTAGGCACTTGAATTATACACTTAGCGTATATGTAACTTAAATTGTAGATTTCACATATTTGTGAAGTCAATGAATTCAATAAATACTTGTCCATTAACCAAAGGTTAGGATCGATGTGATCTTATGTTAAAGGTTGTGACCTAGGTGGGCCACATAAGTTGGATGGTATAATTTGAGTTAATTGTATGCCATGGGTGCTTACTCATGGCTCAGTGGTAGACTCACAAGAGTTTAAGAATATATACTTTCATAGATTTATAAATGATATGAATTGAATTTGAATATAATTGTATCACTTCACTTAAACGACATACAAATTATGACTCTATATAAAGTAAAACTACTCTGTGAATTTGTTTTTGTGATTTTTGAAAATTTCAAGTACGTATTAGTGTCTTTTTAGCATTCTAACAAGTTTCATTGAAAATATCAACCAATTGTGTGACATTTTTAAAACGAGCAATACATTCAATATTTCTCATGATAACTGATATATTTCCATAATTCAAGGATGTAATTTATCCATTGATAACGATACAAAAAACATTGGATTGAACCATTACACTCTACCAAAAGTATATGTAATCACCTAAAGGGAAGGTTCCTTTGCCTAGGTAATCCCTTTTTTTTTTTTTTTTCATTTTGCTAATATTCACTTATTGATTTTTGGAGTGGAGGTGGAAAAGCCGCCGCTCTATTCAGGTCTAGTTTTCCACATGGTCTCAAGTTCTTTGTCATAGTATCCACTCTCTACAGTGATTTGGGTACACCGAAGCTCGAGATTATGAAATCATAACTAAGTTCGCAACACGCTAGTTATGAGTTAGAACTGGATTAGATGACCATGCAGTCCTTAGCCTAAGGGCTTATTTGTTTTAGAGAGAAAATCATTAAAAAGAAAACAAATTCCCCTAGTGTGATAATCGTTGGAGTATGCTAGCTTGAGTATAGTGTGAGAATTACTCAAGCTATATTCACAGCTTTCTACCATACTCTTCTTTATTTGAGAAATTAGAAAATATTCCCTTTTAACCTTAAAAAGCAACTAAAATTATTTTGAGAAAAAAAGAAAAGAAAAAATCTTTAAATAAAGATACAGCTCTCATCATTTGACCATCGACATTTCAGAAGAAATAAAAAGATGTAAGTTATCTTCAACAAAATAGCATCGGCATTTAGTACAAACTCAAACATGTCCCCTCAAACAAAGAAATACACATTATAGGATATGACGGTGCAGTCACCACTACATGAGGGAGATCGAAGACGGTGCATTTCAAATGTGGGAAGGCCTCTGCCAGCATACTCATGGCCAAGGTCGACCAAAGATCCAATTCCCTTAAGAACATATCCATTTGAGCTCTGGACCTGACATTTGAGCTCTTGTTGTGGGCCCACTTCCTCCATTTCCTATATACCTTATAATCAATTTTCCACTGAGACCAATTTTTTAATGGGGGATATAAGGAGTCTTTGATTCTCTAGAGAGGTTGAGGTGGCCACAGGGTCTTCTGGGTGGGCCATCGCTCGTTTTGTTTGTTCTTGATCATTGAACTTCCAGAAATAAGAGTCAGCATTCACGTGGAGTGGAATATGTGGGTCACGTGGGAAGAAATTAAATGATGTGACGATTGATACACAGCACTCAGAAATTGTACTTGTGACATATATTAACTCGAGTTAAACCGAACTGTGAGAATCACTTTCGCTGCTAAGTCTCTGTCAATCCTATTCTCTGATTGGACGCTTGTTTATTAAATAGGACCATTGGTTTTTTTTTTTTTTTTTTTTCATTTTAATATAATAAATGTCCACTAATCCAATAGTCATATAATCAAATAAGCAGAAGTTTTGGTCCATGATACGTCTAACTTAGGACCCATAATTTGGACAGTTTAATTTGAATTACTTGTATTCCTAGCATGCAATAGTAATTTCTAAGTGACTGAATACTTGAATACCGTCCATCTCAGTTGGGCCGGGTTTAAGGGTGGTCCAGGTCTGTCCCGTGCCTAGCTTGTTAATCGTTTGACTTGAAAATTAGGCACGGGTCTAACCTCCACAAGACTTAAATTCAGGCCTAGGCCGAGCGTCCGGCAACCATATATGGGTTTGAATTCAGGCATGGGCCTCAATGGAAAAACTATCGAACTTTGATGTGTGGAGTACTAATCGTCAACCCTAAGATTAGGCCTATGTCTAACCTATGGATGTGACAAGTATGAAAGCCTGATAGTTATTTTTTTAAAATAACTTTTAATTATGTCAGGACTCTTCTAGAAAAAGTTTATTTGAAATTTTTATTTTTAGAAATTAAGTTTTAGAAGAGTTTTATTAGAATTAAGATTTTTATTAGAGTTAAGAATTTAGTATTTTTTATAATTACGATTTTTTTTCTATATTAATGGTTTAATAGAGGCACATACACATTAGATAATTATCAATCAAATTATTTCGAATTTTTTAGAATTACTTCTATTTTCTTCTCCTCGTGGATTCGAGGTTTCTCTCCCTGAGGAAGACGATGCTCGACCTCACGTCCTTAACTGTATCATCTTTAGTCTTTCATATGCTTCTCCTCAACGACTTATGAAAAGTGAAAAAAGTAAAAGAATTTAAGTAAAGTGAATAATTACTTTTAAGTAAAAAAAGTTACTTACAATTAATTATAAACCAAACTTAAATAAGTAAAGTAACTTATTTAGTGGTATCCAAATAGGCCTTTACTATGGTCCACTAGATCTTCATGCCCTAAAATAAACTAGCAAAATGGACAATGCGGATATAAAAATGTATACATCACAATGGGTCCACAGCGCCCAACACATCAGTGGTGTGGGCAACACTACCTGATCTTCATCCTGTTAACTCAAACTAAACCGACTAAATTGTAAAACCCACTGTTGCTGCTAAGTCATAATCCTAAAATTAGATCGGCTGAACAATCCCAATCTCTAATTTGTAGACACTTGTTTTTTTAAAAATATAGGACCATTAGATTTTTTATTATTTTTTTTTCATTTTAATGATGCAATAAATGTCTACTAATCCAATAATCAGATAATCATATAAGCAGAATATTCAGCTCATGATACATCCAACCTAAGACCCATAATTTGAACAGTTTAAATTGAATTACTTCTATTACAAGTATGCAACAGTAATTTCCAAGTGCCTGAATGCCGTCCATCACAGTCTGCCTGGGACCAAAGTTCTTCTCATGCACAATAAACAGCAGTTGGCAGTCAATAGCCCAGTTTTGGGACGGTCGAGGTCTGTCCTGCGCTTAGCTTGTTAGTTATTTGACTTAAAAATTAGACGTGAGCCCAACCTCCACTTCAGGCCCAGGCCCAGAATCCAGCAACAGTAAATGGGCTTGAACTCAGGCATGGGCCTCAATAGAAAAACTATCAAACTTTGATACCATGCATGGCCCACCAATTCATCAACCTGGGATTAGGCCCAGGTGTGATCTATGGATGCAACAAGTATCAAAGGCTAATGTATCTTATGGCTGGATGGCTAATCAACAGTGCTGTGTATGATTAGATTTTTCATGTAATTTCTCGTATGGAGCAAAAAAAGACGTGACATGTCGACAGCCTATTTAATTATTTGAAACATAAGCTAAGGAAACGTCATCAATGACGATTTTTTTCGTGAAAAAGGAGATGTCATTTTAGTGAAAAATGACATTTTCATTGTTTATTTAGTCAGTTTCGATACATCATTTTCATTTCTAACTATTTATTAAAAATATTCAATTTTCACTTCCTTATCTAGACTTCGAAAACATTGCTTCCAAAAAATTAAAAGAAAATGATAGACAATGACTCATCTCTTTATAAAGTATCTCACATGGTAGTCCCATGTGCCACGGTCCATCTCTTTAATGCTGTTCAATTGTCTATCTTCATGTTCACCGTAAGCGTCAATCTACCACATCTGTAGCATGTGCCACCATTTATCTTGAAGCACCACATGTATGTCATTTTGTAACATGTGCAACATGTGCTATTTTCATCTTTAAATTCCCTACATGAGCCATATGTGCCACACTACTAATCTTTAACTGCTTTACTTTGGTGATATATGCCTATAAGCTTGATTGTGAGCTTGTAAATGGAAGTAAATGGAAAATGGAATTGGAAATAAATGAATTGTGGGTAAATGGCTTGCACAGTTGTATTTGAATGGGGAGTCAATGAAATGTATTCAAAATCAAAATGTTCTGTTTGAATGGGAGTAAATGATAGAAATCGGAATGTATTTGAATTTTTCAATATATTCACAAAATAATATGTGACATCACAAATCAACTTGAATATTTTAATATAGTGTATATATGCAATATTTAATAAAATGATTATTATAAGCCCATTGAATTATATACTTCAGCTAAAAAAGAGAAAATTTCGAACCTCTAGTAAACCACAAATATGTAAAGATCACAAACAAATAACTTGCTAATATTTTTTAACCATCTATTTAGATGGTCATTCTCTTAACTATTTAGATCATTCTTTTGGTGTGATTTTAGTGATATATCTAATATTTATTTTGTTTCGGAACAACATCAATGTGACACGTGCATAGTAGACATGTACATAGTGATACCTTTGTTTACACGTGCGACTCTCCAAGGGAGCTCAAAATGCCTTTCACTCCTATTTACTACCAAATCCTCTCTTGTAAAAATAATTTCATTTACATACACATTTATTTCTATTTCAATTCATTTACATGCATTTAGTTCCATCCAAACACACCCCAAATACCATTTACCTCCATTTACTTCTAATTCCACCCATTTACCTCTATTTATTCCCATCCAAATGGCCTCATGCAACATATGTGACGTGTGCCGTTGACTACTTTCAAGTGCTCCACATGTACAAATGTTTATTTAGGTACTTCACATGTGCTATTTTTTTTTTTTTATATACACATCCCCACACACTCACGCCGTAGTGGGATTTCACCACCTATGGGTACACGAACCCTGACATGGTGTTGAAACTCCTAAGAGCCTTCCACCGGAGCAAGAGTAAGGAGCCTACTCCACACGTGCTATGATCCATCTTAAAGCACTATATAAATGCTAACGTGCAAATATAGCACATATATCGCCATTCATCTTTAAGCCTTTCACATGCGTCAGATACATATGTCATCATTCATTTTCAAGCATCCATGTATTACATGCCGATGTCTCACATGTACTAATGTACCACATGTGATTATATGACACATGCCACAATTCATCTTCAGTGAATGTTTATGTTGCTTTCTGTGATCGAGTTTAATTTTTATGGAAAAACATTTTTCCAAACAATATATTTAAAGTGAAGAAGTTTTTTCCAATAGTTAAAAAAAAAAAAAGAAATCTTATTAAAAATTAATAAAGGAAAACTAATTTTCATTTCTCATTGTGTTCTAAAAATGACATTTAAAAAAAAAAAAAATACCATTTTCTTCAAAAAATAATTCCACAAATCCAAACAGGCTATATATTTATTGTGACAAGGACACAACATACCCCACAGCTTAACAAATATCATCGAGATTTTGAAAATCTCACGTATTTTTGTGAAAATTTTAGCTAATAATATTATCACAATAATATCACAAAATTATCACCAACTTGGTACTTTTAAAAATTTTCATGATTAATGATATTATCACAATTATATATATCACGAGATTTTCTCAATCTTGGTATATATATATTTTTAACCTTCTTAATTTTATCATGAAAATATCTCAATTTTAACGGATAAATATTTAGAAGTTAAATCATTCAATTTATACCTAAATATTTTAAAATGATTTAATAATTCATAATCAATGTTTTAAAATTGTTATTTTTAATGAAAATTTCCCATAACATCACAAGAAAAAGGCTTCATAATCTAAAAATCTCCAAAGGCTGAGAAATTGCCTAGAAGGAGATTTGATATTATGCCCCTTATCCTACGTCCCAAGACAAACCGCCCCCCTTTCACATCCCACACACACCCCAATCTATTTCCTATTTTCACATGATCTCCCACTCAACGGTGGTTTGCTAGAATACATCCTCATATATTGCTATAAAATACAGGATCATAGCAGCTGAATTTGGCTTAATATTAAGTGATCCAATCGTTCATATGGTGGGCCTTACATGAGAAAAGAAAAAGCTCTCAAATTATTAATATTTTAACTCTTCCTTTGAAAAAAATTGCCTCTTCAAGCATTTGTTGTGGTCCATTAATTAAAAGGTTAGGATCTTCTAAATTTCAATCTGTATGTATCTCACCAAATTGTCTATTTGGATCATTGAACATGACCTCATTATTAAATCCAATAGCTATGGTCCACTTGGTGGGGCTTATGGATGCCACGTAGGCACTTGAATTATACACTTAGCATATATGTAACTTAAATTTAATGATCTAAATCATAGAATCTAATGTAGATAGGTTATATAAGCTTAGACTACAATCCTATGGCTCAATGGTAGACTCACAAGACTTTCAACATGAGGTCATGGGTTAAGGGCCTGCTTGGATCTTAAGTTGCTTAAGATAAGTTACTCATGCCACACGTATCTTACCTTAGTTGTTTAAGATAAGTTACTTATCAACTTTTCTTCTCTTTCATCTCTGCTATGCCTTTCCTTAGCAACTTATGAAAAATAGAAAAGCCAAAAACTTTAACTGAAGTAATTATATACTTCTAAGTAAAGAAGTTATTTATAATTAATTATAAACCAAACATACTTTTTTGAAATAAGTCACTTATTTACTACTCTAAGTAGAAAAGGTAACTTATTTGGTGGTATCCAGATAAGCCCTTAGAAAACCACAAATAAATTACTTTTTCTACTTACAACAGGAAATAAGTGACTTATTTTAGATAAGGGCTCATTTGGATTCCACTAAATAAGTTACTTTTAATACTTACAAAGTAGATAAGTGACTTACTTTACAAGTAAGTTTGGTTTATAATTAGCTATAGGTAACTTTTTTTACTTAAAAGTATATAATCACGTCAATTAAATTTTTTAGAACTTTTCTACTTTCCATACGTTGCTTAAGAGAGACATAGAAGAGATATGAAAGAGAGAAAAAGTTAACAAGTATGTTATTTACCAAACATACATATTTTCTTAATAAGTAAAAAACTAAGGTAAGTTACTTGTGGCATAAGTAACTTAAGTGACTTATGATCCAAACGCACCCTAGGTGCCCGAGTATCAACAACCACATGTAGCTAGAGTATCAAAGGATTTTATTTATTTATTTTTTTCATTTTTCCACCTTGCAAATGCGCCCATGGACCCCAATGCTGAAGTACAATATCCAGGCTGTTCATCAGATTGGGCCGGCCATGACTACTGGGGCCCAGTACCTGTTGGCAGCCCTAAACACACAGGCACGCACCCACGTGCCAAACACCCCTCCTCATGAGTGGACGAGCCTTATGGGCATTTGAGTAGCGGGTCCCATGAAAAGGGTCCTGGACTTGATGGTTGGTTCAGATTGGTCGATTGGAATGTCCAAGTAAAGTAGGAGCACTATAACTTATAGTACTCTGAGAGCACCAGAGTATTTATTTGTTCATGTGCAGCCCACCCAACCTTGGAAGAGATTGGGAACATTCACAACAAGAAACAGGGATTTGATTACTTTTGGGCTTGAGCTCGGGCATACCATGAAAGACACATTCTGGGCTCGGTCATGGGGCCTTATGGTCGGATGGGGTCGGGCCTATCTAGGCCCGGACTACTGCCTCTGATGCTGAATAGGCAGAAGGAAGCTGATGCGGTCATTTGGACGGTCCATTTCATCAATAGAAGAACTTATTTTACGGCCTACTATATATATATATATATATATATATATATATATATATATATATATGTGTGTGTGTGTGTGTGTGCGTGTGTGTGTGTGTGTGTGTGTGGGAAAAGGTTCTATGCGGTCGAGCTCATGGGAACTTCCCATGAGGTCGAGCTGTGTGGGCCCCACCGTGATGCATGTCGACCATCAACACTGCATTTGATGGGTCCCCTCTAAATTATGGGATATCCCAAAAATCAGCCGTATACGGAACTCAGGTGGGCCATACCATCTAAAATCATGCGAAGACATGCCTAAAACATATAAAAGCACTTGGTGGGGTCCACCTGAAATTTGGATGCATCTGAAACTTGGTCTGACCCCTCATCCAAGTACGACATACAAAATGGATGGGCTGGATTTGTGAACCCTATCTCGGTGGGCCCAACAAATTGTATATAATCACACTGATTTGATGATCCAATCCATCCCTGATTTTAACTTATTGTTGTAGCCATCCTTTCTCCAGGCCATGGATGTGATGGTTAGAGCTGGGCATCGAGTCAAGTTGGACCGAGTTAGGGCTAACTCGACTTGATCCGGTTTTGAAATAGGCTTGACTCGAACTCGATCTGACTCGATACCGAGTCCAGCATGCCTGACTCGATCTGAGTTCAGTTTGGCCTGGACTGATTTGGACTGAGTCTGATCCGATGAGAAGTACTAAGTCAGGTCAAGTTGGCACCGAGTTGGATTGAGAGATGAGGGAGGGAGGGAGGGAGTGGAGAGGAGAGAGAGGAGGAGGAGGAGGAGGGTGATGGTGGTGGGTGGTTGCCGGGCTCGGAAGAGGAAGATGAGGAGGATGAGGGAGGGAGTGAAGAGGAGAGAGAGGAGGAGGGTGATGGTGGTGGGTGGTTGCTGGGCTTGAAGAGGAGGAGGGTGATGGTGGTGGGTGGTTGCTGGGCTTGGAAGAGGAGGATGATGAGGGAGGGAGAGAGAGCGGTAGGGATCTGATCGAGGGTAGGGTTAGAGAGTCGAGTCGAGTTGGGTTTTGGATCGAGTCGAGTCTAACTAGATCGAGTTTCGGGTCAAGTTACTTGGTAACTCGAACCCCGACTTGGTTTGAGTTTGGATTGGGTGAAGCTTACTCAGTTCTAACCGACTCACCCATTCGATTAAGGTCGAGTTGGATTGGAAGGAGTCAGACGAGTCAAGTTAGCCGGATTGAGTCGTCCCGTGCCCACCTCTAGTGATGGTTAGGATGCCTTACAAAAGTGACTCTTAGAATAAAAAAGCACTCAAAGGAAACATTGACCAAATTGTTACTTGACCTATTTTTATGTAAATGATCTGGACTGGTCAAATTAAAATTTAATGATCAGATAGGTACTATTGTCGGATTAGTGCGGTATTTGCATGGTAGCACATAAAAGTTGTGTTATATGTAATGTACGGTCTAGATCAAGCGATTGGATCGTCAAAGAGTCTCGATGCAAGTAGGAGCATTATAACTAATAGTGCTCTAAGAGGACTAGAGCATTTCTCAATCTGCCATATTAATAGAATATTTAGTAAAACAGGCAGCATGAGTGCTTTTTTTAATGGACGGTGTATGGTACCATTTATATTTATTGATTAGAGAACGAATAAAATAAAGAGGGAGGACCAAATTGAAACCCCACAACTAGAAACAACTCAATAAATAAAGTTACCTAATTCTAACATATGTATACCATTTTTATTAGAACATAAGCCAAGGCCAGTCTAAATAGGGTTGTACACGAACCGAGTTAACTCGGTTAGCTCGACTCGACTCGACTTGAAAAAGCTTGATTTGACTCAGTTCGAAACTGAGTTCGAGACGAGCTGAGCTAATTTTTTGAGCTCGAAAAAATTTCAAACCGAGTTCGAGCTTGGCTGAGCTCGACTCGACTCGGATCGAACCAATTCGGTGACTCGATTACTTTGATATTGATGTTGCTCACCAACTGTTTGATGAAATGACCCAACGAAGTGTCGCCGGTGGCAACGAAGGTCTGTATGTGAAACAAATACCCCCTTTTCTTGATTTTGATGTTGGTTACAAGGTGTTCGATGAAATACCTGTAAAACCATTGTTGTTGTTTTACAAACAGAGAAAATTTGAAAGTGCATTCCATGTGTTTGTGAAAATACTGCAGAGGTGAACTCAGCTCAATCTTGGCTCGAACTCGGCTCAAACTGGCCCGAGCTGCTGACCGAACCGAGCTGAGCTAGCTAGTCAAGATTGAGGACCAAGTCAAGCCGAGTTCGAGCTGGGTTCAACTAGTGGCCGAGTCGAGTCAAGCTGTGCCAAGCTCGACGCGGTTCGACTCGTGTACACCTCTATATCTAAATACCAACTTAAACATAAACTTAAACAATAAGTGATTTTTACATATGACTGCCTTCCTTTTCAACTATGTACCAAAAACTCCTGCTTTTAAATTATGTCTCAAAACCCGCACATAGTTTTCACTGTTAGGCATTAAATAGCTAGCTATTTAGTTACTCACACTCATGAGATCCTATATTTTTATATTGGAAAAGCTACCATCATCACTTTATTGCACCTGCAATCTCCCCTCATCCACACGTGGGGCCTACCTCGTTATTTCTGAGAAATCTATGCTGTTCACATGTTTTTCAAGATCACTTTAGGTACGAAATAAAATAAAATAAAAAGAAGCATATTCAAATATAAATTGGGCCCATGATAGCCTCAAGAATTTTCAATGGTGGTGTTCATTTCTCATTGTTTCCTGTGAATTGGCTCACTATAGCTTGGTATTGGTTTCATTTTTGGGCACAATTCATAAAATGATCCGCTAAAACAGATGAACATGGTAGATTTTTCACAAACATTCTATGCCCCACAAATATTTCAATACCAAGTATTTAATTCCCAATGTTTCATGTTCGTTTGCCTACTTGTCCTCTCAATTAATCTTGTTTTTTGGTCTAATGTCCTAAAATGAAGTGGCAAAATAGATGAAAAGAGTAGATTTGTCACAAACATTGTTATGGCCCACCGATGATAGAGTTTATTGCCGTGCAAACCTAACCTTGACCATACTAGGTGTCACTTTTATGTTGTTAGAAATCCACTTCATCATTTGTTTTCTCAACTCAATTTAGGGCATGGGTCAAAAAAATAAGACAGATCAAAAGCTATAAGTAGCGTCAGAAAGGCTAGAAGAGATTTCAATGGTGGACCTTTTATCGCACTCTACCTTGGTATTGATTTTGTTTTTGGGATCATGTCATAAAATGACTTCAAAAAAAAAAATGGACCGTTAAATTAGTAAAATACATCACGTGGCTCCATGAATGTTTCAAGGGCGATTATTTAATTCTCATTTTTTAAAAATGTTCATGTGGCCCACTTGAGGTTTAAATCGGTAGAATACGTGAGCTCGTACAGTAAAATGAAGTGGTAAAATAGATGGATGGAGTGGATTTGTCACGAACATCATGCTGGGCTCTACCTAAGTTAAGCAACCCTCACCTTCTCTGGTCCTGTGCGGAAGGATTAGAAGGGATTAGGTGGGATAGGATTCATCTGGTCCTATGCCAATTCCACTCCATGTTTGGGAAGAATGGAAAAGCGTGGAATTACATTAAATGAAATTGCATTGGGTCTCATGCCAATTTCACTCAATGTTTAGGAAGTTGTGTAGGTCCCACCATGATGTATGGGCTATATCCACACCGTCCACCCATTTATCAAGATTATTTTAGAGCATGGGCCAAAAAATTAAGTAAATCTAAAGCTCAAGTGGACCCCACCAGAAAAAGCAACAGGGATTGAATACTTACCGTTGAAAACTTCTTTAGGGCTACATAAGTTTTGGATGTACCTCATTTTTAGGCACATGCCATAAAATGAGGTTACAAAATAAATGAACGGTTTAGATATAACACATGTGTTATTCTCAGTAATTTTAAATGATGATGAGTATATCCATTCAATGTACCACCCTATTATCAACAAAGTATGACATTAATTTTATCCCATGGCAATAGGGGACAATCCCAGCCATGGGTAATAATTATGTTTTTTAAATCCCATCCCACCTAATCCCTTCTAATCCCACTGCTCAAACTGACCCTTAAATGCCCACCAAATCTGTGTATGACGTTGACGGTGGTTGATTGCTGTGCCAACCCAACGCTTACTGTGTGTGGGGCCACAATTGATGATTTTTGGAAATCCACCCGGTCCATCTGTTTTTCCATCTCATTTTAGGGCATGAACCCAAAAATGAGAAATATCATAAGCTGAAAATGAGCCTCACGATGGCCTCAAGATGTCTTAATAAAGGCCATTCAATCTCACTTTTTTCTGTCACGTGTCTTACCTGAGATTCGGGTCTACTTCATTTTTGGACCCATTCTCTAAAATGAACTATAAAAACAAATGTACGGAATAGATTTATCATAAACTTAATAGTAACCCCATGTACCATCAGACCTGCATTTCCGTACAATCTCCTCTACTTCAGCGCATAAAATGACTGGTGGAGACTGTTAAAATAAGAGTCAATCACCATCATTTCTTATGGTGTGGTCCACCTGAGATTTGATTCTGCTTAAGTTTTAGGCCCACATCTTAAAATGAGTTGGAATAAGAGATGAACAGCATGCATATACAACACCTACATCAAGGTGGGCCCCACGGTCAGGTCACCTCTTCACTGTGTTAGAATCCAATGGAGATATGTAATATAAGACTAAAATATTATTTCTATGATTCTAAACTCGATTCATAAAATTTGTTTGCTAAATATGAATTGCTGATTGATATTCATATTATCTGTCCATCTGTCCATCAGTCCATCAGATATTATGAGACCAATCAGCTAAAGCATCATTTCAATATATTTATTATTTTATATACCATCTAAAGGGTTCGGATGAGGTGCGGCACCCGCCTCACCCAATAAAGTGTAGCCCTTAAGGTGGGGCCCACCTAATGCATGTATGCTATATCCACGTCGTCCATCTGTTTTTTCAAATCAGTTTAGAGCAAAATCCAAAAAAAATGAAACAGATCTAGGTCTCTCAGGTAGACCATACCATATGAAACAGTGGTGATTAAATGTCCCACAATTAAAAATTTTCTAGAGAACAATGTTATATTTCAGTAATGTTTATTTGCCATCCAACTTATTAATAAGGTCCTGAAAACTTAGATGAATGTAAAAAGAAAAAATTCAAATACTAGCTTGATATAAAAAAAAAAAATCTTTTGTGTCCCACAAAAAATATTTAAATAGTTAATCACTACTCTTTACTATGTTATGGTCTACCTAATCTATTTGTTTCATTTTGGAGTTCATGCCCTAAAGTGATATGACAAAACGGATAGATAGTGTGGATATAAAATACATACATCGAGGTGGGCCCGATGGTGAGGGCTACACTGTCTGTGTTTGGGGGTCATCTAAAACGCTGCTGGACAATTTATTTAGTGCCCATGTGTGGCATGTACAATTTCTGAAAGCCCGTGTATGGCATGTATCTAGAGCATTAAAGTTTTTCTCCTTTATTTTTAGAAATGCTAAAGTCCAAAGTGGCATCCAAAATGTAGCGGCTGTTCGGCGAGAAAAGCATTAGGTAAAGGGCTATTGATCCTTTTTTTACCCTTATTATAATACATCTCTGTCACAACACAAAAGCATGTGTTGGCATGACTCAGAGACCAATACAGCCGTCCACTTCTATTCTTTTATGAGATACCAGCTTATAAAATTCCTTGGATCCTCGCCTTTCATTTTCTTTCTTTTTTAATAAAATGGCTAAATGTACTCTTAATTCTCTATATTCATATACAAAGCAGAAGGATAAGGTTTGGCTAGTAACCCCAACATCAGCCAGCTAGCTGGTTTCAAAGCTCTGTGGACCCCACCATGATGTATGTGTTTTATTCAGGTCATTTATCCATTTTGTCAGCTCATTTTATGAAACGAGGCAGATTCAAATCTTAGGTGATCAAGAATATATTTGTGTTTTCCCCTCACCAGTCTATGTGATCAACATGTTATATAGCAAATAAATATTACAGTGGGCCCTGGGAAATTTTTAACAGTGGACGTTCATTCAACACTGTTTTCCTGTGGTGTGGTCCACCTGAGATTTGAATGTTCCTCATTTTTGGGCTCAAGTACTAAAATGAGCTAGCAAAATAGATGGACAGTATGAATAAAACATATACAACATGGTGGGGGCCCACAGAGCTTGACCAGGCGTTAGCCTGTAGGCTGGGTTTGGGCCCGGCAGAGTATGGCCTGGTCATTTTAGCCCGACCAGCACTGCCAGCCCAGCCTAGCCCGGCCGCAGTTCATGTGTACATGGCTTTTGTTTCACATATATCCCATTCCAATCACTGGTCAATCAACAAATGTAGCTTGCCTATAGATCTTAATTTTCTTCTTTTCTTTTCTTTTTTAAATTTCTATTCATTTTTGCATGTGTGGCCCACCTGATCACGGAATCGATGGAGATTATTCACGGTGGAAAATAGGAATTTAATCAATTTCTGGGCCGAGCCATATCAGGCCCAGGCCAGACCATTTTTACATTCATGCTTGGGCAAGCTATGCTAGCCCATATTGAGTTCCAGTCCTTGCCCGAGTAGTAGAGTCCAAAGGAGTTTCAACACGAGGTCTTAGGTTCGAAACCCATATGTGGTGAAATCCCACTATGGCGTGCGTAGGTGTGTGGCGGGTGCATGTGTAAAATAATAATAATAAAAAATAATAAATAAATGCTAAGGCCCATGTTGGGCTGGGGAAAACAATGGACCCAGGACCCGTCCAAACCTGGTCCATTGCCCTAAACCTTTTCACTTCAAATTCCCGCCGCAAAAGTAGCAGATTATTCCGCTTAATCACACCTTTCATGTGGTTCATCTTTTGAGAACTTTCAAAAGTGTGAATGAGCAGAAGCTATGGTTATCTGATGTGGATGCTACAAACGCTCCCTAAATTAGAATCTACCTTTATTGGTTTGGTGACTCATTTCCCTTGTAATAAAATGATTCAAACCACCCTCAACATTTAATATTCAGCAAGACACATCAAATGAATCTTTTTCTCTTATAAGGGAGGAGATATTGTACTATCATCATTCATTAATTAGAAAAATAAGGAGAATACAACAAAGAAGGTGGGACCAAATCACACCTCACAAGGAGAAACAATCCAATACAAAAGTTATGTAATACTAAGACAATCCAAATATTAGGACAACATAAACCAACTCTGGCTTACATTTAAAACAATAAAAAATAAAAAACCATCCTTATTGTCATAGGTATGTGTGAACGCTTTGACGTGGATGGTGTCCTCACTTGCTCAACTTTCTACTCTCATGATATAGTTGAGGTGTGCTATTAACTTTTGTGTGAAATAAATACATTTAGTTCAAAGTTGTCATTAGTCAAATAAAATTTAAAATCTATAACTTATTAGAAATACAATTCTTATATAGTTTTTTTAATTTTTTGTAAGTCATAGATTTTAAATTTTAGTTAGTTGGTAACAACTCCTAATTAAATACATTTTTACATATAAATTAATATCACACTCTAACTATGCTAACAGAATAAAGAATCGAGAAAGTGAGGGCATCGCTTATGCGAAAGCATTCATTTAGGCACTAAAATGGAATGCATGTGGGAGTAATTTAAACTAAATTAAAGTGAGATTAATTGAACAATCCTAAACTCTGATTCATGAACACTTGTTAATTAAAATAAGACCATTGTATATTTTTCATTTTAGCTGTCTAATAAACATCAAGTAATCTAATATTTAGATACCCAAATAAAATTAATTTTTGGTACATGATACATCTAAGCTAATTCTCAAATGTGAACAATTTCATTTGAGTTATTTATATATATTCTACCTCTGCAATATCTTAATTACTTTTAATCAGGTGCATGTCATCCATCACACTTTGTCATGGTGTCATTGTCTTATCATCCCATCACACGCAGCCCATTTTCCAATGTTTGAATTAGGGTTGGCTAGCGATATTCATTTACTCGTTTGACAAGCATATCCTGCCCGAAAAAAGTAAAATGAAGATATTAGAAATTTTACTTAATTAAAAAATATTATCAAATTATCCAATTACCCTAATAACCCTACCTCTAAGTGGATCAAACATGAAAGAATAATTTCATAATTTACTTAACTAATAATAAATTTAATTAAATTATTCAATACTAACATATGATATATTAAATTGTATGGTGTTTAATGACAATGACGTCAATGATGATGTTGTACATAACAGTTACTATTAAATGACTTTGTCTTTTTATAAGCTTTTTTAAAATGCTTTATAATTTGTAATTTGATATTAACTAATTATGAAAATTATTTTATTTTTTTATATATTTATTAATTTTATTTAGTACTTTAATTATTTTTTATTTTTTAATTAATATTAGTTGGATATTTAATTACCCTGAACTTGCGACTTATATGTGACCTATTTCAATTATACTTATATATGACCAATATTCAATTAGACAGCGTCCAACCCGTATCCGTATCCGATGCCCAAGGACACGGATATTCCAATGTCCAATCCATTCACAGAGTACACAGAGTACGTGCATCTGATGGATCAACCACTGGTTTTACCTTTCGTCTTAGAAAGACCTGAAGCGGATTGGCTGATGTACCACACACCACCGATCTGGCTGCTTTGTTGGCGTCACCAAGTTCTGTGGATCCCATCATAAGGTATGTGTTATATCCAAACCGTCCGTCCATTTGGCGAGCTTGTCCTAATGCTTGAGCCGAAAAATAAGACAGATCCAACGATCAAGTGAACCACACTGTAAAAGGTAGTGGAGGATTCAACGTCTACCATTGAAACCATTTTGGGGTCACATAAGGTTTGGATCAATATGATATTTGTTTTTCCTCTTCATACAGGTACGTGTGACCTTATGAACAGATTGGATGGAAAATAACCGTTATGTTGGCCCTACAAATGTTTTAACGGTGAGAATCATTCTCCCCACTTCTATTTGTGGTGTGGACCAATTCAGATTTGGTTTTGACTCGTTTTTCGTATGGTACTCTAAAATGATCTTTGAAAATGGATGAACGGTGTGGATATAATAAATACATCATTGTGGGACAATGTTACTTTGATCTCCTTTGGACCGTTGTACAACTGAGCTTGAGGAGCGTCAGCGACCGTCTTTGCATGCCACGTATCACACCAGCCATGTCGGTGGTGTGTGGTACGCCAGCCAATCCGCTTCCAAGACCCCATCGAGCCTGAATTTCTCACCCTAAAATTAGCGATTGAAAAATGAAAAATGGGGAGATATTATACTTTGTTGTTTATGACACTTGATACACAGGCACTTGTAAATGTTCCAGCTGGCATCTATTAAGTCAAGTTAAACCGACTACAGTAAGGAGACTATACTGAATAAGTTACATTTCAGAAATCAGATCAGTTGAACAAATCTGAGATCTGATTTCGTGACCAATAACTTCTTGATATGAGAACATTGAATATTTTTCATTTTTAATCGTCCAATAAGTGTCCACCAATCTGTTAGTCAGATAATTAATACATATGAACTGGTGCATATTATTTGTACTTTTTAAATTGGAATTATGATATTCCACATATACAATCAGTAATTTAAGTGCCTGTGCATCATCTATCACACTGCCAGAGTATCAAAGTTTTTCTCGTGAAAAATATCGATGGGATATTGGATAAAGAATCGTAGAAGTTGCTTTTTGCAGGCACAGTTCATTGGGAAACAAAAAGCGAAATCCGTAAAGAGAGGAAACTTTGATACTCTGCGACAGTGCGACTGATGATAGGCAGGCACTTAAAATGTTCTTAGAAATTTCCTACATGGCCTACGGATGAATCAAATTAAACTGTCCAAATTATGGTTACCAGCTTAGATGTTGCATGAACCAAAAATAACACATAATTAATTACCTGACCATCAGATGGGTGGACGTACATTGAACGGTTGTAAATTAAGAACAGTCACGTCTCCACAGATCAGTGCTTAGGATTATTCATCTAGTTTGATTTTTAGGATGTACTCAGATACAATGGGTCTCATGATTAATCGGTTTACGCTTACAATTCCTGAGTGGCTGCGTATCAAGTGTCATACGCTGGCAGAGTTCATATAACACCTCGTAAGAGGAAAACGAGTGGATGCTGATCATATCAAAAACCTCAATCAATCTCAATCACCCATCAATAAAATCTAAATAGGAACATTTACTTTTTCCGGTCCAATTTTTTGATAGAAAACACCAAAAAAAGTCTCGTCTGTAATCTAAATAGGACCATTTAAGTAACTTTTTTTTTGTTGTGTAGCTAGTACCACCACAATGACAAAACCCGTGACCCCAACATTTAATGCTATTTGGTGTGCCGTCGTATCAAGTTCCGTGATCCTCCCTCCCTCCTCCTTCTGTCGCTCTTCCAGAAGGCCCAGTCAAACATCTCGATGTGGCACACGTCTCATAGATCCAAGCCGTTCATCAGGTGGAATCCACTAGTTAAATTTGTGATCTAGAGAACTGTTATTGTTGAACATGGATCCAACGGTCAATATCTTTGAATTGTTGATTCACGGTGTGGCCCACCTGATGAGTGAACAGGCCTAATTTTTTATCTGATGAAGAGTTTGGACGCCATGTTAGCGCAAAGTGAGTAACGATTTTCTGCAAAGTGCACTCGCGCAAATGAGAGGTTTGCTAGCCGTGGATCTGAGAGTTTCTCAGTGACCCAAACCGTCTATATGATGGGACTCACCTTGGATGGAGGATAATTTATTCTTGGATTAAAATATTTCAGATTTTCTTTTTTATTGTTTAAAGGTTGAGGAGACGGTCCACGTTCAAAGAACAGACTAAAATGGTGGAAGAGTTAAAATATCTAATTCTAAGAGTTTTTTATTTTAATATCCTCCGTCCAAAGTGTGGGCCATTATATAAACGGTTTGGATCATTGAAAGATGACCAAAGATCCAACGGATGAACTCCCAATCTATCCTACAACACTACTTGGTAAACATACACCAGAACTGCGAGAACTGCACTCGCATCGTCGGTAAGGAGTCATGAAGCCTACACGCGCGTGTAGAAGGAAGCTCATGTATACTCCACCATAACTGCGAGTGCAGCGGCGGAATAGATGTCGTATCCTCACTTTGTAGATTCTTCTTCCAAATATAAAGGTCGGACGGCTGGAAATCTTAGCCAATTTTTTCACAACCGTACTTTTAAAAGAATGGTGGCCCACACGATTATTTGGCTGAACCGATTCTTTGGCCATAACATCTACGTAGTTGTAAGCCTCTTTATGGATGGATTGGATCCCGCACGTATATGCGGTAGGGGCACATGTGTGGTGTGTACGTGAGCTGCTTTCTATAAGCGTGTGGGCTCCGCAAAGTTCGTGGGAAACAATGGTCTCTTCATGGAACAAAAGTGTATTTGGGAAAATCCAAGCTTTGTTAGTAAATATTATTACATAAAGCAGCTTAAGTTAGGTACACTAAAAAAGAACAGAGTTTGCTAGAATACATCCCGACCCACTGCAATGGGATAAGCCGTGGTTTTAACCATTTTCTCAGTGATCTTTTCAATGATCCAAACCGTTTATTTGATGGGCCTCACTGTGAATGGAGGACCCAAAGAAAACTTTTAAAGTTGAAATATTTCAACTTATTTTTTAAGTAAAAGAGTTAAATGATTAAAGGATTATAATATCTCAATTCAAGAGTTTAAAATCTTTCGGTTATGTACCATCCAAGGAGTGGCCCATCATATAAATGGTATCGATCACCGAAAAGAGGACCCCAAATCCAAAGGCTAAGTTGTGATATATCCTGTATCAATACATGAGGATGTATTATAGAAAACGTCCTAAAAGAAAGGGAAAAAGGAATCAAATGGAGCTTATTATTAAGAACAAAGGCAAAAACACTAACACCGAAGCTAAAGAAAGAGTCATGTGTGGCTTAATATTATATATGAATAGTCAAAGCAAAGTAAAAGAAAAGGTGTTAAAAATGAAGGTTATTGTTAAAGACTAAGGGGCAGGTGGTCCTCATGGCTACTTAAATGAAATCATAATCTGCCAGCTGGATCACATGGATCCATGTATTCAGAAGGTGGTCCACACCATGCGTATACCATGAACAGTCTAGTTGGAAAAAAGGGACATTGATTGTAAACAATTGACTATTCTACGATTTCATCTATCCATTTTGATTGAACGGCTGGATCATTCATCTCAACTCATTTATTTTTGCTGATTGACTATTTGAACGGTTCTGATCATCCATACACATTACCCAATTATCAGATTATGAATTTAATTGAGTGGTCCATAGAACCACAAGACCAGGTCTCTTTGTTAAAGGGGTGCAATGAAGAAAAGAGAACCATATGTATGTGTACAAATAAAAAAGAGAGAGGAGATGGGGGTGAAAGGAACATGAGAAGATGGTTTAAGGGCGTGGATTGGGTGATGATATTTAGGTGGTGGGGAGCCATTTGATACTCTAGCAGAGTACCCCATTTGATACACAGGCAGTGGGACTTGTATACTTGGCATACATTAAAACAGACTACATTGTAGAACAAGCTGTATTCTAAATCACAGTACTCCCAAAATCAGACTAGATAAACGATCCTAACCTCTGATTTTCTTTATTTATAACCGTTCAATAAATATTCACTAATCTATTAGTCGATAATCAAATAAGTGTAAATTTTGGTTCATAAAACATGACCCATAATTTGGACAGTTAAATCTGAATTAATTGTATGCCTTATATGAATGTGCAAGTAATTTAAAAGTGTGTGTATCATCCATCACACTTTCCAGAGTATCAAATTATTCTGTTTGGGTGGGGAAAAGCAGATGGAGAGGAAAGAGGAGATGAGAGAGAACGGATCAGATGATGAAGAGAGTGGTTTGGATTTATTGAATGGACTTCACATGTATGCACGAGGTGAGCAGCTGCACTGCAAGTGAGAGTCCCCTACCACTGTGGCACGAGACAATCATGGCCGTGGGACTCACAAAACCCCATTTATATGGTTTTTTGTACTTTACCCTTCTCGAACTCTCATGGATTACATGTAAGATGGCTGGATGAGTCATCTCAGTGTGTCGCAGGAGTACCATAGAGCGTAACTTGCATGCCGCCATTGTACATGTTGGGTGCTTGTATTTCAAATCCGAACCGTCTAATTCATCAGAAAAATTCTGGATAAAGTATACTCTAAAAAATAGACCAGATATATGATCTTAAAAGGCCTATCAGTGGACATTAAATGAACGGTAGATTGTGAAACAATCAGTTGACTGAATTCAAAGGAGGAATGCCGGATGCTGGTATGTTAGGATCAGTACAAGAAGCGTGGGGTCCACTTTTTGGATGGTTTGGATTGAGGGTACATGAATTACACGTGTGCATCGACCGTGCGCATATGTACTGTGTGGTGAAACCATGCCAGAGTATGAATGGTTTGATCTTGTATCTAATATCGAGATTATCATCATCATGAAAATCATCATGGCCATGAGCTCTCTATGTCTATATCATCACCATTAATCACCGTCATCATCGTCGTCATCATCGTATTCATATAAAAGGGGTTTCAGTAATGGGGATGTAAGATCCACAGGGCATCAGAGGCGTCGAAAATGGACGGTCCGTGGGCCGCATGTGGTGACAACAGTAGTGCTTTCTGGCGTTGATTCTATACACGAGCTGAAGATCAGATCCAACCGTAGGAGATCGCGCTCCCGCCGGGGACTCTGGGATGGCCTTATAATCGAGAGCGCTCGAATTCATCTCATGTGCTTACTCCCCCCGCCCGAGAGCTTCATGGACAAGCGCCGTCTAATGTGAGTCGCGTTTGGACACATATTGCAATCTGTTTGCATTGAGAAATATACATTTTACATTACAATTTGCAATTCACTTCTAGTTTTCAACTTTTAATTCGATTTTGTATGTTGGTTTTGTGTAATTGTTACTAATACTCTATTGGAAATGAGCCATGGCTTGTTACTTAGGAAAATTCATGGCATTTCATGTGGTTTTAGTACATTAGTGGCCGTTTAATTCATGTAATGTGTGGATTTGTTGAGTTTGGAAAGAGCGAATGAGATCGATTCGGTGACAATGTTTGGACTCATGTAGGTATGGTAAGTGTTCAAGTCACACATCTTCGGAGCCCAACATCGTGTCGACGGACGCAGAGGTGAGCCGGTTCGTCTTGCAGAGTGACGCTAGGGTTTTTCGTGCCGTCTTACCCAATCACTTACTGAGTTGATGGGGAAGCCCTCAATCCTACTTATTAATGGGAGCTTGCAAAGAAGGATCCATGGCCTCATTGGTGCCTTCTTCAAGTCCCCAAATCTCAAAGCTCAGATCACACAAGACATGCAAAAGTACGTACAAGAGTCCATGGATAGTTTGGAATGAAGATCAGCTCATCTACATACAAGATGAAACTAAAATGTAACTCTCTCTCTCTCTCTCTCCCCTCTCTCTCTCTCTCTCTCATCTCTCTCTCCATTGGTTTTTAGTGTCTATAATATCCATTAGTCTTAAGTATACTTTGTAATATTGTATTAGTTTCTGACCATGGATTTTTTCTTGCAATGCCTCTTTATATTACTCTTGTTTTGATCAGATTGCATTTCAAATACTGGTGAAGGCATGATTAGTTTGGACCCAGGTGAAGAAATGGAGTTCTTGAAGCAACAGTTTCAAGAATTCATAGCTGGATTGATCTCACTACCTGTAAATTTACCTGGAACTAGACTCTACAGATCATTGCAGGCAAGTATCCTAAAAAAACAAAAAAAAAGGTTACACTTACTACTAGTAACTACAATCAACTCATGAGTTTTTATTTTTACCTGTACCTAGGCAAAAAAGAGAATGGTGACGTTGGTGCACAAAATCATTGAGGAGAGGAGGAGAAGGACCGACGAGGCGCGCATCCCAAGGGACGTGGTCGATGTCTTGCTGAACAATGCCAGCGAGCAACTAACGGTCGATCTCATATCGGACAACATGATAGATTTGATGATACCGGGAGAAGACTCCGTGCCAGTCCTCATGACCCTAGCCATAAAATACCTCAGCAATTGTCCGCTCGCTCTTGCACAATTGATGGTACACAACTAACAACTCATGATCTTGTTTTATTTTTTTCTTTTACATGGTTGAGAATCATGCATGTTCGGGTCTTATCTTGATACAAAACTCAGTGGTAAACGTTGTGCGCTTTAATATTAAAATTATATATTTAAATACCCATATACAATTGACATTTTGGGCTACTCAATTGAATTTCTCTTTTAATTGATCAAAAACAAAGTCGTCCCACTAACATATCCAACCAAATTTTAATACGAGGGATTACTTACAAACGCACACTTAACAAAGCTAAGATCATGTATTAAACCAAACTTAAGAAAGTTACTGTGCATCCTAGGAGGAGAACATGAAGTTAAAGAAGCACAAGGATGAACTCGGTGAGCAGTTGTGCTGGAGCGATTACATGTCATTGTTATTTACACAAAACGTAAGTAATTCCGTTTCTGATCAATAACAACAGTAGAATATTAATCAAGGAAAATTTTAAGGGTTTAGATTGTTGTTAGCAGGTTATAACAGAAACACTGAGGATGGGGAACATTATCATTGGTGTGATGCGCAAAGCCATGAAAGATGTGAGGATAAAAGGGTACACGATACCTAAAGGATGGTGTGTTTTCACCTATTTTAGATCTGTCCATCTTGATGAACGGCTATACGAGGACCCTTACCAATTCAATCCATGGAGGTGGCAAGTAAAAATTCTTTCTATATATTTCCTTTCCTTGACTACTTTCTAAATCCATATCCACATATAGACACAGTACACACACACATACATGCATGCATATGTATATTTGTATACAGTGTCTGTATATACATACGTAGGTAAACAGTTATACGTTACCCATTGGTAAGCATGTGCTAGTTAGACCGTTGATTAGCGGTCCAACTATTTTTATTTGAGCACTCAATCCCGTTTGTGCAATAAATAAAGAATGATACTATATGCAACTAGGCAAGCGGATGACTTTTTCTAATCATCAAACAGATCGTCCACTCAATGGGCTCCACTATTTAAGGGCCACAAATCAATGACTACACCAAGAGAACAATCATCATTCCTGCGCACCAGCCTACGGGATGAATGGTCAACGATTTGAAAGAGAGCAGTTTTTTATTATTATTATGTCACCAGTTGTTCTGATCCATGAAATCAAATGGTCAGAATTTCCCAGCTAGAAGGATATATCTTGGAACCATCGATGGGGCCCATTGAGATGGACAGTCCAGATCGAATATTGTGCCATCTACGATGCCTACCATTCCTGTGGGATCCACCAAGATCACAGATACCAGTAGTTAGATTGTATTAACATCTCTGATTAGATTGTATCTAGGAGTACGTCCCATGATACTAGTCCAATCTTTTATCAGTGATTAGGTTATATTAATTAATCGTGGGATCTACACATAGATACAATCTAATTAGTGGTTTTGGCAGGTCTCACCATGTGTATCTCTACATTCCCATCAAACAAATGCATATGTATATTTGAATTAATCATGTAGATGAATACCTATCTGAATTTGGATAGTACTCTCTCTCTCTCTCTCTCTCTCTCTCTCTCTCTCTCGTGAAACTTACCTTGGATGAAAATAACAGGACAAAGACATAGGGACTTGTAACTTCACTCCATTCGGAGGTGGGCAGAGACTTTGTCCTGGGCTAGACCTGGCCAGGCTTGAAGCGTCCATTTTCCTCCATCATTTCGTTACTCGCTTCACGTAAGATAACTATCCAACTTCACTTTCCATCTTCCCATCTATATATATATATATATATATATATATATATATATATATATATATATATACACACACACACACACATTGTTTTCGATGGTGGCCCACTTGAGGATTGGATTATTATCCTATTTTCTCCTTGGATCTTCGTCATGGTGGGGTATACACTTGTACGGATTAAATGTCATCCACATACTATATAGGCCCCACATCAGGTCAACTCTCTCACTAACAGTGGAGCCACTCCATGTGATCGTTAATCACTCTCTGTGTATATGCATATGCATATAAAAAGATACAAGCACATGTGTATGTGTGTACACATGTATATAAATCATAATATCTGAGCAGGAGATTTTCATGGGAAATGCTTACATCCAACTGGTTCGATGAAAAGCTACTGTCCACCCAGTTGATAAATTCTAACCTATGATATGTAATTGGACGTCCACCTCATCTAATAGCTTGGCCTTAAAATCAACCCTAACCATGATCATCAGATAGACCACACTTGTATTTTGTTATTTATCAGCCGCTGTATCACCTTGTGCAAAAATCAACCCCAGCCATTCACCAAGCAGGGCCACACCATAGAAATTAATGTATAGCAGTTAATAAATAACAAAATACAAGTGTAGCTTATCTGATGAATTGATGCTGTTGATTTTTAGCTAAGGTGGTCCTCATACAGGTACCAATTTATTGAACGGGTTGGATGTTGACATGACATCAGGAAATTTATTTACTGGGTGGATGGTAACTTATCGGTTGGATGTGAATGATGGTACTGACCCACGTGCCACAACAGACCAGCTGTCCCTGGTGGAGAATGGATGGGACCACCAGCCAACAACCGATCAGATCCATAGATCACCACATATGTAGTCGACTAGTGGTCCCCACAACTGATCAGCTATTAGATGGTGGTCCCTGCTCGCAACGCTTGACAACCGTCTGATCGTTATGATCAACGATGGGATGACCTGTGACTGCATGTAGTAGAAATGTAGATCATGTAATGTATATAAATATATATTATCTACGTACGTGCGTGTGACACTTGAAGTGTGGTCCACTTGTAGGTGGGAGGCCGAGGAGGATTCCATAGTCAACTTTCCGACCGTAAGAATGAAAAGAAGAATGCCAATCAAGGTTAAAAGGAGATGGGTCCCATCCCCTGTTTGCTAGCGGAATGTGAGAGCTACAAGACAACACACAACAAGAGCAAAAACAAGCCTATTTTATTGCCACACGTGTGGAATACGACAAGCCCACATGCACCACAGGTTGTAACCTTTTTCCACAAATCCCTTATATATATATATATAAAATATTAAACATCCAACCGTTTGGACCATAAGTTAATGTCCATCTAGCGGATAACCTTCAACATGTAATGTGATTATCAAATCCAATCCGTCCAAAAGGTGGGACCCACCAAGAGGATTATGTTATGTAAAAATTAGACCATTCAATCATCAGGCGGACTACACTTGCATTTTCTTATTTATCAGCGGCTATGTGGTCTTTCGTATTATTAGATCCCCTTGATGAGTGTATGGGGCTGACATTTTTAAAAAGATGATCCACTTTATGGGTCCAACCTATTGGACGGGTTGGATTTTACACCCAGATGATGTGTTGGAAGTTATCCACTGGTAACTTATCATCCACCGGGTTGGATGTGAGCCAATCCGCCCCCCTCTTTTTTTCTGGCAAGCGAATTGGGGACTGCATACCCCCGTGCAGTACGGGTTTATCCACACCGTCCATCCATTTTCCGTATCATTTTGAATGCGTACCATTAAAAACTTCTTGGGAGCCCCAAAGACCCCCACCTGTGCCGAGTTCCGGACAGGCTGGGGTAGTCCAATGACAGGCTGGGATAGAGAACTATAAAATTATAGTATACTCCTAGTTGCATTGGGACACTTAGGCAGTCTAATCCATTAATCCCAACCGTTCATTACGTCCAACTCACATTCATGTAAACATCAAAGCATTCTAACAAATATTAACCATTTGATCAATTACTCTTAATATGAACGGTCAAGATTGCTTAAAATAGGTCCAAAGATTGTTTGAAAATAGGCTTATTAGGCCCATCATGGATTGCTTACGATTCTAAAGAATCGCTTTTGTTATAACACGTAACCATCCCATCAATAGCTTGGAAGAGAGATGGGTATAGACAATAAGGCCAAACCAAGATGGATTGGATCAACCTGTCAGTATGATTTTTGCATGGTTATCCACCAACTGTGTTCTGAATTTGACAGCTCAGATTGATTTATTGGACTGTCCGAGGGCCCACCTTAGCTTATGGTGGCACCCGGCTGATGTGGAGCCCATTATATATTTATAAAGGACATCCAACCTCTTCATTTGATGCATCACCTCATTTTACACTCAAGTGTACAAAAATTAGCCTCATCTATAACTATGGTGGGCAAAACAGAGGGAACCATTTGAGAGCCGATGTACACTGTTGATTTTTGTGAGGCCCACCCGATTTTTATATAGAATCCAGGCCATTCAAATCCTTCATCTGTCCTGGATGAAAGTTCATGCCAAAAATCAGGAGTTTTTACAATTCAAGTGAGCCCTGTGGAAATCTAACATAAGATGACGCATCTGGGACAGATCAGGGTGGTACCACCGCAGCTTTCGGTGGTACCGGTACCACTGGGATGCGACATATGTACGCAATCTGTGAAAAATATTTCTTATCCCATCCATTGTACAATAAATTACCATCCAACGCTGCAGCGGATAAGTTCTAAAAATATCATGCGTATACAAAATCCAAACCATCCAATAGGTTACGCCCACCACGAGGCAATATTTATATAAATATCATCCATATTTATAAGTTTTGTGGGCCACACTATGAAAAAAATGGACAGCCACTGATAAAATAAGAAAATCTGTATGTGGACCCCTTATAAGTGGATAAAACTATTTTTTTGCAAACGCCGATGGTTCTAATATGGGCCAACCTTGTGGATGAGTTTGATCTTACTCTTATTATCGGATGAAAATTATCCACTATTCGGACGCTAGATTAGCGGTCCACCTGATTGAATGTGAGCATCTCTTTATTATAAAGTAATATGTGGATGAGCATGAATCCCTTCAACTTACTTATATATTTTGGCTTTTTCCTTGTTTGGCAGACGATACGAAAGCTACAAATGGGACCCACTTGGGCTGCCGCGTGATATACATTGGATTGGAGTCCATGTGGCCCACCATAAAGCCGTTGGACAGCGACTTCACAATAATTGAAATTAGTTGGCCCATGTTTGTAAAGATAGAGAAGAGACTATATACAGCTTCCCCACAACCAATTCCTCGCACGTGTGGAGGATATCCATGCCGTGGATTAGATGGGCCCCACTCTGTAGATCGCATGCCCGAAAATCAATATTGTCAACACATCAGGTGGTGCAACCATGTTTGATGGAAGTGGACTGTTGACAATGTTTTTAGACCGTCCATTCTTTTTCAATCATTGCTGCCCATGTGATAAGTTGTTCGGTTTGATTTTGTTGCCTGGATCATCTATTCATTGGCCCCAACAATACACTGGTTGGATTTCTGCCACGTGTGCCAGGTCTGCATGAGGGACCATGTGTAGAGGTGCACGTGGCTTCGCAGGCAGACCTCTTTTTTCTTCTTTTTTTTTTTTATAGCTCTATCTGTATTTCTTTAGCTGATAGAGAGGAACCCAGCTTGTGGTGAGTGAATCCAATGAGGGGGTCTCAAGGCAATCAGAGCAAGTGAGCCCCACATCTCATCATTGATCACTCTCACATCTTGATTATTGATTTTTAAATAAAAAAAACGCACGTGCAATCACTTTGATCATGCGTGTTTCGCCTGACAAAGAAAATATTCAAGAAAAATCATACAAATTATATTAGATAAGTGTCCACCGTTCGAATGGAATGCTACTACGTCAATCTGGACCGTCCAAATTGCGGGCCTCATTGTGGATGGAGCATAGGCCAAAAATCACAGTGATGGGATGATCTTACCATTTGATACTGGCTTTCGGATTTGGCCTGCTTACCATTTCCTTTTAACAGTCCATTTGGTGGCCATCAAATGAATGGTTAGGATTAGGATCGCCCAATCAACGTGATTTTCCGTATATTTTTCCACCGACAGTGGGCCCATGATTCGGACGGCACGTACATTCATGCCACTTGTACTATTGTTGTATAAATTACCAGCATTTAAGAATGGTGGGGATCAAACATTGGGGTCTAGCACAGATTCTCTAGACTGATAACAAAGATCGTAAAGTGATCAGCCCGAGAATGATCGAAGCCGTTGATATGATTGGATGACCCATGCACGAAAATCTGCCAGTTTGAAATCCTCGCCGTTGAATCTTCAGCTTTTTTAGTTTGAATGTGGACATTGCTGTCTATTTGCTGCAAACTTGTTGTTGTACCAGTTTGAAATCTCTGAACATCCGATATTTTCCGTGCATGTGCCATCTAAACTGGGCCCAAGGTTCTCAACGGTTTGGATCACTGTACCAAAAACCCTAGCGTTGCATAGTAAGTCTCACCCACCACGCACTTTTGTCAAGCAAGTGGGCCATGTGTACTCCGTCCACCATCTATATATGCGTTTGTAGCGATCAAAGCCCTGCCGACGCACCGACCTTCGGCGTATACGTGTGGGATTGGCATACGTCATTTAACACGTGTGGAAAATGAAAAGACAATCATATATTGGACATGACTAGAAAGGAGTAATTAAGGTTCCAACACAACTAGCTGGACGTACAAGTGTTATAATCCAACTAGCTAAGTGGACAGTTGCCTAACTCTGGTAGATGGGCCCCACCATGAAGATCACACGTGTGCTTTGGGCCAGATCGGCCACTGGATACTCTTTTCGGACCGGAATCCCACTCGTGTAGGGCCCACCATATTGACTGTCTAGGCCCTGTCGTAGAAATCAATCACATCCACAACTCAGGTGGACCACAATGTGGATGGGACACCAACCATTGGTTTGTTTATGTGGCTACCTTGGTTTTATCTTTCATCAAAACCGTAGAAATGTCAACTAGCCGTACACGTGGCGGAGGACCAAGCCTTTCAGGCCCAAATAAAAAGACGTCAACACCAAACTGGGTCCATTTAAAAAGTTTCAAAGCCACCATTTGAGTGTCTACTTGTAACTTAATGATAGGTAGCACTTACACATTCAACCAACGTACATTTTTTAACCATAGGCTACAACTGGGCTGACATAACCATGTGGACCATTTAACTTAAGCACGGTCCAGTTAATAGTCAGGCTGAAAATTAGGGACCTGACCTGATCGAACAGGCCAAGCCAAGCCCAAAAAGAGTTGCCTATGTTGCGGCCCTCTTGATTGAGAAGGGTGCATCTCATCCACATAAAGACATTCGCCTCCATTTAAGAGATATGGGTGATAGTCATGCCCTCTGTGTATGTATTCGTTGCATGATACCTTCATATACTGTGTAGAGATAAAAATACGTGCAGTGTTGCCTCTTCTTACTTTTCGTTAGAATAAGTTAAGGTGATTTTATTAGATAATACTTTCGCTTTTTATTAAGATTTGTATTTGTTAAGATTTCTACAAATCTTACACAAGTTGTATATATTTCTATTATTGTTAATGAAATAAATAAATTACAGTTCTTGCAATATAATTTCGAACTATATTTCTCATCTACCTGTGCTCACTATCATTCATTCACATCCATCATCTCTTCTTATCGACCTTGTGACCACTCACAATTCATTAATCGGCCACTGCAGTCGGTCACCATTCCCAACAACATCAGAACCATGACATTGACCATCAAGCACTCAAATCCTAATATCGATTACCAATCTCCACCACTACTATGCCCTTCACTATAGCCATGAGAACAAACCTATATCCAAATCCTTGGTACACCTTTGATGATGCATCTTCTTTATACCATGCATTTTGACAATGTGTTTTCATTTGTGCCAGATTTTTTAACCGGAGTAGTGATTATATTAGACGTTTAGGCCGTAACCTTTTTTTTTTCTTTGTTATAGAAATATTTAGACCCACAAAGAAAAGTAACGATCCAACTCTCAACCACTGGTATTACGTATCCATGAAAGATCAATGGTTGAATTCCCTACCATCAAAAGTATCACTAGATCATTTATTAATTGTTAGAGGTACCAATGGTTCACATTCTAAAAGTTATCCAAAGTACATGGTTGTCTCATGCTCTACTTATTATTTCCTTCATCCTCATATTAGTTTTTGAATTTTTCCTTTAAAATAAATGTCCATTGTATATTTCAAACTCAAGTTACTCGCTCCAGGGTAACTTGAGTTTGAGTATGGATGTTAGAGTAGATTAGGATAATTTTACTAGATTATGATATTTATTTTTTGTTAAGATGTATAATTTTTAAAATTTCTACCAATCATTCACCTTTTTTCTATTTATTTTTGTTATTGTTAATGAAATAAATAAGTTATAGCTTCTGCAATCTAGTCTCTTGTATTTTAAAATTTTTAAATGAAAGCCTCAAATAAATATGATGATTTAGTTATGGAGTTGTTTGGCAAGTTTAGTAAATAAGTTAACCAAAACATGAAAACTCAACTCGACTCAAATGTTCTTTTACATCAGTTTGACTCTAGGACTCAAATTGATTAAACTTCATTTTTAATAATTATAAATTAAATGTTTATAATTGTAAACTATAAATTGGCCAACCCATGAATCTTTACTGTAACAGGCCATTTGAGGTCAACTGACCCCATAGTGGGTTATGTCAGTCCATCTAACAACAAAATACTTCCTTCCAATTCAAAATCCTAGTTTTAGGAAAAACTTTACTTTTTCTAGTAAGTTTTGATTTGGACTTATCTAGTTGGTTTTAGAGTTTTAGTTTATGCAATCTTCCTATGAATTGCTTATAATAATATTGAGAATCATATGACACAATTAAATTAGAAATTTCTTTTTCTAGTAAAATTTATTATTTGGGGTAAATTCTATTTTAGTTGAATTAAGACTCATAGTAAGGGTTCTTGTTTTTTCTTTATAAATGATGTAATTAGGAATTCTGAACATAATTGAATAATAAAATGTCAAAATTTTCTTTTTTATCTTATGGATTTAAGGTTTTGACTTCTTGAAGAAAAAAAAAATGATGATCTTTCTCATCATCTCTTCACACTCTTCCCTACGTTAATCCTCTTCTATAAAATTCCATAGAAGATCATTGTGGGGATGGAAGCAATGTCAAAAGAATTTTGATAAAAAAAATTGTTTCCCACAAAAGTTGGATTAAAAAAATGGCATATATGACAACCTTATTTAAAAATTATCCGAAGATGAGAGGTTATATCAAGTTGATTTACTTGCCTCGTTCTCTACTCGAGCAACTTCCATGTTTAGGAATTTTCCTATTACCCTCTTAAAATTCATGTTTCACTTTAGAAAATATTTTATTACCGACTACCCATTATTAACAGTATCCATGGCCTACCTAACTTATTGTGCCCCTTGTGTGGCCCTGTCAAGCAATCTATCACTCATATCCTCCTTCATTGTTGGATTGTGACAACCTATTCTACTTATTGTGCCCCTTGTGTGAGCCCGTCAAGCAATCTATCACTCATATCCTAGCTCCTTCATTGTTGGATTGCGACAACCTAATCAAAAGAAAATTGTTTATAACTAAGGGTTATAGGAATTTTATGTGAATCCTAAAATGGGCCAATAAAAAAGTTCTATGTACATATATAGAATCATTTCACCCTGCAAGATTTTCACTATAGACAACGAATCTAACACCCTCACGTTGTGTTTTTTCATTGAGCCATATCATGGTTACAATAGATTCATCATTTCACCCGGCAAGATTTTCACTATAGACAACGAATTTAACACCCTCTCGCTGTGTTTTTCATTAGCCCATGTCATGTTTACAAAAGGTTCATCATTTCACCCAACAAGATTTTCACTATAGACAACGAATCTAACACCATCGCGTTGTGGTTTTTTATTGGGCCATGTCATGGTTACAAAAGATTCCTATAATCTCTTATTACAAGTAATTTGCATCCACTGTATTGCAACCCAACCTTGTTGGGTAGTCATTACAAACTCCCTGACGCAGGGATGAACCTGATGAGGTCAATCACCGTCTTCCTCCCGGATAACTATTCTGAATTCACAACGCTTCTCTGGACTCCTCACAAGATTTCTCGAATCCACAAGGAAAAAAGCAAGGAAAATAGAAAATAATCTCAAGGGATGATGATGATGTTGTGGTCATGATGAGACTAGTCACACGTGGGTTTCTGATGTAGCAAGATCGGAGATTTCGGCAGGCCATAGAGCATACGTCCGACAATGTGTCTAGAGGACGAATGTAATGATGCTTATGAAAAGAGGAAAGAAAAATGGACTAGATCACTAAGAATTTCTGATGTGACAAGATCCAATGTACGGCAAGTCACAAAGCATACGTTCACTAGAGATCTAGAGAAACAGGAGGGTTGAGAAGGGAATAGATGTCATGATGAATGCTTGTAGGATGATAGATCTTTGGCTTGATTCTTGAGTAGGCTAAGACATAGACTGAACCATGATCAAACTGGGTTAGGCTTATGGGTTGGAAGAGTTGAGAGGAGGGCTAGGGGGTGGCTGAAAAAAATCAGAACTTTGAGGGTTTAGGAGCTCCTTCCCTTTCCCTCACTCTCTTCTTCACTCACTCTTTCTCTCTCACTCTCTTTTTCTCCTTTTCCTTCTTGGTTGTTCCTTTAAACGAGAAGGGGAGAGGGTTGTTTATAGCCCTTTCTAATGGTTGAGTGGTAAATAAGTGATAGGTAAGGGTTAAGGTTTTGAAATGGAGAGTTGTGATTGGTTAAGGAAAGAGGGTGACATGTGTCACATTCCCATTGATTTTTAGTGCTGGTAAAAAGGTAAATGATGAGTTTTAGATGGGTAAATCAATGGTAAAGTTGACTTTTGGACGGTGGGATAGCCGTCCACACGCGGGCCGCGAGCGGCGGAGCTCGGAGTACCGTAGGTGGCAATCAGACTGCCTCCCGTGGTAGTCAGACTACTGCCTGAGCCTGGTTTGGGATGAGCTCGCACATGTGGGTTTCATGTGGTACTCTGATTCGTCCGGTGGTCTCTGTTTTGGGTTTCTGGGACTCAAAGTGGTGGATATAGGTACGAGTAGAGGGTATTAGCAGGGATATAGGGTATAGGGTAGGTTGTGTGTATAATAGATGGCTTGGATTACGGCTTCGGGTTGCGGATTGGGGGTTTTTTGGGGACTTTTGGGTCAGGGTTCAGTTTTGGCTGGGATTAGGGTTTGGTTTAAGGTATGATCATGGTTCCTGGATGGTCTTAGCCTCCTCAAGATGTTAGCCTAGGTGGGGTGTCTACAGCCTAAAATTGGTGGATAGAGGTCCTTGCAATAAAGCAAGTCCTCCATCTTAGCCTTCCATATGGTCCAGTTAGAAACCATTGAGGCTGATCATCCTTGATGAGCCACCTTCCATAATTCAAAACCGATCCTACCCGTTCAATGAACTTTGCTCTGATACCACTTTGTCGGGGGCCTTATACAAAACCTTAGGATCTAGCCTCCCGAAACAAACCAAAATTATGGAATAATAATGCAATGAACTAAATCAAAACATAAACCACATCACACCAGGAATTTTTACGTGAAAAACCCTCAAAGAGGTAAAAACCACGGGACCTCGTCCATATCAACAATCCACTATAAAGCAGAACGTTACAACAGATCACAAGCACACACCGCTTGGATCAAACTTTTTTCACTCACGCAGGAGTTGATAAACAATAAGAGAACAAAAGAAAAAATGGAGAGATCTCACCGATCACGAGGACGTAGAAGTGCTGAGACGTGGACTGCGAAGTAGATCACCTCTACGAGCAGAATCTTCGTTCCACAAGCTTCCTCTCTCTCTTCCTTTCTCTCTCTCTCTCACACCTTTTAATAGCCCTAAGCCATCCTAGAAAACCTTTAGGAAACTTAGAATGGCATGGAATACACCCCAATCCCGCATACACCCTTTATATAAGAATAGAAGGAGGTAGAATCCAAATAGGAAACAAAATCCGCAAAATCTGCGTTTTTGTGATCGCATCTGCGGAACTCGTCGATGATATCGAAGGTCTCTCGATAACAGCTTCAATATCATCTGAAGGTCTCTCGATGATATTGAGACGGGACAAAAACTGTCTAGCGACCAGGGGTGAAAATTCCAACAATTATCGATGTCATCGAGCCACTCTCGATGACAGCCTCGATATCATCTGAAGGTCTCTCGATGATATCGACAGGACTAAAAACTATCCAACAACCAGCAGTGAAAAATTCTGTAATTATCGATGATATCGAAACCTGTTCGATTTCATCGATACCAACAATGAGGAGAAAAATCCCCATCAAGAGAAATGTCTAAAAATAATAATTTAAAAAAAAAACTATTAACCAAAAGTTTGAATAAAGTCAAATTGCAAAGTTCTAAATATGAATTATCTAAGCTTTAACCTCGAATTTATAACTTTTGTAAAGCAAAATAATAAATTTATTATAAATATATATATTTTTTTAATGTATAATGTTACCAAAACTCATAAACAACTACTAGATTACTAAACAAAGACTCTTGATCACAATAAAATTCTTCAATCCTAAAAATGAATATATATATATATATATATATATATATATATATATATATATATATATATATATATATGGAAAAGGTACTATGCGTTTAACCTCATGAGTCCGTCGCATGAGGTCGAGCTGTGTGGGCCCCACCGTGATGCGTTTCGAACATCTACCCCATCAGTCAGATGCACCATTCCATCGTGGGCCTAGGTCTCAAAAATCAAGTCAATCTGTGAATTGTGTGGGCCACACCACATACAGAAGTGGAGAGGGGCCGTGTGATGAGGGTCAAATATTGCATATCAGACCCCGATCTTTGCCAGATTTTACGTATATGATAATGCTTAATGGAGTATTTTAATTGTATTTTTGTTACAGGATGAAATTAGGAGCGTTGATTGAAAAAGGATATTAAAAGCGTGGACTTGACACTCTGAAGTTACCAAAGCAAAGGACGAACCTCAGAGGACCAATATTAAAAGATTTACACGGCAGGAATCCGAGAAAATCATGTCGTTCACGTTAAAGAGGCCCGAAATTGGTCCAGAATGCAAGATCACATGGTTTCCGCCATCCGATCAGTTCGAAACTTCATACATGGGATGAGGGCCATAAATTAACCGTACATCTCAAATTTCAACCCTTGAATCGCTATGGAAGTGGCCCAACGGCCAGATCAGCCCCTTAATTCAATAAGTGGGCCCACCTGATAAGAGGATATTCTTCAACTTTGGTCTCAACCACTTAATCTGGGAGACAAAACAGATGGACGGTGCAGATTTCTCCAAAAAATTGCAGTAGACCCCACCTTGTGTGGCATGTGCACGTTCACAAGTGCACTAGCCGTGTGCTGTACTTCCACCATGGTCAAACCGACCTTTGACCGCACCATCTCAGTTGCCAAAACAGATATGGAAACTCTCTGTTTCGCGGACCGACGGGCGGTCCGTTTTGCGGATCGCAGCGGGCCACCATCATGGTACGTACGGCCGATCCAAACCGTCCATCTTGTAGAGGGCCTCATGATAGTCAGAACTATGCTTACTGTTTGCACTCATGCATACACATGTGCACGATACAGAGGCCATATACAGACTACCCTACGACGTCTAAAATGATCTCAGCGTGATTTCTTCTCTGGGCCTTGTCAATGGACGTTCAAAACCAGTCATTCTTAACTGAAATTTCATCCTGAATCCAATGGACGGGGTGGATTTCCTCGAAAACACCACTGTAGGGCCCATCGAGCATCGCAACAAAGGACGTGCGTAGGCTTACGCACGTCCGTGAAAAATGAACTTCCAAGCAGTTGTGGCCCACCATATTTGATCAGATGGAAGATCTGATCTGTCCATCAGAGTCCCTAGGTATCTCTTATCCACGCCAAGGTGACAGAACTGGAAAATACAATGAAGACTAGTTTTTCAACCGTTCAATGGTAAAACGGACGGTGAGTTTAAAACCTTGTGGGCCACCACAAATCTGACCCAAAATTGAGCATTCCCACCTGGAATTTCGTCTTCCATCCAATGGACGGAGTGGATTTATCGAAACAACTACGGAGTGGGCCCCACCAGCGTTACAGCGGAGGAGAGCCACGACCCCTGTTCCGCGACCGACCGCAGCCCCATTTTGCGGGCGGTGGTGTGGTCTCGGCGACAATCGGATGCAAGATCCAAGCCGTCCATCGGGTAGGCCACTCAAAACCGTCCAAAGGGATGTCAATCCTTTGAACGAACCTCAAAGTACAAGAGACTTTTGAAGCTCCGTTTTTAGCTGCGTCAAAGGTGTATACGCACCGACTTCTCTTCCGCCGACTTCAGAAATTTTGCCACTGCCTGGAGAAGGCTATAAAAGAGGAAATAGAGAGGAAAGCTGGGGGGATTCCAGATCCGGAGCAAGGGGATTCCAGATCCGGAGTAAGGGAGAGAAGGGAGAGAAGGGAGAGAAGAAAGAGAAGAGAGAGAGAAGGATGTTTTTGGTTATATTTCATTTAACCTTCTTTTTATTTGAATTCATGGCTTGCTAATCTATCAGCTGGGGCTGAGATGAAACCCCTAATTTGAATATCCATGGTTATATGTTGAATTTACTTTAATTAGATTGGTTTATTTCTTTCTCTAGCGTGCTTGATTGGGTTTGAATTCTGTACTTCTCCATCTATGAACTTGACCAAAGTATATATACGGATGTTGTTTGGATGCTTATTCTAGGTGCTTGTGTCTAATCATGAACAGGTTTCCTATAGAGGAAGAAACAGGATGCTTTAATGAACTGTACATCCCATATGCCCGACCAAGGACATGGGATGTGTTATTCATGGCATTGCTTAAAGGAATTAAACATTCTGTATGCCCGATTAAGGACACAGATTGTGTTTTCTCTATATAAGTGGTATCAATCTAGATTAAGGTGAATCAACAGACAGAACAAGGGTTAGGATAATTAGGAGTGGATTTGAAAGTCCTAGTGCTCTCTCTCTCATTGAATTTTCTTCCCTGCTCTCAATTGTTTTTTTCATAAAATTGTGCTTAGTAGTTCGCTCCATTATTTGTTGGATTAGTTAAGGAGAATCATAGATTTGAAGTGTGACGACCAGTCCTCGTGGGAACGATCTCGTAATACGTACCATATCTACATCTGATTCTTATACTTGCGAGTTTAAAAATCATTTAAATCATGTTGTTTTAAATAAAACATCACCGTGCACCATTAAAACATTCATAACCATTTTTTAGGGCCCACCGAGATGTGGTTTGCAAATCCAGCCCATCCATTATGTGTGTCCCACTTGAATGAGGGTTCAGACCAAGTTTCAGGCGCATGCAAAACTCAGGTGGGCCCCACCAAGTGCTTTTATATATTTTAACGGTGTCTTCACATAATTTTAGATGGTATGGCCGACCTGAGTTCCGTATATGGCTGATTTTTGGGATATCCCATAATTTAAAGGGTACCCATCAAATGCACGGTGTTGATGGTCGAAACGCATCACGGTGGGGCCCACACAGCTCGACCTCACGGGGGCTTATCGTGAGGTCGAGCGCATAGTAACTTTTCCTATATATATATATATATATAACTTATTAAAAATAGTAATTTATAATTTAAAAATCTAATTTAACCCTTTATATTATTAAATTTTACGAAGCTATATATTTGTGGGCCAACCAATCATGAATAGTTTGGCAGGGTGTGGGGTCCGTTGATAACCAATTGTAAATTTGTTGTTGTTTAAAACTATATAATGCATGTTTAGACCCTTTTTTTGCCTCAAATGAAGCCCCTCGGGCCAAAATTTTTGAGACCCTGGCTACCCATTGGGCCATCTTCTACCCATCGATCCTACATCATTGGCCCACATTCGACACCCTCAAGTACACCAAAGCAGCTCATGTTGAGTCCACAACCAAGTAGATTCCACCACCCAACAGACTCAAAATAAACTTTGATAGGGGTTGGAGTGGGAACCAGAGGGACTTCTCTAGGTATACTTAAAGACCATCTTGTCTCTTCATTCCTCCTTAGAGAGGAGGTTAAAGACATTATCATTGAGAGGCTCCAAAACTGTTATTTATTCCGTCTTCCAACCATTCCTATTCTATAGAAATTGATTACACCATTGCGAATTGTAAGGACGGATTTCCGTCCTTTATTTCATGGAGGTGAAGGTATCAAGCGAAGCCAACCAAGTAGTCGATGTGGTGGGATGGATTATATTGGATATCCCCATCATTTGGAGTGGCTACCCCCTAATTTTTTTTGTTACAGGTTTTGTTCCGTGATAGGTTTATACATGTAAAAGAAATAGTTGGTCTCGATTGCTCATATTCGAAGACGACCGATCATCGATATGGACTATTCATCAGGAATCTCCACCTCTTTCAACCATCTTTTTTTTTTTTTTTCCCCTTTTTTTTGCAATATAATATACACATAGCATTTTCTTAGTCAGAAGAGATTGTTAAGGTTCTTTTACAATTTAAGCACGGTTTTAAAAGTAAAGACATTACAAGCTTTCAAAATGGGAGCCAATGTAATGGCAAGGTTTTGAATATACTAAATGGTGGCATATAGTTCAAAGCATGCAAGTCTTACACATCCAAATCATGTGGCCCATTTTGGATGGAAGCAAAATGAGAAATCCATTGATTAGATTATCTTAATCATCTGATTTTACCCGGTAATTTAGACTATTGATTATTTTCTGTTTAAAGATTCATTTGATCATGGACATCAATTGGATAAGTAGGATCATCGGATCGTTGTGATTCTGCTCCATGCTCCACCCCACAACTGGTCCTACTGTTTGAAAGTTTCCTATTGTATGCATGCATGCCATGTATCTTAACTGCGAGAGACACATACCAAACTTAAATCGGATTGAATGCGATAGAATGAAAACGCGCGTGTTTTTTTTTTTTTTTTTTTTTAAACACTTTTGAAGCCCATAAAATTTAATGTATCATCAAAATATGAAACATTAACCTCCCCGTCTTCATGGGAGATTAGCAACATTCCCAAAGCTATTATATGGCACATGCATGAGATGACCAATCATATATAGATTTGGACCATCCAGTTATTCATATAAATAATGCGTAGTGCAAAAATCACACCAATAAGATGATCCTAAACAATCGATCAATAGCATGGACTGTCAAGATCTGAACAAAAAGTAAGTAGATCCAATTACCATCTTGAAGCATTTATTTAATGGATACCACTCTATATTGCTTATGATTCTCAAGTAGCATTTTGGCTTGATGATTCTAAACAATGGATCTAGGGCTCATAAAACATAGAAGATTATAACAAATTGGTCTCATTCAAATGGTTAGGATCATTTTTACCATATCTTGCTTCTAATACTATCATTGAATGTACCGTCTGGATTGATGATTGGTCATCCTATGTGGATTTTAAAAACCTCGAAGGCATTGTTCACCTTCCCATGAAGGTGGGGCATTTAGTATTGCCCAATGGGAATATACTCATTAGAAGGAAAAAGATGATGGGCAAATATGACCAACATATTTATATCTTCTTTTAGCTTTTATTTTTTCTTATTGAAAAAACAAATGAAAGAATGGTAAGGCTCTTAATAGCTAGGCGGGCCACACTTGATCATCAGTTTTGATATGATTGTGGGCTTATTAGATTGAGCAATATAGTAAACCCACTTGTGATCATTATAGATAGGTTTGAAGCGGGACACTTGAATAGTAGCTCCCATACACGATTATTAAATCGGATATAAAAACCTACGATATGGAGACTTAAAAGGATAGAAGTCTGATTGATAAGCTTCTTTGGCCTTCTTTCTCATAAATACATGTTTTAATCTTCTCATCCATATATGAGAAAAAATAAAAATAAAAAAATCTTAAAACCATTAAGTTCTCACAAGAGTGTAAGGTGTGGAAGACCAAGATCTCTTTTGCCTTTATGATTAAAATATAGAATATTCGTTATTGATGCATAAACAATCCACATATTCCTTAATACTTGTATTAACATAATTACATTATAAATAAATAAATAAATAAAACTTTATCTCTTCTTTGAAATAAAGGGCATGTTTGGTTGCACCAAATTTCACAAAATATTATGAATTGTTTTACACCAAATTAAGACTGATTAATCATGAAGTATGGTAATATATTTGGTGCAACCAAACGCACCTAACAGAATTTCCAATAGAAACTAAAGCCAAAAAAAAATCCTGTAGGTAATTAGCCCACAGGCACTCTTCCGTAGCCACCCAGAAGTGTACCGACAGGTCAACCTGGCATCTGTAACGACGTCCAATCACCTATTTTGTAGTCCGCATTTGCACGAAAAAATGATAGTCTTAAAGACAGTTGCAAGTTATTTTAGGCCATATATTGCTCTCCAACATGTGTGGCCTACTTGACAGCTGAACAACATGTGTGGCCCACCTAAATTCATTCCGGTGTCCTGCAATCATTTCAGTTGGCACGTGTGGCAGCGTGTGGAGTTATCGTTGGATTGCTCTACTGTGAGTCTGTGATCGAGTGTTCATAGAGTAACTATAAGTTACAGGGCTCCAAACTAGATGAGAGTAGTTGGAGTCTTGGAGAGTCCCAAGGATCGATCCGGACTACAAGTTCAAAATCGCAATGATCAGACGATCTGACGATCTGATCCATACATAAGCAGGCCTTCTTTTTACAACCATCTGTTTTCAAGCAATAGATGGGATTGTTAGAATTCTCATTAAGGGGAGTCTCTAGAAACATAAAATTTATTATCCTAATCCATCAATTAGATGTCAAAAATTATTAACTTAAACCTATGTTTTCATAAATAGTCTTGGCTGTCCATTTTATTAAACATTGATTAAATGCTTAGAATAATCTTAAAATTATAGTGCTCTAAAAATTTTAAGGGCCTTTTTGGGTGGGGGCGCTTACATAATCAAGATTAGGTCTAATTCCTATTTTGGTGGGTCCCATTCCCTCCAGGTAAGATTCACCGTACTAAAGTGGTGCTTTCCTCTGCACAAATATAATAAGTACATTTTAATTTTTCTAAAACTTCTTTAATTACATGTATGCTGAGAAAAATAATGCCACTTTAGGGCTTGTTTAGAACATGAAAGTGGGATTAGGTATTACAGAATTGCATTTGGTCTTATGCAAGTGTCCAGGGATCAAAGGTTAGCATTGTTCAATTTCGTAGTGCCTATTTATGAAGCGTCATATGCTGACAGAGTATCAAATAACAAGTATGAGCGTCATTGAGGAATTCAAAGGCACGTTTAGACGCACTAACCGGTCCGATCAATGTTATCATAGTTATAACATTGGTGCAGTCTCATGCGAGATACTGATGTAGAGCAGGTCACAGACACTTTCATGTCCAAGATGGCCCAAATCATCATATGAAAATATTGTGTTCATGATTGGGGTTGTCAATGGGCCAGGCTCAAAATCAAAAAATTTAATAGGCACAGCCCCCGCAAAGCTGCTGATGTAGAGCGGGTCGCGGACACTTTAATGTCCAGGATGGACCACAATTGGAGGCGGAAGTAATCCAGACCGTCAAAACCTTTAAAAAAAAATTAAAAAAAAAAAAGCTTATCTTGCACCATATATGATTTTAGGCAGGAAAAGCTATTTTAGCCACCCAACCTGTTATACTGAGTTGCCCACACCAAATTTGCAAAATTCCATCAGATTGTAGGTAAAAAAAAATTCATTTTATTTTTACTATTTATTGTAAGTTTTAGTTCAATCATAACTTTTGTTCCATTGAGCTTTAGGAATTGTGTCCAACATGAAAAGTGCTTATAAATTTTAGGAAAATAACATGGTTAAGCCAAATATGACACATTATTTTTGGCCGAAAACAACAGGTCTGGTGGAAATCATGACCATCTATAAATGGTACTTTTACTATTTATAGTAAGTCATGATTTTAGGGAGTTTGAGTTGTAGTTTGATTCCGAAATTTCTTCCTAGAGTTCATATCACTATTTAAGGGAGTGTAAACTCAATTTTATTACCAATCAATTTATTTCGGATTTTATTAGAATTTATTTCTATTTTCTATATCTCCTTATGAAATTCGAGTAATCTTTGTGAGGAGTCAGAGGAGCTCCGTGGATTCGGAGTAATTATTCCCTGAGAAAGACGGTGCTCGACCTCATCACGCCCAGCCTAGCGTAAGTTGCCCCATCCACAGGCCTATTCATAATTTAGCACCAAGATGATGTCTTCAACGGTCCAGATTGGATGACCAATTTGAGCATTGATAAGCTATGCTCATAGATTTGTAACCTTGTTTCTACGTACATTATTTAAACAATAATGAAATTTTAAAATGTGAATTATTATGACTGTTTTATGTTAAGGGAAATGATCGACTTTAATTGTGATATCTAGATAGTTTAATAAACCAATCTGGACTGTACATCAGGTGGAGCATACACTGATCGGATGATCAAATCCATCCATAAGTTGGTCTTCTTTTTAATAGCCATTTGTTTTCCAAGCCATGGATGGGATGGTTAGCATGGCCTGATGAAAATGATGATGTTTTGGAACCATAAGAAATATATGATGGACCCCAAAAAATAAGCTTGAGCGTCCATTAGGGGCTGTTGATTAGATCGTTAGAATGGTCCGATCGGTGTCTTTTCTTCATGTTTGCCCATAAGATGTATGCCCGGCCTAATGGACAGTCTTGATCGGTTGATTGGACTGTTCAAGTGCCCAAATTGGAATAGAGAGTTGTTTAGGGAGAGAGAGATATCAAAGGAAAGGAAGCCAAGGTGGATAGAAATCGAACCCAGAAAATCTAGCTAGTAGTTGTTTAGAGAGAGAGAGAGAGAGAGAGAGAGAGAGCAAAGGAAAGGAAGCCAACATGGATAGAAATCGAACCCAGAAAAACTAGGCGGTAGTTGTTTAGAGAGAGAGAGAGAGAGAGAGAGCAAAGGAAACCAACATGATAGAAATCCAACCCAAAAAAAAAAAAAACTAGCTAGTAGTTGTTTAGAGAGAGAGAGAGAGAGAGAGAGAGAGAGATCAAAATAAAGGAAGCCAACATGAATAGAATACAAACCCCAAAAAAATCCAGAGCTAGTAGTGGTTTATAATCTAAAAGTTCAGCAGCAAATGATCATCTTTGATTGGTAATTTCATTACCAACCTTCTTAAATAATTTTTAAAAAAAACAGTGAAATTATATATTATTACAAACTCCAACGATTACATTATTTCATTTATTGGGTCGATTTGATCACTTGATCTTTAACTTCCTCTCTCTCTCTCTCTCTCTCTCTCTCTCTCTCTCTCTCTCTCTCTCTCTCCACGACACAAACTCTCCACACTGACAAGAACAACAGATAGTAAGTTGGAAAGAGAGAGAGAGAGAGAGAGAGAGAGAGAGAGAGAGAGAGAGAGAGAGAGAGAGAGAGAGAGAAGAAAATCAACCGTTAACAAGGCCGCAGGAGAGCGCCATTAATAAGATGGCAGCTTCCTTTTCGTCTTGTGGGAACACCTGATGAAATGCTGAATTCTTGCTCAAACTTATCCTGAAATCATCGAATCGAAGCTTCTTCTTTGTGCGAGGTCCCACCAACTTGCATCGTTTCCTGTGTTGAGCTGTGCAGTCGGATCTCTTCTCTTTTCGCACTTTACTAGTCACCGACGACATATCAGCTACCATCACTCCACCATTTCCTGCCGCTGCCGCTGCCATTGCCCTCCTAGCCTTCCTTTGTCGAATTCCACAGGCGTTACAAAGTGACTGCACCCATCAAGTAGTAGGAGATGAAGGAATTTTTATTTTTATTTTTATTTTATTTTATTTTTTTTGAGAGAGAGAGAGAGAGAGAGAGAGAGAGAGAGACCTTGGGTCCTTGTGGTCCACTCCTCCATAGAGGAGTCTTGGTTGTATTACAATCAGCACAGACTCTGATCAGATGGTTGGATGAATTGCCATAGCTGCTGCAGCTATTGTTGCTGTTGTTGTTGTTATCGCCATCAAAAAGTGGAGATCGCAGCTCATTCTGAGATGTATGTGCACTACTAATCAGTTTGTTCGCAACCATTCCATCAGAATTCATCATCTTCCTCATCAGCCTCATCTTCGATGACATCCACCTAATTGGCCCACCATCACATCGTCCACGATCATCACGCTTGTACATCGATGGTTTGAGGCTATATTCATCCCTGCTTTTGACAATTGGAAGTGGTGGTGATACAAGACAGTGATGATCACTAGACCCAGCAGTCGAAAATGGTGCATCGGCCTATAAGATCAATCAAGAGATTATATGCTAAGTACACAAAGAGGTGCAAATATATAGAGAGAAAAATCAAGAAATCATATATATGATTTTTTATTTTATTTTCTTAAAGAACCCCTTTTGTTCTTACCTCATGTTCATGTAGCAGTGGCTTTTGATCATGTGTTTGGCTAAAGAAGATGTCAGATGAGGATGAGGATGTTTGGGAGGTTGGTGTGCAGAGAAGCTGATCTTGGCTTTGATTTGCCTCTACAAAGGGCAAAGGAGATGGTGGATTGAGATAATTTGGAGTCATTGAGATAGAGAGATAGAGGAATGAGTATTGAGTGGTCTTGTCCAAGAAAGAACAAGCTATATATGAATAGGAAGTATATAGTTGTTAAAACCTAACTTGGTCCGAAAGGTTGTTATATGCTACGCTGGTACACTTGTAACACAGTTTCTAAACCGTCCAAATCGTGACTTACATGCGCTGAAATCTAAACGGTCCAAATTGTGGAGCCCATCGTGTATAGATTGTAACATAAAAAATTACACCAAATGATGGTTTTAAATGGCTGATCCGTATCCATTTCACAGGAAAAATTTTCAATGGTCTGGATGAAATTGGAAAATGTAGATCAATTAGAGGGTTAGATTGTCTCCAATCAACCTTATTCTCTCTTTCCCTTACACCCATCTAAGTGAGACCGACAGAATGGACGGTCTAGATCAATGAGATAGAGTGTATAACAATTGGGTTATGTGTGCATGAATAGGTACATCAATAGACCACCAAATCATGAATGTTCATCTCCAGGGTGGCCCCTTGAAGGAGGGAAAAGAAAAGGCCAAGATGGCGTTCACGTGACTCCTTTTGCAAAATGTAAAGTGGCCAGCCAAACATTCCCAGTTAGAGAGAGAGAGAGAGTGAAGGCAAGGTAAAAGTAGAAAAAGGAGAGAATGCAACTACACATTCCAAAATGACAAAACCCTATCTGCAAGACTTCACCCCACAGCAGTTGGGTCCCAATAAATGGAGTTTGGAGTTATGGGATGGAATTTTAGGGGACTGTGCAGATTGAGGAGATGGGCTTTGATCTTTGCATGGGAGCATTTCTTCCTCCTTAGTCTTGCCAAAAGGCATTCATTGCTTTGTGCAGGCAATAGATAAGGACAGACCCTTCACACTCTCTTCCTTTATTGTCCCACTTTTTTCATTGATTCGCTTTCTTCAGCTCATTTACAGGATTGGATGGTCAGCCTTTCTCATTTTTACACTGCTTTCTCTCTCACTCAGAGAATGACTCTGTACTCTGCACGTATTCATGCTCCATACACATGCACCCATAAATTATACACGTGGCATCACTTGGGTACTTTAGCTTTTTGGTCCAAATCCAGGATCTCGCTATAGATGGATCAACTACACAATCATAAAGGGTGATCTGGGACATGTAATGGATGGTCATGATTGAAGATGGACCAAGATTTGTATATTCAATGAAACTCTTGCATTAATCTGAGATCTGGACCGTCTAATCAGTTTGGTTTAGGGGAGGTCTCATAATCTGATGGTTGATATGATGTTCATGGATGATACATGTACTATTTCTGTATGGACGGGTATGGAGCATCACACTCTACCAGAGTATCAAATGAGTACCTGTTTCTCGTCGTTTCTTCTAGTAAAAAGGAACCGATCAGATGAAAGGAAATGGACCCTTCCTGTGATGCCACGTAGCTACCATTCGACCCAAATCTAGGCAAGGATAGCCTATGATCTGTGGTGCCAAAATGGGCAATTGATGAGGATTTTTACTGTTGGAGAATAGGAGCCCACTTAGGTTTTTTCGAAGTTACTTCTCTAGGGCCAGGCTCGGGCCTAAAAATCAAAGGCCCGAAGACCCGGCCCGAAAAGTACAAAATCCGGGCCGAGGCCTACCCAGGCCCGGCCAAGTTGACAGATCTGCTTACCCCACACGAGAAAGTAATGATTATATACGTGTCAGTGGAGTTTCGGAAAATAGCATGTGTGGCATACGTGTACTCGATCAAGACTGTACAAGTTGTGGGACCATCGTGGATGGGGTTTAGGTCAAAGGCTACATTTGATTCCATCCTGACCATTCGATCTGAGGTCATCAAATTCATAAGGAAAATGCCCATTGATCCTTTAGTCTGGATCATCCGATGAATGTGATCTTTGTGCTACACCTCGTCCTCAGTGGGACCTACGATTCAAAGGATTTAATTCGATGTACATGCATGCATGAGTACAACCTACCAAACTCTTTCAATGTATCTTATAATATCTCTCTCCCCAAGATGGATGGTTAGATGATCCCTTGCAAAAGGTTCCTAGCTTTCTTCTTTTTTCCTCCACAGCTTAACGTATCAAGATCCACTTACACTTTCTTGTAGGGCTATGATATTTCATGTGCTAGGCCACTTAAAATCTTGATCAAGGCTGGCCAGAAAGACACGGCCGAGGTCAAAATCCAGGACAAAGATAATATGATGTAGAGCGGTTCGCGGACCGTTTCATGGCTAAGATGGATCAGAAAAGACCCGGTCAATAACAGAAGTGATCCGAACTGCCGGACCTTAAATCGAGCATATCTCGCAATCCGGAATGAATTATCGAATGTAAAATATATGATTTTAGAGTAGGATGAGCTACTTTAGCCACCAAACCCTGTTATGCCGAGTTGCACAAGCCGGATTTGCGAAATACCATCAGATCGAGAGTCATTTTCCATTTTAATTCCATTTTTACTATAAATAGTAAGTTTTATTTTAATTATAACTCATCATCCGTTAGGCTTTAGAAATTGCGCCCAACATGAAAAGTGCTTAGAATAATTAGGAGAAAAGCATGGTGAAGCCAAATAGGACACTTACTAGTTTTGGCCGAAAACTTGTGCACTGATTAACATCATGACTGTCTATAAATAGTAAGTTTACTATTTATAGTAAGTAGCAAATTCTAGAAGTTTTAGTTGTAGTTTGATTTTGAAATTTCTTCATTATCTCTGTTTAAAGGGTTGTGAGCTGGTTTATTTCAATCATCAATCAAATTATGAATTTCATATAATTTATTTCTATTTTTTCTTTTTCTTTTTTTTTTATGGATTTGAGGAGTCCAGAGAAGCTCCATCGGTTTAGAGTAGTTATCCCTGACAAAGACGGTGATCGACCTCATCATGTTCATCCCTACGTCATAATCCCAGGTCAAGCCCATTAACACCCACAATCTTAATTTACCTGAACCATGATCATAGGTTTTAATTTCATCATTTTATTTTGAAAACCACCATGTTGTCATGTACATGGGGCACATCAATACATCATGCACACGTTAGCATTCAAAGATACATAGCCTAATATAATAAATAATTAAATAAAAGAATAAACTACACAAGTATCTTACAATTAATGCAAATGATAAGGAAGATACTTAAATTAAATAGCTTGGCCTCTCATGGTACACAAAGAGTTCCTTATCGCAATAATATCCATCGATCACAAAAATCAGAAGTAATTTCTACGATCAGAAATGATGCCACGTACAATGCTTGTGAATCACTATTGGGCATGTTTTCGACCGAGAGAAATGTGGTGAAAGGGACACTGTCACTATTCCGTGAGGTACACCTCAATTATAGAGAGTGAGTCCAAACAAGGGTAGTTTTCACTGCAGTTCTTGCAAATCTAAGGGCCATGGCTTCATGCTACATGACAATGTCCTTAGTGGTCCCATGTCGGCCCACAAAATATTATTTTTCGGAACGAAATTTCCAGAAAGAAAAGTTTACCAAAAGAAAGGGGAAAAAAACGCTGAGAAAAACAAAAGAAATGAAAAATGGATTGCATGGTGCATGACAGATTGCCCAGGTCATTAAAGCTGCAAAGTTTTGAAAGCCCCACCATTATGTATGTGTTTTTTTTTTTTTTTTTTTTCCTCCGATCTTCTTAGCTCTCTGTCATATACCATTATGTATGTGTTATATTCACATTAAGTATCTATTTTGAAATATCATTTTAGTGCATGTTCAAAAAAAATGAGGTGGATTCAAAAATCAAGTGGACCACTGAAAGTTATGGCCTATGGGGATTGAATGCTTATTATTTGGAAACTTCTTAAATGCTACAAAAGTTTTGGATCAAGCTGATACTCATGTTATCTCTTCGTCCAAATATATGTGACCTTATAAACAGGTTCAATAGTAAATAAATGTCTTGGATCACGATGATATATATTTATGTTTTACGTTCATCTAAGTCTATGTATCCTTATAAATGGTTGAATTATAAATAAACATTTGGCGGGCATAAGAAGGTTTCAAGAAACCATCATTGTACCCTTTGCTTTTTGTGGTGTGATTCACTTGAGGTTTGCAGCTGACTAGCTAATGCCTTCAAATGATCTTGCAAGATGGAGTGACGGTGTGGATCTAACACATATATCACGGTGGGCCTACAGAACTTTGCCACGTCAATACACCACCAACGTGGTAGCGTGTAGCACACCACGCAATCAGATTACTTAACCATCCATCAGGGTCGTTTTTTTCTATTTGCATGATGATAGTAAAGATATGGCATGGAGTTCGGATCTTGTAGTGTTGACCAATCCTATCCATTTATCTGACGAGACTCACCGGGATTAATGCTAACAGTCGAAATCAAGCTATTCCAAAACTCATGTAGGCCAAACCATGCCGATTTAGGAGTTCTATGCATAACTGTACACTTTTCACATGGTGTGGCACATCTGAGTGTTGGATTGGCCTGATTCTCGAGATATAAGCCATACATGTGGTTCCGAACCTGATGGACGGTGTGAATCTCGTGCACTTAGAGTCAGTCACCAACCATTGGAGGGAGATGATTACACCAAGAACACGTGGATTGCCTACTGAGTAACTCAGTAAATTCTGTGGGGCCACCGTGATGTAATTATCTTATCAATGCCGTCCATCCATTTTATCAGCTCATTTTAGTACACAAAACCAAAATTGAAACATATCCAAACCTCAAGTGGACCACGCGACGGGAAACAATGGGATAATAACGTCCACCGTTGAAACCTTCCAAAGGGCCACGGTGATGTTTATTTGTAATCCAACCAGTTCATAAGGTCACTCTGACATACATCTTACCCAAAACTGCTGTGGTGTGGCCCACAGGGAGTTTTCACTGTAGGCGTTCAATTCCCACTATTAGGTTTGATATAGCCCTCTCTCAACCCCATGCACCGCCCATAAATTGGAGGCCATTGTGTATGGAAAACGGCCATAAAACAACACCAATTGGATTATCTAAGCCATCCAATCAGTGGCCATCAGATTGATGGTAGAAAATGAAAACAATGAACGGTTGACTTTTGGTGAGTGAAAATTCGAAAACGCAACGGCTATATCTGATGTATGATAGGTGTGATTTTAAATGGCTCCCTGCTAGTATGTCATGTGTCAGTGTGTGTAAACATTCTCCCTCTGATTCATGTGACAGCAGGTAAAAGGAAAGAGAAACACTCAATACAGCAGCAATATATGAAAAAATTTCACGGCAGACGTGTCATATGTGTAGAACATCTGATCCATGCAAAAGGTGGGCCACATCATGATGATCACTTGGTTCATGAATTAGATCAATCCGTTGATTGGGTGAGTCACACTGAGTCATACAACCGGCCGTCCAATGATTCCCACTCTATAACCAAAATAGGCCTGATTTTCATACCAGATCATCATGGTTCTGCCCACCTTTTGCACGGATCTGATATTCTATAGATTTGATACATTGATAGTTGTATGTAAAAGTTCACATGCAGCTACTAATGTATGTGATCATTTCAAAAAAGAAAGGAGAAATTATTAAAATTCTGGTACAAGCCGTCCCTGCCAACATGCAACATATGTAGAATATTCGATCACTGTAAAAGGTGGGCCACACCATGATGATCAAGTAACATGAAATAAAGCCGCCATAGTAGTACACTTAGTCATATATAACAATTGATTGTCCCTTGATTTTTGATGTTGTACCTCTCTTAATGAATGGATCAGATTGATTGTGACATCAGTTGAATATCATGCATGGTGTGTCCCATCTTTTGTACGGACTGAATATTTTACACATGTTATGTGTTGGTGGACGAAGATGACCGCATCATATATATAATCAGAACTAGGCTGGGCCCACATGCATGTACAAGTTAGATAGTGCACATGTACCAGCGTGACACACGCAGGTGAAATATCTAAGACATCCATCAGGTGGGCCTCACTGTGTAGATTCTACTGAAGAAAGATTGAAGGTAGTCCACATGAATGAAATAAGTGGACAGGTTAGAAGACTTTAGCCGGTCCTTTACAACCATCCATTTTTTTTAAGTTGATTGTGGCCCACATGAAAGAAACAGTAAAAATGATTACATGTCTTTGAAAATTCAAAGGAATCGATGGATGTGAAAGAGCAGCAATTCAATGCGATTTTGTTTGCTTACTATGAGGTCGACCTGCGTGGGCCCCACCGTGATGTTTGTCGAACATCTACCCCATCAGTCAGATGCATCATTCTATGGTGGGCCATGAGCTTAAAAATCAAGTCAATTCATGACTTGGGTGGGCCACACCACATACAACAGGTGAGAGGGGTTTAAAACTTTCATAATCATTTATTGGGCCCAACGAGATGTGGTTCACATAATCATGTAATATTAAAAGGTACAACGGGGACCAATTTGGATCGCTCCAAGCAAGTGATGGTGGAGATCTTTGATCTGTGCGATGGACCCATCTAGGTCCACATCCACTCCCTCATATTATATGTGGCTGTGTGATTGGTGGGCCCAGATCATCCATCTGGTCAGTCGTGTTATAAATTGCAGAGGGACCATTCAATATGTGACCCCAAATGGGTGATGATGAAAAAAAAAAAAAAAAAGCCCAGTCGTCAGCGTGTGGAGGGGAAAAGTCTATTAATCTGATGGCTAGAATTGTCTTTGGTGGGGCGCACCGTACGGGACGTCCAGATTTCACCAATCACGCAAGCTTATGGGTTCATCGCACTGTTTTGATAGAATGCAGGGCCCAAGTTTCAGGTAGCGTGTGGCTCGTTCCACATTTGATGGCACACGTGTGACAACGAACCAAAATTAATTTTTTGGTACAAGGCAGGTTCACCACGTAAAATACCAGAAAAGGGGCCGTGATATCTGACATGTGTGCCATCCAACGGGGAAACGGATTGGCTACTCCCCCTGCCACCAGCCAATGGCTGTTGATCGGTGCCCTGTGTGCCCCACCATGATGTATCTGTTTCATCCATGCTATCCATCTATTTTTATAGATTATTTTATGGTATGATACCAAAAACGAGGTATATCCCAATCTCAAGTGGACCACATTACAGTAAACAGTGTTGAATGAACGTAGACCATTAAAAACTTTTTGGGGGGCCATAAAAGTTTTGGATCAAGCTGATCTTTGTTTTTTTCCCTTCATCTAGGTCTCTATGACCTAATCAACAGATTAAATGTCTAATAAACAGTACAGTGGGCCTTAGAAGTATTTTAATGGTGGATATCCAATCAGTTTTGTTTTCCTGTGGTGTGGTCCACCTGAGATTTATATCCCTCTCATTTCTATTATCCAGCCTATAATGATCTGTAAAAAATGGATGAACGGAATGGATGAAACACATACATCATGGTGGGGCCACAGAGCACCAACCACCAGCCACGGGAGTAGCCAATCCGTTTCCATCCAACGGCCAGGACCAGGCCAAGCATGGCATCTGTGGTGTGAGCCCCACATTCTATAAAATCCGCAGTTGCTATAAAACCTGCGTTGAGTGAGGAATCTTTTTTAGAAGACCTTTGACTTTCGTGTTCCACTAGAACACAAAAATTTCATGAAGATAATCATTATAGCCTTGTCCCAGCTGTGTTCTGTCAGTTCCAGGCTCTTTGTTTTAATATCTACCTTTTATTAGTGAACCGCTTCAAAGTAAATATATATATATATATATATATATATATATATATATATATATATATATATATATATATATATATATATATATATAAGCCTCGAAATACTGTCCCAGTCCCACAAGTTACGCGGTAATTCTGGGAATGGGTGGATGGTCAGATGAACTGGTTATGTAAGTGGGCTCCACCATGGATGGGCCAGGTGTAAGAATTCACTTGTTCGGTTGGTCTTATGATTCGATTATTAGGCTGGAAATGGATGATTAAAACAATTTGGAATTGTCTTTAGTAAATGGTTTATTTACAGCCCAATTATTGGACGGCTGATCTGAGCATATGATTTCAGATTTAAGATGGTCTAATCATACCCCACAAGTGGCTCTTTTGGTGGAAATCGAATTGCGTGCTGAGTTAGTACGCTCTTATCATACTGAGTAAACTCAGTTAGGCCCACCGTGAATGTATGTGGTTTATCCACGCCGTCCATCCTTTTTTTCTGATCATTTTAGGAGTTGAGCCCAAAATTTAGTCATATCCAAAGCTAAATTGGATCATACTGCAGGAAACAGTGTGAATAATAATTTCTACCGTTGAAACCATGCTTGGCCCACAGTGATGTTTATTTGTCATCAAACCTGTTTATAAGATCATAGAGATATGGATGAAGGGAAAATACAAATAGAAACTTGATCCAAAACTTCTGTGGCCCTCAAGAATTTTTCAACAGTAGATGCTCAATTCACACTGTTTCTTGTGGTGTGGCCCATTTAAGATTTGGATATGGTTCATTTTTTGGTTTAAGGACTAAAATTATCTGATAAAATGGATGGACAGAAGAGATATAATACATAAATCATGGTGAACCTCACAGAGTTTACTCAGTACGCAATCCGCTTACCTTTTGGTGGGGTTTTGATGCAATTGGGGCCCACCTCTCAGCAGCCACGTGGGTAACAATGTTTAAAGTATCATCCGAAATCAGTATGTATCGCCTCTTACAGACCGGTTTAGTCCATCAGCTATGGGGGACACGTTCCCATAAGTATAATGGCATGCATGTAAGAGATCAGAGCCATTTATCAGGTAGCGTCCATTGTAAATGTGCCATGGACCAAAAGAAAATACCAGTCTAGTTATGGGGCAAATTATACTAATATGATATGAATAGGCAGTTAGTAAAAAAATAAAAAAATCCAATGATCTAAATTCAACCATATGTGGATCACTTAATTCATTGTGCGCACTACCTAATGAATGGCCTAAGTCGATCACATGTGTGCCATCCCAACGGTAGGAACTTGGCGCAACATGGTAGTTATAAGGTGGGGCCATTCTATCACAATCCCTTTGGGGGAAGACCATAGCGACAAGTCTCAGCTCACAAATTTCTCATATGATTTTCAATTTTTTAGGTTTTTCTTGAATATTATCAGGAAAATGTCACAGAAAATTTAAAATATTTAAAAATATAAACCAATAAATAAACTTAAAAATATATATATATATATATATATATATATATATATATATATATATATGTGGGTGGTGTGTTGTGTGTGTGTGTGTGTGTGTGTGTGTGTGAGGGGGGGGAGGGGGGGGGGGGGGATGGTACTATGAGTCGACCTCATGGGAACTTCATGAAGCCGAGCAGCGTGGGCCCCATTGTGATTTTTAGTATTTTACAGTTCATATCGCAACAAAATTACTACAATTTAAAATGCATCAATATTTTGAAAAGTTTGTGATAATGTCATTTACAGCCCGTTTGAATACCACCATATAATTTATTTATTTTTTACTTGGTAATATCATAAATTTAATTTATTTATAAGTATTTATAAGTGGCTTTTTTATTTAAAATTACTTAATCATTTCAGTTTAATAAGTAGAACTCAAGATAAGCTACTTAATGCATAACTTATTTTAAATAACTTATGATTCAAATGCTCCCATTGTGTTTTTTCACAAGATTGGTATAAGATTTGGAAAATATTAGCAATATTTATGAAGATATCACTTTTTCTTGTTATACTGTAGAAAATATTACAATAATATCATTTAAGGGCCATTTGGATAGTAAGTTATTTAAAATAAATCTTAAGTAGCTTATGTCTCAGGTAGTTTATTTTGGTTTCTATTTATTAAATTAAAGTAATTAAGCACTTCAAATGAAAAAGTTACTTATAATTGATTATAAATCAAACTTACTTATCTCAAATAAATTACTTATCCACTACCATAAGTAGAAAAAGTAATTTATTTGGTGGTATCCAAATGGCACATTAATAAGTTGCTTAAGATAAGTTACTTATGCCACAAGTAACTTATTTTATTTCCTACTTATTAAGAAGATAAGTACATTTGGTAAACAACCTACTTATCAGCTTCTCCTGTCTTTCGTCTCCCCGATGCTTTTCTTTAGCAACTTATGAAAAACAGAAAAGCTAAAAAAATTAACTAAAGTGATTAAATACTTTAAGTAAAAAAAGTTATTATAATTAATCATAAACCAAATTTACTTTATGAAATAAGTTACTATCCACTGCTGTAAGTAGAAAAAGTAACTTATTTGGTAGTATCCGAACCAGCCTTTATTAATGTCTTTTTACAGTATTTCATTGCATGATCTTTCAAAATGGCCATATTTGTTAAGACATCATTTTTTTTTGTTGTACAAAAGTTACCTTGATTAAGTGGAGAAAATGTTAGAAAAATAAGATGAAAAATCAATTGGTATATCAGTGGGCCATGACATGTTAATGTGACACCTAGATCCATAGCTCAACTTGCAGACTGAGTGGAGATACCTTGTTTCAAGGCTTGAGGTCTTGGTATGGATCCCTAGTGGGGTGGCTAACATGTGTACTAACAAGCTAACCCCAAAAAAAAAAAAAAAAAAAAAAAAAAAAACATGTTTATGCGCCATGCTCCAAATATGGAAATCATGCTGGACAGACAATCCTATCCATATGGATTAATGGAAGAAAATTGGCAACCCTACACATTCAATGTGGAACAATACACTTATTGGATAAGGCAATCTAATTTTGTACATGATGCCCCACCCTCAGTGCCATGTAGTAGGCAGCGGCCCATCCGACACTATGAGGCTCAAGGCCCAGCCCAAAGGTTAATTGATCTAATTTATATTTCCCAGATAAATGTTTCTAATCCATCCGTTGATCGAGTGGCCTGAGTAGTAGGAACTACTCGTTTATTTACAACACTGTAAGACCCACTGGATAGATCAATCAATGAAGGGGGGGTCCACTTGATCCCCTGTGTGGTGGACATTAGAGCAAGATGAACTGGTTATCCAAATTCCTGACCATTTGATTGGTCACCATCAAACAGATGCTGGTCCAAAATTCAGTGTGCAAGTTGAATTTCCTTCTCTTAGCTGAATTCCAAAAAAATCATGATATTGGGATCTCGTGTTGCGTTGGAAAGAAAAGTTCCTTTTGCTAGAAATTCTACTGAGGTTAGAATTCACGAGAATCATGAATTACTACTTTTCATGACCAGCCATGATGATAGATTTTTACCAGAATATGTAATTCTCGCCGGAAATTTGATGGTTGGCGAAAGTAAATTAAAATAGGAATTTTTACCATGAAATTCCTCAGTAATTTGGATTTTACTAAACAGTTTATCCAAGATTTGGAATTGGGGAGAGGTGCTTTTTGAAGGGTGAAATTACCAAAATGCATGCCTTATTTGTCTTTAAAAAGTGGTGAGGAGAATTGTTGGGTCCAATTGCCATGTTTATGATATCTAATCCATCCAACAGATGCACCTCACCACTATGCTTAGATTAAAAATAATAATAATAACAGGGATGCAATCATTAGGTGGGCCACACCATTAAAACAATATATACCACCCAAAAATATCCAAATTCACACATAACGCATATGATGACTTGACCGGCTATATTTTTTGTCTGTGTAATTATCATGTTCAAGTGCATATGTTGCATGGGTTTGATTTCACATGCATACCATTCTTGATTTATTACTTTTAAAGAGGAAAAAAAAAAAAAAAACAACTCAAAAAGGCATTTTGCCAATTCTTTTCCTCAAAAAACACTTCACAGCCATTTTGGTTCATGGAGGCATTATTTTGTAAAATGAGAATCCCAACCGACTTTGCTGTAAAAATCCTAATAAAAATCCAAGCCATGGTTCCCAATTTAGGTGATCTTAAACCCATAATTACATTAATTTGATTTCCTAAGTGGCTGATTGGTGGACATAAAATGCTATTACAAATCAAAACTCGTTCATGGTCTGAATTCATCAAACAAGATACATCAACTAGCTATTAGGATCATTCAATCAAAAATATCACTATCGTAATAAATAAATAAAAATCAATATATGCCTTTTCCATGGTGTGTAACTGCTTTTCGTACCTTCTCTTCCAAAATAAAAAGTTATTCTAAAGTGAAAAAGTTACTTTTGGTAGAAATATTTTTCTTAAGTTGTCCAAATTAGTTAAAAGCCAGTTTAGAACCATCAAAACCAGGGCATGTTGCTTGTTTGGCTCGCCACCGCAAACTGTCTTTTAAACCGATGCAACCATTAAGCAACAAATCAATGTCAAAACAAAAATAGGAAGCCTTGATTAAAAGGCTTTTAGGGAAAAGTCATTTGTGACAATTGAGTCCAATTTTATGCTAGAAGATGTTTTTTTAAGAGATGAATTAATGTAAAATTGAATCTCATTGGATCATGGTAGCAAGATCACTCTACCATTGACTGTACTCATATTTAAGTCATTTGTAAGAATTCAATTTCTAGGTTAAGTCCACGTGATGGATAAACATAAGTTCAATTGGGTTACACCTTTGATTTATAACTATAGGTGAGACTACAAGATTGTCGGTCTAATCACTTCATTAATTAGACTGATAAATAAGAGATTGAAAATCAATAGCTTCATTGAACCTATTCAATTAATAATAAAGATGAATAGTCATATAAAAATGATCTCAATGATGAACAGCCTGATTGATCCAAAATTGAATATTTGCAGCTTGATTGGTACTTTATTAAAGATGTGCGGTATGATTGTGTTAAAATTGGAAATGAATAGTCTGAGTTGGCTAATATATTGAAAATCAACATCCCAGTTAGACCAACTTAAAGCCAATAATACCGTTTAAATAATACCAAAAATGAACAATCATATTAGAGTGACATCACTGTGCCAAAGATGAACAATATTATTCATCCAAATTTAAAGATCAATGGTCCAAATTAATGGACTAAAATTCAAAATGATTGGTTTGATTGTTCTGCTATTGGAGGTGTGTGGTCCAATTCTTCCAAATTAAAAATCAATGGTCCTTTTGGACACTAAAATTGAATAGGTTAATCAGACAAACACCAAAAATGGATAGTCTGATTAATATAAAACTAAAGACCAATAATCCATTTTGAGGCCAAAAATCAACGGTCCAATTGAATCAATGTCACAATCGCATTGCCTTATTCAAATAAAATAAAGATAAAAGATAATACTGGACTAATACCAAAGATGACATCTACCCAAAATTGAAAATCAATGGTCATGTTGGACCAGTTTCTCATATGAGTGATGGCTTCTTGAATGCGTCTGATGTAACTTCGACTCGGATTAGTCAAACTCAATGCGTTCCATTACAACTAGTTATCCTTGACTCGGGTTAGCCATGACCTGACTCAGGGCTAAACAAGTCGAGTCGCTAAATCTCGGCAGTTACCTATGATTTAATTTGAATTGCTTTTACGAAAAAACATGTAATCTATGAATGTTAGCTCACTGCTACTCACGGCTCAGTGATAGATAGTGTCACCTTACCCATCAAAACATGAAACACATGCGCAAGGTTTTACCTGTTCATCAGGTAATCCGGACTGGATGGATTGCCAGTCTCAGTAAGAAAAAAAGTAACTATATTCATTTAGTGGTGGAACACATCCGTACAAGATTGTGGCAGGGATAAACGTGATGAGGTCGATCACAGAGCTTCTCTAGACTCCTCACATATACTTCTCAAATCCATGAGGAAAAAAGCAAGGAAAATAGAAAATAAATTATATAAAATTCATAATTTGATTGATGAATGAAACTACAATTAGGGATATTAAGTCGTGGAGAAGTTACGAAATCAAACTACAATTAAAACTCCTAGAATTCGCAACTTACCATAAATAATAAACTTACTATTTATAGATAGTTGTAATGTTTAGAGTTGGGCATCGGATCGAGTCGGATCGAATTGGGTCCAACTCAGTTTGGTCCGAAAGCTACCTGGGCTGACTCGAACCCGATCCGATTCGAGACCGAGTCCGGGACATCTGACTCAAACCGATCCGTTGCATGTTTGACCTGACCCGAACTGAGTCCGACTCGGTCAGGGAAACCGAGTTAGATTGTATTGGGTACGGATCAAATTTTTTAACGATGAAAATCATTATCCTCGTTGCTATTTTCAATGTGGTCCATTTGAGCTTTAGATATGATTCATTTTTTTCCAAATGCTTTAAAATGATCACGAAAAATGGATAAACGGTATGGATATAATAAATACATCATTGCGGGGCCCATGCAATGTGGATCTCATTTGAGCCGTTCGTACAACTCGGAGCTCGAGGAGTACAGCTGTGTTGACGTGCACAGCACGCTAGCAGCTGTTACGTGTTGTGCACGAAAGTGTCGTGCATGGTGTAAAGTTAGCAAGTTCTGTGGGTCTGATCATGGGGTATGTGTTTTATCCAAACCGTCCATCCATTTGGCGAGCTCGTTTTAAGGCTTGAGACGAAAAATAAGACAGATCTAACTATCAAGTGGACCACACTTAAAAAAGTAGTGGTGATTGAACGTTTACCATTGAAACCCTTTTTGGATCAATTTAAAATTTGTTTTTCCTATTAATTCGGGTCTCTGTGACCTTATGAACAGATTGGATGGAAAATAAACGTTATAGTGGACCCTACGAATTGTTTAACGGTGAAAATCATTCTCTGCTGCTATTTACGATGTGGTTCAAATGATCTTTTTGGATATGATTCATTTTTTCGTAATGCTCTATTATGATCTCTAAAAATATATGAACGGTGTAGATATGATACATACATCACCGTGGGACCATATAACTTTGATCTCATCGTTCGTACAACTCGGAGCTCAAGGAGCGTCAGTGCTTGTCTTCGCACGACATGTATCTACAACTAGCTACTGCTATATAGCTCTGTGTGGTACACCGGCAAATCCTCTTATTGTACTGAGTAAACTCTGTTGGGGCCCACCCTGAATGCATGTGGTTTATCCACGCCATCCATTCATTTTTCCATATCATTTTAGTGGTTGAACCCAAAATTAATGCATATCCAAAGCTCAAGTGGACCACACCACATGAAAAAGTAGAAGTATGGATATGAACCACTCCGGATCGAGCCAGATCGAATCGGTCCGATTCCATTTGGGTCAGGTTTTTGGATCGGAGCGGTCCGGATTAACCACGACTTCATCTCAATTCGAAAACGGTCGGATCTGAAGGGTCGCTACTTGATTCGCACCGATCCAGGCCGTCAGTTCGGTTTGGAACGGATCGGATCGGGTCTGATCGGGTCTGATCAACCGAATCGGGTCAGATGTGCCCAACTCTAGTGATGTCTACTAGGGTACATGGTTTTAGTAAGTGTCCTGTTTAGCCGAATCACAACAATCTCTTAATTATTCTAAGCACTTTTTCATGTTGGGCGCAACTCCTATAGCCTAACAGATGAAGAGTTAAACTCAAACTAAAAGTTACTATAAATAACGAAAACAAAAATAAAATAGAAATTCAGTCACTGATCTGATGGTATATTGCAAATTCGGCGTGCACAATCCAGCACAGCGGGGTTGGGTGGCTAAAGTAGCTCGTCTTACCTCAAAATTATATATGGTATGTCGAATAACTCATTCCGAATCGCAAGATACGTCCGATTTAAGGTTCGACGGTCCGGATCACTTCCGCTTGCGGTCAGGCCTCTTTTGATCCATCTTGGCTACGAAACTATTCACGATCCACTCTACATCAATAACAGATGAACAGTTAAGATAAATCCACAAGTCCCGATGCTGCCTCTGATTGGACTCTACTTGCCAGGAACCGTGGTTCGAGGAATATCATATAAACCCAAGCTCTGTGAGCCCACCTGAGCTACATATGACTGAGATTTAAAACTCCAGTGGATCACATCACAAGAAGGTTTTTCTGGGATGGAAACGTCAAACCGTTCAAACCTTTCTGGGATCTACTGTGACATTTTTCTGCCATTCACTCGTTCATAAAGTGATTTCTGCCTTGATGAAGGGAAAACACGAATATCAGTCTGATCCCAAACTTTCGTGGCCCACTTTAAGGTTTCAACGGTCGGCATTCAATCCCCACTAACTTTCTTGTAGTGTGGCTCACTTGAGTTTTGGATAATTGTAGAGTTTAGTATGGTGTCTTAAAATGAGCTGCTAAAACTGATGGACGGCATGGATATAATAAAAACATCATGGAGGGCCCCACATTACCTGTAAACCCGGGTTACAGTTGGCTGTACCTCCATTTTTCTGGACCACCTGATGATGGCACCAGCTCTTTCATATGGCTGCGGATTAGGTGAGTCCCGGTTTACAATTTAGTGGGTGAGTCCCTGACAGTGGGGCCCACATTGATGTATGTTCTGTATATCTACTCCATCTATTAGTTTTTCCAACTCATTTTAGGGCAACGTCTCAAAAATGAAGCAGATCCAAATCTCAAGTGGATCATACCATGGGAAAGAGTTGTCATTGACCATTACAAGTTTTTTTAAGCCACAAAAGTTTTGAATCAAGCTTATACTTTTGTTTTCCCTTCATCATTTAGGTATGTTGATAAGACCTTATCAACAGGTTGGATGGAAAATAAACATTGGGCTGACATTTTTGTTTTCCCTTTATTGAGGTCAGCGTGACAACGGGTTGGATGAAAAGTAAACATTAGGCATTCAATGACCACTGTTTTCTGTGGTGTGGTCCACTTGGGATTTAAATGTGCTTCTATTTTCAAGATCATGTCCTAAAATGAACTGAAAAAACTGTTAGACAGAGTGGACATGCAACACATACACCAAGATGGGCCCTTGCCGTCAGGAACTCACCCTACGCGCCCCTTTCGGAGATAGACTGGCAAATAATCAGCGGGGATCTATTGATGAACCGCTCAGATCTCCTACATGTGGTCCTCGTTTCCACGTGCGAGTGCACTAAAAAAGAAAAGGAATTTTACAAATAACTACCTAAACAATGTCACGTTAATATTTCAATACCTCTTTCAGAAAGGTTTTCAAAAAACTCCCCCATTAATTCAACTAATATCACTCTGATTGTCTTCCCTAAATGGTTCGTCGGCTAAAGTAGGATCCACAGTGATGATTACGTGAAATCCACACCAACCACTGGGTGTTTCATCCATTTTAATCATAGTTCTCAAAAATCAGTTTAATCCATGATTCTAGTGGACCACGTGATTACAGTGTACAAGGCAACACTTGCCCTCGAAACATTTTCTCTTGGTGTGACTCACACGAATAACATATGGGCCTGACTTTCAGGATTTAGGCCTAAATTATGGCAAATCATCTAATGGTTAGAGTGGATTTCATATATTAATCACAGTGGACCCTATAAAAAGCAAGGGCGGATGTCACTCTCAAAACTGTGTTTCTTTGGGTGGCCGGCATGGATCACAGGTCAGCTTAATATTTTATCCCTATGTGTAAATCTGAATTACACATCTAATGGTTGGAGTGGATTTCATATCAATCACATGTCAACTTAATATTTTGCCCATAAGGGCTGTTTGATAGTGTAGATTTGGAACCCTAGAGTTGAAACCCATATATTTGAAATCCTTTTGTGGTCTTTGGGACTCAATTCAAAATCCCCTGTAATCTTAAGGTAGTTATGCATAGCATATTTTTAGGGATTTGAATTAAATTACTAAATCAACTTTAATGTATCTAATTAGTATACGAATGTAATATTTGACATAATAGTTGTAATAAGCCACTTGAAATATATACTTTGCCCGAAAATGATGAAAATGATGAAATTTCAAGTCCCAGGTGGGCCACAAGTATAAGATTACATCCAAGTAACTAATTAATGATTTTTAACAATTGATTTACATGGTCAAATGTTTGGACGACCCAGATCATCGTATTAAAGTAATTATAGTGATACAATTAATAATCTAATTGTTTTGGGATATCATCAGTGGGATAGTACAGTGACACACACGTTAGACATGCAATTCTTGGAAAGATTTTAGATGTAATCCAAACTTTCACTTTAGATTTGAAACCCCTGGTTGCTTTATAATGCCAAACTTACAAAGGGATTTGAAATTTCCTTAAATCCATGATGTCAAATGACCCCTAAGTCTAAAGCTGAATTACACATCTAATGGTTGGAGTGGATCTCATATACATCACCTTTTAAGTTCCACAAAAAATAAAAGAGATGTGTCCATCTCCCATGTGCAAAGTAAAAGAGAGATTCAAACTCATATATTTAAAGAGAAGGTTCCAACACCGAGCTTATAACATTCAACCTGTTAAGTTCATACAAAATCCAACCTGTCCAATGGCTTGACCATATCACAAGGATCACCTAGTGCAAAAATCATCCATGTTGACTTGTTGAGTAATCTAAGTAGGATACATTTTTAATTTTCTATTTTTTAATAGTTAGACATTGTTTTCCATGGTGTGGCCTACCTGGTGAATGAATAGGGTTTATTTTTGTGTAAGTTTATATTCTTACAGTGGTACTAAACTATTGAATGTATTGGATTAGGCATGCAATTAATATGATTGAAGTATTTTCACTGAGCGGACTATAAGTTGTGGTTTAACCGGTTGGACTTGAGACCTGCTCTTATTTAAAAATTGAGATATTATGAGTCCAACCGGTTGGAACCCTGGTACACCTAACACATAATTTCTTACTTGTTAGTGCATGGGACATCTAACATGTATAATAGGTTGGACCCACCATGGAAACCTTTGTGCAAAACTCAGCCCTATCCACTCTCCAATCCATCTACACTTGTATTTTTTCTATTTATCAATGGTTACAAGTAGTTGTTATTTATCAATGACTACAATCTGTTATCTTCTTTTCTTTTTTTTAAATAATGGTGTGGCTCACTTGATGAGTGGATATGACTGATTTTTTAGGCATGTGATCCTCATTGTGTGGACAACCAAGAAGGAGGATTGGATGTCACAAAAACTTTAAAATGTTGTAAGCTATCTACTAGGTGGATGTCAAAATGTGGTCCAATCCATTGGACTTTTTTTTTATTATTATTTTCACGCACACACCCATGGTACTCAACCCAGGAACTTTAGGGTTAAACTCTTTAAGACCTTTAAAAATGAATGGGGACTCTTACTGTAACAGGGCCTACTATAATGTTAATTGAAGATCCACTCCTAACATTAAATATGTAATCCAAATTCAGAGATAGACTCAAAAATTTATGCTAATTTGGCCATATCAAAGGAAATAGTTGGGAGAAAGAATTCTATTCTTTATTTTATAGAGACCATCATAATAATTGAAATCTATTCTAACCATTATATCCATGAGACCTAAAAGTCAGGCTTATTAGTATCCTGATGAGTGACATTAAGGGAAAGACTTTGGAGGGTGAGCTTTGACTTGTACATTGTTTCCAATCACATGGTTCACCTGAGTCATCAATCAAGTTTAAGTTTTAGCCCATAGCTAAAATTGGGTTATACAACTAGTGGTCCAGTGAATATAACACTAGAATCATGGTGGGGCCCACTCGAGCAGCCCACCATTTGATCTCACGGGCTACCTAACATGGCATTAAAGAAGTCTAACGTAAGTTAGTGGGAAGAAAATAATTCTGATTAGTAAGGTAGTTTTTTGAAAACTTTCTTGAAAAGAGTATTGGAATGTAAATTAGATATTAATTAGGTAGTTTTTTATAAAGTCCCCAAAAATAAAAATGAAAACCTCAATAGAAAGGGGAGGGAATACGTGGGGAAGAAGACAGGAAGAAGGTGAAGAACAATGAGTGATGGTCCGAAGTTATACACCACCAAACCCAAGAAAGGTATGAAAATCGATCTCTCTTCTCTTTTCTCTCTCTTCTCATTTGATTCTTTCAGTTCCTTCAAAAAAAAAAAAAACCAAAATTCCAAAATTCCCAAAAATTAAGAAAAAAAATAAAAAATCAACGATCGTGATCTCTTCTGATATTTACTACTACTAGCAGGGCAGTTGAAGCAAAAGGCAAAAGACTTTTCTACCCCTGCTCCGAACCCATCTGCAATGGGGCCCACTCCACCTCCAACTCCTCCAAAGGAGTCATTCGCTCGCCGTTACAAATTCGTTTGGCCGCTACTGTTGGCCGTTAATCTCGCCGTCGGAGGTGGGCCACACTCGATCACTTCGGTTTTTTCGCCTTTCTGGTTCTCGTTTTCTCTTTTGTTCTGAAGAAATCATGCTCGGAGCTTTAAATGAGAAGTGTGTTTGAATGCTTGCTTTGGTACCGCTTTCGGATATATGAAAAACCATGTATGTTTTTATCTTGTTTTTAAGCTGCGGTTATGTGAATTTGCTGACTATGGCTGTGTTTGGAGGTACCCCAATAATCTGGGATGGGCAAGGAATGATCAAATTGTTATTTGGGTTTGGGAAAAAATAGAAAACTATTAGCCAGCCCAATCGGGTTTGGTTTGCCATTCCACCTCAAATGAAGTTGCCCTGACCTTGACATATTTGTCCAAATGCCAATTTGGGTTGCTTTGAAATGCACCCTAAATGTTGCATTGGACAGAAGTGCATTCATCCATTTTTGGGTGGATGTGGAACTTAGCAGGAGAGATTATATTTCCTGATGTTATTCTTTTTGGGTGTTCATCAAAAGGGCCTTGAGTTTGTTCTATGACGGTATATTTTAGTGTTGGTTTTTGTGTTTGTGTGAGTGCACCTTCTGATAAAATCCCTAACTAATTCAAATCTATTTCAAACCAGGCGTATGTCAATTTACATCTTTTAGTTGCATGACAATGCTAAAGAGGGCTGTTATCATATGCGAGATCATATGGATTTTATCAATTGAATGAATGAATGAATTTTTTTACTAGGGCCCAAACATCTCATTAGGTCAATAGGATTCCAAGTCAATCATTCCTTAAACCAAAGCTTTGGTGGTGTTGAGAAGGAAATATGAGATTTTTATTTTTTATTTTTTTTTGCATGTGTGCATTCGGATGCAATATGATTGTAGTTATTAGTCCAACAAAGCATAAATAATCAAATTACCATTTCCTTAGTGTTCATATTGAGGTCCGGCCTTCAAAGTGCATTTATGTTACTTTCAAGTTGGACTTCAAAGAACTGTAACTGCAAATTGAGGGCTTACTTCCCACTTTTGTATACTAGGAAAATTCATTTTGTCATTTCCTCTCGACTAAACTTGATGTCCATAGTTCAATTTCACTTGTGCATCCAAATGCAGCCTTTGGGTTGTTCATTTGAGATGAGTTATTAATCAAATAGCAAATATTATGGGACTATTGGCCATTGGGGCCCTCATATTTGTTTGACATTCAAAGCTTTCCAATCAAACAAGGACATATGGAATCTTATAAAATGTCCCTGCAACCCTCTACAAGACAATCTCCCCTCAAGTATCGTACTGTATGGTATTTAGGGTGTCACCTTTGATCGCCCAATGATGACCTTACATAGGAAAAGATGTGAGCAGGAAAGTCCAAGTGATAGGTAACTTAACAGTAGACTCTCACTCACCCAACAAACCCACAAAGGACAGTAGCACCTTTCTATATGCATCATAGAACATATGATTTAAGTCATTAGTGCACAAGCATGATATCAAGCACTTTGTGAGATATCTAACACCCTATACCACCATCAGTCTAGCATTAGTCGATGTCTAGTATCATAGAAAAGGTCCTATGCATGTTTGGAACATTGCATTTGGAATCAGAGCAGACAACATTACATACATGAGATTACCAACAAACATCCAAAGTGTTTGGAATCTTTTCAGTTTCCGTCCTGTTTCTATAATCCTCAAACATAAAGTGCCTATTACAAACTCATGCATGGCTTTTGTCTGCTGAGTTTTCAGCTGCCTGCAAGGGCTGCTTCAAGCCACATGCAGCCAACACAGGTGATGACCAATGCACTGCAGCCCATGAGCGAATAGTGTATGGCTTCTAGGCAGTGTTCGAAGTATTGGTATCACTACAAGTTTCGCTGGCCAGGAATACAGAAACAATATCGATATCGCCAATAATATAGCTGATAACTGGAAATGCGGGGAAACATGGGAAAAATGTTGGAATTTTCAACGAAACTTCAGGAGATGTTAAAATGTACATACTTACATATTTAGAAATTATTAATAATAAAAAATTGCAAAAAGGGCCTTAAAAGCATGTGTTGTTGAAAGAAATCAATCAAACCATCCCATCCAACCTATTTAACCATCCAAAACATCCATCGATATTGCAAAATATCAACAACACATGATATTTCACCAAGAAATCATCAACAATTGGAAAGGAAATAAAGATTGCGATCTTAATACCGCGCATGTTGCGATATTGATAATATCAAGATATTATCAATGACAAATTGAACACTACATACAACCATGTGCCCATGCAAAAAAAAAAAAAATTTGAAATAATTTTTTTTCTAATAAACAAAATTTTGATGATATTAATATGTTGGTGATATTATTGAAATATCATCGATACACTTATGATACGAGCATTACCTAGAATTTACATAGTTGAAAATATTGGCGATACATTGGCAATATTGATGCATTGGCAATACAAGCGTCACTTAGAATTTACATAGTTGAAAATATTGGTGATTACATTAGCGATATTGATACGTTGGCGATACTTAGCAATACATTGCTAACTCCCGGAATTTCCTATACTACCAGCGTTATCGGTATCGCTGAGCTAAAGATAAAGATAATATCAGAGATAATTCGAACATGCTTCTAGGTGACCATACCACAATTATCTCGACCACTGTCGTAAGTAGTGTTGTGCCATGGCAAGCCATTGCCAAGTCTCATAGCTTGAACCTACTGTACTTTAGGGACTAGAACAAGTTAGCGCTAGTTGACCACACCCATGTGCTATAGTCCATCACAACTGCGGTTAGGTCACGAGGCCATTGGGTCCTTGAGGAGCTGGGAGTCAGAATAAGTACAAACCTCTTGCCATGATAATGCTGGATGCTAGACCTAGAAAATTTTAATGCATGTTCCAGAGATAAATTGGATATTTATCAAGATTGCATATATGAACTTTTCAGGTGGAACCATGAACTGCTCCACGGACACTCTGGGGCCCTAAACAATGGATATGTTGTATGATACTATGACCAACATGCTGCCTCTGTTTGGAAATGGCAGATGAGTGTTCTTCTTCAAACCCTAGAAGCAAGAGTTTGAAAGATGCACATAAATGCTCATTGAATTGTGCTTTACGATAATTACTCCAAGATGATTCCCCACCTACCATGTCTTTTCTTTCAATGCAAGTAACAAACATCACTTGAAAATGTTTTTGGGCGAGGGATTTGCTCGCTAATTATCGTCAGGTTAAACTTTCGAGTCATAATATGAAACTACTCATAACTTCGTTTCTAGATTTTGGTTTATTTTTCACTATAGGTTCTATGACGCATATTTTTAAAAAGCACAAGTTTTGTTGTTCCTCTCTCTCTCTCTCTCTGCTATTTTCGTTCTTTATTTTTTTTTAGAGAGTGTGTAGTGTTCATACAAATTATCATTTCTTGAGGTGATTGTACACGATCCTCAATATTTTGTTAATCAATTACTTGTTAGTTTAGATTACTAGTAATTTGTTTTTATTTGAACATTGTTAATATTCATTTCTAATTTTTTTAATTCTTGTCTAATTTACTTTGTTTTAGTGTTTTCATCTTTTTATTTTTATTTTCTAAATAAATATCATTTGCCTGTGTACAAAAGTGTCCTCATGCCTAGATTTTTGGAATTTGCTGTGCTGGGCACCTTAGGACACTGAATTTGGAGTGACTTGGTTCAAGTTGAAGGCTCTAAAAGGGCAAGGGGAATACCCAATGGACTTGGGTGGAGGTAATGAGAAAGATTTGATGACTTATGGTTTAGCTATAGTTGCATGTAGCTGAAGTGAATTGGCAAAAAAAATTGGATGCAGGAGTGCAAGAGTGTCTCTTCAACATGTAAACAATTATAAATAGGTGGGAAGCCGGACTGAGAATGAGAGTCCGATGGGGATTCAAAGCCAGAAAGGCACTTAGTTAGAAGGATCTTACAACAAAAGGTTTAATCGAGCATATGGTCCTTAATAGAGTACAATGGCAAAACAAGATTGCGACTTGCGACTAAGTCTCTTGCTCCTATTAAGCCTAGCCTTAGTAGAAGTGGGTAGCTTTTTTGGATCTTCGCACTCCCTTGTTGGAAACTCTAAGGGGTCTCAATGGTTTGAATTTGAATGGGCTGGAAAAAGACATACAACCTTGGCAAGAACGGCATTCAGCGGAATATAATTCATGCTCCTTTAGGGGACTCTGTCCAATATTTGATGGACTACTGCTATCCGCCTGTTGGCTCGAGAAGATGGATAAGTGTGAGAACAATTTCTTTTCATTGTTTGGGATCGTTTGGGTGATGCCGCTGTCAATTGATTGTTTCTATCTAATGTGGCATGGAGGTGGAATAGGCGAAGTCAGGAAAAAGGTTTGGTGGTTAAGTCTTTTAGCGGGAATTTGGTCCATTTGGAAGGAAAGAAATGAGAGATGCATCCGGAATTGTCAGCACAGTGTCTCGGAGGTGTTTCGTACGACTAAATCTTTTGTTATGGAATGGGCTTTGTCAGGAAAAGTTTTAGCTCATTTTCCAGATTGTTGGATTAAGCTTTAATGTTTTTCCCGTTTTGGGGTGTGCTTGTTTTCTTTTGGCTTCAGCCTCTTGTTTAACAAAATTATCAATGTTTTTTTTTTAAAAAAAAAGTGTGAGAACAATTTCATAACTTCTGGCCTTATCTTCTCATGCTGATGGGTAAACTGCTACCTCTTCTTCTGCTCCTCTAGGTAAAAACCCAACCTCGAATTTCATTCACCGATGTACTCAATTTAGGTATGGATTTGAATCCCGAATAGAACATCTTTCTTAAGTAGAGAAATTTGAATGCAACTATGGTAGAGGTTGGTCAGTCGGAAGGTCCCGATTGAATGAGATTTTTGGAATTCGACATCGGGAAGTGTTTTCACACCATCGACTGACATGGACTCATCCCAATCTTTAAGGAAGGCTTTGCTCAATAATATTTGATAGATTATGAGGAAACGTCAGCCTAGTTGCTATTTCTGCATCAATCATGGTATTAAAAATCGGTTACGTAACGGTAACGGTCATAACCGTTATGCGTTACGGGTCAAAACAGCTGTTACAGAACAATGAGTCGTAATGGCCACGTAACGGTCCAGTAACAACAATTTTTTAAAAATAAAAAATGGTCGTAACGGCCGATACGATGCTGTAACGGCCGTTACGGCCCATATCATAACTGTAACGGTGGTGGCCGTTACGGCCACCATTACCGTTTTGGAACACCTTGGCATCAATAGACATTGTTCCTATACCAGCCCTAGGAGTTTGAACACTTCGGTCCATAACCTCCCAATGTAATACTAATTTATAGGGCCTCATTGGTTAGTGCCACAAGATCTTGTGCATTTCTTGTAGCCCACCCCTATTTTTTAATCGGTTACTTGTTAGTTTAGATTACTTGTAATTCATTTTTATTTGGACTTTGTGAATATTCATTTTCAATTGTTCTTATTCTTGTCTAATTTCCTTTGTTTTAGTGTTTCCATTGTCTAAATAAATATTATTTGCAGAAGTGTCCTCATGCCTAGGTTTTTTGGAATTTGCTATGCTGGACACTTTAGGACAATTTGAAATCCGGCAGTTGTACCACATGCCCAAGTAACACTGACGGGGACCAAGAATTCATTGATTTCGAGTGACTTGGTTCAAGTTGAAGGCTCTAAAATGACAAGGGGAATGCCCAAATGGACTCGGGTGGAGATAATGATAAAGATTTGATGACTCATGGTTTAGCAATAGTTCTATGAAGCGTGAAGCAAAGTGGCAACAAATTTGGGTGCAGGAGCAGGGAACTATCTATTTTAATATGTTAAAAAGTTATAAATAGGTAGGAAGCGGGGGCGAGAATGATAGTCCGACAGTGATTCAAAGCCAAAAGGCATGTAGTTAGAAGGATCCTGCAACTAAATGTTTAAATTGAGGATATGGTCCTTAATTGAGTAGAATGGCGAAACAAGGTCCTTGTAGCCCACCCCAATTAATTGGGATAAGGCTTAGATGGCAAATGATGATGGATTTGCATCTCCCCTCAGTTCAGAAAATCACCATGAGGATAAGTCGTGCTAAGTAACAACCATGGCATCCCCCAAATACCCACATGTTGAAGTTTGAGGTCCGTTGGCTCCTCTATAGGTGAAAGCTTTATGTTGGACTCCCCTAAGAAAGAAGATTATCATGCTTGACTATCTCCAAAGTAGATACCATACCTTACCCAACATATGCTTTATGTGTTGGAAAGATGCAGAATTAGTGGACTATAGTGTTAATTGTGTTATTTCTTGTGGAATGGTGTGGGAGGTTTGTAGTACCTCTAGGGCCTATTTGGTTAGTTGTAAATGCATGTAGTGGGCGATAAATAAGTAATCATGACAGGTGCTCGTTGTTTGGTGTAGGGTGTGAATTATGCCTCAAAAATCAAGCAAATCTCAACCTTGCAACAGGTGGACCCTACCATGATGTATATGTTATAACCACATCGTCCATTCATTTTTTCAAATCATTTTAGAATCATTTGGAAGCTGGATAAATCATCCTCCTTCACTGTCAAATCCTTCTATAATCAGCCCCATCCTTCCTCGATTCTCTTGCCTGATCAATTTCCTGCTCACGTCTGGTATTACTCAGCCCCTCCGAAGATTGTTGCTTTCAGTTGGCTGGCAGCGAAAAACAAAATCCTCACGGTTGATAATTTGTCCAAGAAAGGGATGGTGCTCCCCAATATCTGCCTCTGCTGTATGAACTCCTCGGAATCGGTCGATCATTTACTGATCCATTGCTCTTTCATTTCTATCATCTGGGTGGACTTCCTTTCTCGCTTCCAATTTTCTTGCTGTTTCCCGGGTTCTGTCGACCTTCTCCTTAAAGCCTGGCACGGAATCAAGTTTGGGAAGAAGAAGACCAGGATTTGGAGAATGGCTCTCCTCGCCATTTGGTGGTCTGTCTGGGTGGAACGCAACGACAGATGCTTCCGGAACTGCTCCAGTCCTGCTGAGGCTGTAGCTTCTAAAGCTAAACGACTCGTGATTGAATGGGCCTCGAATATTTCTTTCCTAGAGGACGAAGATCTCTTATTCCTAGGAGCTTAACGCCTTCGCCATCTCAGCGATCTGTTTTTCTCCTTCTTCCTGTTGCAGTTTTAGTTTTTCTGCTACTTCTCTTTGTTTTGTTTGGTTGTTTTGTTCTGTTCTTTGCTTTCTCTTAATATACTTCAGTTACCTTTCAAAAAAAAAAATCATTTTAGGGCATGAGCCCAAAGATGAGGTAGATCCAAAGCTCTAGTGGACCACACCACAGAAAACAGTGAGGATTGAACGCCTACCATAGAAAACTTCTTGGGGGCTACAGAAGTTTTGGATCTACCTCATTTTTTGGCTTATGCTGTAAAATGATCTGACAAATTGAATGCACAGCATGGATGAAACACAGACATCATGGTGGGGTCTACAGAGTTTACGTGAGCAATCCCATCCTCTTTCCAAAACCCATACTGTCAACATCAGCTAATACCAAAGTCATCATTACTTGTTTACCATTGTTTGCATGCATTTACAGCTAACCAAATTGGCCCTTAACTATTTGTAGTTTCATGGGCCCTCCCTATCTACATTGCAAACGTTAAGAAGGGATTTGATGGGAGGTCCTTTTAACCAAGGCGGCGATGTGCAATCAATATGCTTCATCATGCCATTATGCGAAGCATGTGGCAGGAGAAAAACAGATGTATTCTTGAGAACGTCACTTCTCCTTTCTGTTAGTGGAGGTCAAGTTATCTACCCCACTGGTTTTCAGAAATTTTCTTTTCTTGTTCCTTTTTTAAAAAACGTTTTTCAACTAATTGTTGTAATGATGCATGAAAACAATTAATACTATAGATCGACAGTTTTTACACATGCATGTTTTAAATAATTTTTTTACATTTTTTTTTTTTGTATTTTCAGGCCATTTTTGGGCTTTTTTGAATTTTTTTTTTTTTTTCAAAATACATTTGAGGGAAATGAATAAATGACTAATCTAAGTAAATATATGTTTTTCTTAAACATAAGTCTACCATTTGGTGCTAGATTTTAATTATTTATGTAATTTGGGCCATTTTTTATTTTTAAAATTTCTTTGGAGAATGATAAATCTATGTTGTTGAAACATAGATCTACATTTTATATTCTATAATTGTATTTTTAACATATTTTCGTTTGAATTTATTTTATTTTATTTTTTCATAAATCAGTTTGAGGAAATGAAAGTTATTGTTGTTTGAACACTTTATGTATTTTCAACCATATATATATATATATATATATATATATATATATATATATATATATTTCCAAAAATCAATTTGGGAAAAATGGACATATGGATGAAATGATGGATGAATATTTTTCAACATAATAGCTTACAACAAGTCAACCTGGCAGACAACATTCTTACCATAGAATGGTCTGATACACCATTGAATTCATGTTCAAAATACACATGAAAAAAAATAGATTCTTGAATATCTCATTTTGTTTCCTATTTTTCTAATAATTTTCCATATTTTTTTGCCTTAAAAAATGTACAACACGGGCTGATACCGATACACAACACCATATCGTATCGGTTTTTTGTCAGGCCAATACGCCTGTTGATACTGATATTCAGAACCATGTTTCTGTTCTGTTGAAGGTTTATGTTTGATCATGACAAAGGCCCCATCTACTAGTTTACAGTTGACAATGTCTGAGGTAATGTTGAGCAATTATCTAATCATTCTTTGGTGTTTTGAGCCACTCTCTGGTCTTTAGCTTAATATTAGAAAATGTGTTGTGTTTGGTATTGCGGTAAAACAAGCAAATGGCAGAGGTGTTGGGGTGCAAGTTCAGTGTGCTCCCTTGCACTTATTTGAGTCATGCTGTTGGGGGTTGACCGAGGGTTGAATCCTTTTGGGATCCCGTAATGGAATGAATTGAGGCTAGGTGGAAAGGATAATATCTTTACCTTGGGGACAGAATTGCTCTTATTAAGTCCAGCTTGTCAAATCTCTCAGTTTATTTTATTTCCCTTAATTGTAGAACCCTATTGCAATTGCATCATAATTGAGCAGCTTCAAAGAACTTTCTTAATGGAAGGGAGAGAAGAAGGCCATAGGTTCCATTTAATTAATTGGAAGGAGGTTCAAAAGCTATAGAGAAAATAGACGTTGTTCAGCAAATAGTGGAGAATTGAGGATCTTTGTGAAGGAATTCCATTATGGGAAAATACAGCTCGTGGGAAGGATGGGATGCGAGGGATGGTTTCCAGGTTTATGCCATAGATTTGGGGGATCCATTGTGTGGAAAGATATTGTAAAGTGGGTAGGCACCTCAATGGAGACATTGGTGATATCTCGAGATAAGTGGGGAATGAATTTGACAAAGGAATTCAGTTCTTAGCAGGTAAAACTTAAAAGAGAGTTTGTTTCTGTAGATGCTTGGTTAAACAGGCCTTTGAATCATCTTACCAAGCTTTCAGTGGGCTTGCAATTGATATGGAAGAAAAAGATCAAGAATTTTACGATATAAGTGGAAAAAGGCATGGTTTGGTCGATTAAACTGGCAAGGAGATGAGAAGGTAGCGTTTTTTACTTGCCTTGTAGATAGAGGTGGCAATTTGCCAAGTTGCCTGGCCTATCTCGGGTGATCTGGCCACGTAGGGCCAGGTCTTGGGCCCCTCAACTTGGCCTGAGGGATAGGTGTGAGCCTGAAATCTAGGCTCGATGCTCAGGCCGGGTTAGACCAAAGCCAATGATGAATGGCCCATTGGCCTGATCCGGTCATTAAGTGGACCACCATTATAATTGTTAAAAGATACTTATTAATGGCTCCTGGTCAATGTACATGTGTAGTCCCCCCTCCCCCCAACACACGCACAAAATTAAGATAAGTAATTCTGAAATTGAGCCTATTAAAACCTTTGATCACTTCATTTTTCCCCCCCTTATAGGGCTAAGCCCTGGCCTAGATCGGCCTGTAAGGGTCATGTTTCAGTGATCCAAACTGCTTATACTGTGGATGTCCGAAAAAAAAAAGTTCTGAAATCGGGCCTATTAAAAACCTTTGATTGCCTGACCGATTTCCCTATAGGACCAGCCCTGGCCTAGCTCAGCCTGTTTGGGCCAGGGCCAGGGATTAGGGTTGGGTTAGAGCCAACCCTGGACCAGTCCATTGCAACTACTGTATAAGCTAAGCTAAGGCACATATTGGCGTGGCGGCAGAAGATAGGGAAGTGTGGAAATGGCTGTGCAATGGTAAGTTCTGTGCGAAATTTTTATTCTCAGCCTTATCTGCAAGTGAGGAGAGTTCTCCTTTTGCCAAGTGTGGAATGCTCATCCCCCAAGTAGTAAAAGGCATTCATCCTAACATTGGATGACTTGAAAAATGGAAGATGGCCTTTCCTAACATGTGTCATGTGTAGGAAAGATGAAGAAAATGTCAATAATTTGATTTTGCATTCTTCAATGGTAACAAAGATATGGACCTTTTTCTGTCTTGGCTTGGGGTTGCATGGACTTTCAACAATGATATTGGGGACTCGTTGATTGAATGGCAGAGAGCATTTTCATTGATTGCAAAGGAACTTTATGGAAGTTGGTATTCTTTCATAATCCTTTGGGGCTTGTGGAAAGAATAGTAGCACAGAATCTTTGAAGAAAAATCACCATAATTAAACTTCATTAAGAGAAGAATCTCTTGTGATCATCAGTTGGGCCTTAGATTATCTGAAATTTAGAGGGCTGGCTATGGAAGATTTATCAGGGATTGAGAATCTTTGTAATCGTTTTCTTGGTTGGGATATGGAGATTGTTGCTGTCATTGTTTCTGCTTCATTCACTTGTTGGGGTTTTTTAATGCTTATTGTTTTGGTTAAGTAATGAGAGCGTCACTCAGCCTGGTTGTTTTCTTGTGTCTGGTTTCTTGCTTCATTAATAAAATTGTCAGTTTGTCACCTTTCAAAAAAAAAAAAAAATTGCATCAGTTTCCTCTTTTATTCCTTGGGGGGCTGTTGATGGTTTGAGGGGAATTGAAGACTTAAAAAAAAAAAAAAAGGGATTTGAAGGGAATTAAAGACTGCCCTTGCTTGGGTACATAAGTGGCCCTGTTAGGTGGAAGCTTGCATCCCTCGTGTATGAGATAATAGCTATATGTTTTCCATTTCCTTGAGGCATTTTATCTGGTGAAACCAATGCTCAAGCTGATTTGCTTGCTAAAGATGGAACCTTCAGGTGAGCTTTGCTAAGCTCACACACGGGCAATAAAGTGTGTACAAACCACACACGTTCCAGCATGCACAAGATGTCTGATATCCAAGCCATCCATCAGTAGGCACCTCTATATTGATGCCCTAGCCAACTGGTCAGGTGGGCCACAGTTTGCAAAACAAATGTACTGCTCTGAAAAACTTGGCTGAAGTTTTCTAACCCATTTTCCGGTTTCCAATACTGGTTCCCACATGATGATTGGATCAAAATTTATTATTGGTAAAACATGTAGTAGGTCGGACCAACCTGATCGATGGATTAGATCTCACACCTATGTGCCCTGCTGGCACATGCATGTCGTGTACACTAGCTTTATTGTATATGCGTTCCCCTCCAGGCATAGCTTGTGTACCAGAACCTTGCGTCCATTATCTTAATGAATGTTTTCCTCTTCCTTTTTCTTTTAACAAAGTTTTCATTTATTAGTGAAAAAAAAGGAAAAACAATCACAACACTCCTATAGGCCCAAGGCAGCACCAGTTCTAGTAACTACCACCAATTTGTATGGCCCAATGCTAGAAGTTGATATTCAAATCCATGTCATCTTTCTCATTTTGGACAAGCTTACACCTAAAGGCGTGACTTTGTAGACCATGTTTAAGGCGACCAGCAAGAACTCCAAACAGATGAGGAGAAAAAATAGGCAAAATGACGAACGCCTACATTTAACAAATGGACGGAATACCACTGCAAAGAAGTTGTGTCCAATTGAGTGTAAAGCTAATAAAGTAAATATAGAAGTGTCATTTCTTGCCACCACTTCCTAAATACCATACATGGATGACTCCAATGACTACACCAGTGATGATAATGAGAACCTGGGATTGTAAGATGAGGAGCAAATTTAGTTTCAAGCATTAGATCATGATCGGTCTCTAGGTCATGATTGGCCATTTTTTTATCTTAGAAAAAAATAAATCATGATCAGTCTCTAGGTCTTGTTTTGGTGTTTTTTGGTGCAATTCCAGCACTAATGCACTGGACCCAAGGGTAAGGGGAAGGCCCAAAAGGACGTGGATGAACTAAGAAAATATGTCATGGCCTATTTTTTTCACTGAGGATATGGTCCTTGCTACTGTGGAATGGTGAAACAGGAGCCGATCCCAATTTGTTGTGACAACGCTTAGATGATTGTGATGAGGATGATGGATATCGAAAACTTTTACTGTGGAGAAAGAAAGGAGCTCCATCAAAAGGAGTGGATTACATGACTAATCAACCCATGGTGTCACACCTTTTTGGCTAAGGAGCTAACAAACCATGTTATACGCATGCACACACCCACGCCAGTGTATGCTATGCTTCACTCATTATTATATGGATAATTCAGGTTTCTCCATGTTCAAACCTTAATGTATTTTCACTCGGCAGTTTATGTGATGCTTCACTCATTATTGTATGGATAATGCAGGCTTCTCCATCTTCAAACCTTAATGTATTTTCCTCACTATTCTATTCTTAAAAACTTGCCTGTTTGGTGCGTGGTATTAGGTGGTATGGAATTGCATTTGGTCCCATGCAAATTCATCCGGCATTTGGAAACAACAGGAAAGATTGGACTAATCCCAGTATCATAACATCCAGAGCCAGTGGGAGATACTGCATAATTTCTGGAGAATTTCAAAATCCATTACATTTGTGGGCCTCACATTGATGCATGTGTTTATCCACGCCGTCCATCCATATGTGCCTTTTACATGTGACATTCAAGTTGCACGTGTACAAGTGACCAGTATTAGTTGTGAAATGTGGTCCATTGATTACAATTCCATGATCCACCAAATGCACACTTCACTTAATATGTGTATTTCCCAAGCTAAGAATTTGATCCGAAACGTGGGATTGGACAGCCAAAAAACCATGGTACTTTTAGACATGTAATCATTGCTCAATAATGGTGTTAATTCTGTCTAATGCAATTCCATACCATTTGATCCCGTAGTATATCTTGAGCTTACACTTCAGTACCTGAAGGCCACCTTCTCACAGTGCCCATAGGGCCTGTTTGGATCCTTCTATTGGTCAATCCAGGATTGGCCAATACATGCATTTTAAATTAATACTTTTACACCAATCCTGTTTAAAATGAATAGAGTGGTCAATCCTGTATTAACTAATACATGGATCCAAAGAGCAGCAGATGTCACCTTTCACGTAGCTTCTATATACACACCTTATGACCAAACCCATGTTTGGGTTCTCTCTGAATGATGTATGCTAGTCAGACCAGCGATGTTTGCTGGTAAGGGTCTTCTCTCATCAGTGAAAAATGAATTTCACCCATACATTTACCAATTCCACTCTTGTTTATAATGTGTTGCAGCTTAGGGTCTATTTGATTTTCTCAATTACATTTGTAAATACCTGTAAATGGCCCATCATTACTTCTTACCGTTGCTTGCTAAGTTTTTCCTCTCCCCTAAAACAGTGAATTCCATGTGTTTCGGTATTGATAAAAACTGTGGGGCTCACCATGATGCATTATGTCATAACCAAGCCATCCATCCATCTGCCAGCTCATTTTAGGGCATGAGTCCAAAAATGAGGCAGATCCAAAGCTCAAGTGGACCACGCTACATGAAACAGTGGTCCTAACGAACCTCAACTGTCGAGAGCTAAAACCTTCCTAGGGCCCACAGTGATGTTTATTTGTCATCCAACCTGTTCATAAGGTCATGCAGACATGGATAAAGGTAAAACACAAATATTAGCTTGATCCAAAACTTTTGTGGCCCCCAAGAAGTTATCAATTGTAGGCATTCAATTCCCACTATTTAAGCTTTGGATCTGCCTCATTTTTTGGGTCTCACCCCCTAAAATGAGCCAGCGGAATGGATGGATGGCATGAATATGACATATACATCACAGTGGACCCACAGTTTTTTTGCCCAAATCATTTTCCTGCCTCTGCTTTTCGCCCAAACCCAGTAGTTGTCAACATCAGCTTTGGGGTTGCTGCCGTAATTACATGTGTAAGTAATAATGACTTGTTTATCGTGTAAATCGAAATACAAACAGGCCCTTGAGGAGTTTCTTAATGTATTGATGGCAGTTTGGCATTGCAGCGTAAAGGAATTTCTTTTTTTATTGCTGACGGTATTGTGGCATTGCTTTTTTGAGGAATTTCTTTTTGTCTTGATGGTAGTGTGACGTTGCAGGTTATCTGTTCATGAGAACCAAGAAGAAAGATACGGGCGCAGAAGGTGATGAAATTGCAGGAGAAACTCCAGCTCCAATTGCGAGTACAACTGCCCTAGTTCCCGAGAAAACATCACCGGTGCCACCCATTGCAAAGCCCATAGAGGTACGCCAACCCATCCCTGAACATGAGCAGCGTGAGCTTTTCAAGTGGATGTTGGAAGAGAAGAGAAAGGCAAAGCCCAGCGATCCTTCAGAGAAGAAGCGCATTGATGAAGAGAAGGCTATTCTCAAACAGTTCATTCGATCAAAATCCATTCCAAACTTCTAGGAAATGATTGTTGTAGCAGAGGGACGATTGAGATGGTGATATGCTGTTCAATTGTGCGTCATGTGGGTTTCCTTCTTGCTGTATATCAATTGTCCCATCAACAGATATTCTCTCTTTTATTAATCTTCTTCAGGAAACGCCAGCTCTTGCTTTTGTTTTCTATAGAAAAAAAATCCAACGTCTGTGGCTTTTAGACATCGTGTGGAACACGGTTTACATCCTTCTTCAATAACTGAGGGGGTTCCATATCTTTGATTTGTTTAGAATATGAACAGGCTTTTTTTAAAATATCTTTTTCTGATTCTTTTTCAAAGTATCCTTCTTATGGGATATGATTGTGTTGTATCCATGCCAAGAGTCTCTGACTTGCATGGAAAGCACGAAACTATCAGGTGTCAAGCTAAAGACAAGACCCGAGCAAGGAATGTTGGCATTTTAAACTGCTCAATAACCATACATGCTTGCACGTGATGGTTGGTATCCTCTACTATGATTTCAGCACCCAATTCATTGGAAGCTCTTTGTAACAGGTTTCAGCTTTGCCTCAATTGAGAGGAATACATTCGTTGTTGTTTTTTTTTTTTTTTTCATTGTCAACATGACATCCGAGCTGTGAAAAATGTGGGCCATCAAGAAGACCTCATGGAATGAAAATCAGGCCAGTACAATCATGGATATTGATGGGCAGCCAATGATCATACATTCATACTCAATGTACAGCTTTGGTCCACCTGATGAGTGGATAAACTTGATTTACACTCAAGGGTGGTCATCATTATGGGCCAACCTTTTTTGCATGGCTCAAATGTCCTGCATTTGGGAGGCGGGGCAGTGTATAGTTAGCTTGCTGTATTGTGGACGGGTCCTGTTACTATGAGCTAAGCGTTACTCTTCCAGCTACCATCTGTTGGTCGTTAGTTGACAATACAATCATGCACCAGGCTTCCCAGGAGCAAGATCCAAGCCGTCCATCAGAGGGCTCCCACTGAAAATCCTCTGCTCTAAAAATCATTCCACCTAGAGGTGGGCAGGATTCGACCCAAACCAACGTATCCGACTCGATCGAACCAGCCAGGATCGGGTAGGATCAATTAGACCCACTCAGATGATCCACCTGTCAGGTAGGAGGCAAAAAAAAAAAACTGGGCAACGATTTGCTAGACTGCATGCCTGTTTCTAAGTTTCTAACACTGGCCCAACTGAAGTGTGGACCAGCTTGATTGTTGGGCAAGTTCATATACTGATGGATATAGCTTCCATCTTGCTCCCTTATGGGAGACTGACACATGGAAGTGGCCTGTAGCTGGGATACCTTGTGCATGCGTGTGACCATAGCAAACCTTACGAGGGGCCAATAAGGCGTGCCAGAATACATTCCAACCTATTATAAAAGGCAAGCTGGGACTTCCGTAGCCCTTCATGGTCCTTTTCAATGAACCAAAAATCTTTAGTATTTCTAATTCCAATCTAAGAGTTTGGTGATTCTGCATGCATCATATAAAACCCCAAATCCACTGGCTAAAGTTCTTGCGCATCCCATTATAATAGGTCAGCATGCATTCTAGCTAAAGTTGTGCATTATCAGACTCAGAGATGTGAGAGCCCCCCCATCACTTCCTATAATGATGACCAAAGCAGGGTATAGAAAATTAGGCATGTGAACCAACACCCTCCTACTAAGATTGAAATGGTGGAAGGTCCCTTTCAGTTCTATATGATAAAGAAGACCTGTTACAGTTACGCTTCTATTTTCATTTTTTATTATTATTTTTTTAATATCAGATTTGTTTCGTTAGAGGCCCCAACCCCTTCATTGGAATTATTTCAATCCAGGACCTGCTAGGATGAGATCACAATAGGGTCCCCGCTGTCAAAGGCCATCACTGAAGGATTTCCCTCATTAAACACTTGCTTTGGGCCTGACAAGATGAGGGTTTATCAACTAGACGTCTGCCTTCCATTTTCATTTAAATCCTGCAGCTCTCCCATACACAGATAACATATTAGTGTGTGTGGATTCAAGGAGAAGCATCAAACATCCATTTTATGCCCTCATCTGTTGTAAATAATGATGGAACACTGCCTTTGTGTGTTCCCATCCAATGTTCTTTTTCTTTTCCTTCTTTTCTTGACAATTATCAGCACAAATCTGATGTATACATTTCTGAAGCTACCGGAGCTTCACTGAATTAGACACCCAAAACATCAACAATAATTATAATATTTGTTATAGACTTTCTTCCTTTTCTTTTAACATTTTTTTTAAAAACACTAGGTGACATGCTACTTCCCTGTTTGTCTTCCGATGCACTTCGCGCAATCGTCGTCTGACAGAGAAACGTCCCACTCACCATTCTGGCAGGGTTCAGGGGTTGCAACTTTGAGCAAATCATCTACTCTGACTTCAATCTCTCCTCTTGATATCCGTACTCTCCAAGTTTTGCTACCAATGTTTCCGCAACCAAAGTTGTGCCACTTTGGCACACTTTAACGTGGCAAACTACCATTATTTTCATTCATTTACCCAAGTGTTGGAGCTTAAGTGACCTCCACAATTAAGCGCTTGAGGTGTTTCAGCGGAGCCATCAGCTGAGTGAACGAGGGGCGTAGACCCGGGTCACTGCACAAGCAACCAAAATGTTTGTCAGAGTCAGTGCAATCCCACTACAACCATGACTAATTATGGCATATTCAAGAGCATTCAACAAAATAGATGGTGAGAAAATTTTCAGCCATGTTTGTTAGTGTCTCATTTTAGTTAGCAAGTCTTAAGAGATACTGAAGATCTCTAACACATAATTGCTGTTAAATAAAATGAGATGAACTCATTTTTAGAAGTCTCTCAGATAGGTCCAAGTGTTTATTATAGGGGAAATTGATATCCACACCCACCAAGTGATAAATACACCCTTTTCTTTTCCAAAGGTGGTTAAGACAATAGGACAAGTGAGCAACTTTGCACCATTGAATTAGCAGAAGTAGAATGGGTAGCTGTATTTATCAGTCACAATGGATGTAAAACTCCCACTTTCTTTCAGGAGCGATAATGTCATAACCATCTGACAGATAAAGATTCACTCTTTTCTTGGTGTCATGGCATGCAGTGGAGCCCACCAACATGACCAGTAGGGCCAGCTACGCAGCTGTGATGTATGCATGTAGATGGGTAGGTCTGGCACTAATGAAGTGGCATCTATATTTTTCAGTCAGACAGATCTGATCATATCACCAACTTTACCAAGAGACTATATAATCAAATGTGAATATGCAAAAAAATTATGTACTTGGGATTGTGCAGTAAATTCAATTGCAGTTCCAATAAAGTGGATATTGCTGCCGATAAATAAAAATAAAAATAAAATTTGGATGTGACTGTATCGCAATTACTTTATTATTAATATTCCCAAATTGAGATTATGTGTTACTTTCAAGCTGGACTTGAAAGGTGTATAACAGCAAATTCAGATCTACTTCCTCATTATAAGGAGGCCATTTCTTCTCTATCGGACTAATTATTGAAATTCAGTATAGGCTTTACTAGAATAGAGCCACTTGCTATCGGGGCCTTGCTGCCCCTGTAATTTCCATATTTTTCATGGATTTATAAAATCTTACTAAAAAATACCCTACAACTTTTTATTGATCAATTTTTTTTAAAAAAAAACCTCACCCTGCAACTTTTTTTTTACCAGAATTATTAGTGTGATTTGGTTAAACCTGACGAGCCTATATGGTGTATTAAATGTGATACAATTGCAAGCTTACCTCTGCCAACAATCACATATGATCTGCGCAACCATCGGATCAACCTCACTCGGTATATCGAGGCGTCTATTTTGGAACCCAACAGCTCCAACTACCTGCATTGGGTTCATTCCACTCCACGGCATGCGCAAGGTAGCTAACTCCCACAGTATCACACCGAAGCTGTAGACATCACATCTGCAAGAAGAAAACCGCTTGTAATATTACCAACAGGTATGAGTCTTAAAATGAAATGGAGCTGCTATTATCAATAGTTTCCAAGAGAAATAAAAGCTGCTACTCACTTCTCATTGGATGGTTCATTTCTTAGAACTTCCGGCGCCATCCATTCCGGCTGCAGTTCAACACAGAGCATTTCACAAAAGAACTGACGCAATCATAGAACAGAAACCAAAGTGTCCATTCACACATGCAAATATCTAAATTTTGAAGCAATGCATGGAATCCAGGGTCCATGAAATTTCTCAGATCCTGATTGGTCCTCCGGCATTCAAGGTGTGAGGTGTTCTTAGAAAGAATGATGTAACTGTTGGAATGACCTTCTCAGGATCCTCCAGGTGGGATTGTTCGAATGGAGTATAAGGGAAGGAGCTTGGCAACTTAAAAGGTGCTATTTGATGTTATTTTGTAGTGACAAACATACATTCCAAGCCAAGAGGCTTCCATTGATTTCTGAGGAGATTCAACAAAAGGCTTCTTGGCTAGAAATTTTGTTTGCTCAGGAGGAGAATCTAACACGATCGCCAACACGTCCATTAAAGTTGTGGCAAGATCTCCTGTAAAAAGAATGCGTTTCCTTTGCCTTAAGTTACTCCTCTTATTCAATGAAGTTCAGGGAAAGAGACACTCAAAGCAGTTTCACAAACAATAAGCACTAAAGAAGAAACATTTATTGATGAATAATAGTAGTTCGAGAAAATCAAACACAAAAATTTGTCCCTCAGAGACAAGGCCATCCAGATAAACTCTGGATCTTACACCAAAACAGAGAGAAGGACACAGTATGTGAAGTTAACTAACAGGTGCTGAAATACAAAAATGTTAGAGTCACAAAGGATTACCGTTCCAGCTGTAGATTTTGAAGATAGAAATGTGTGGTGCTTCAACCGTGACAAGCCAAAATCACAGACCTGAAAAATGTGCCAGTAGATATCAAAACTTGGGTGCTTCCTTAGCCACAAAAGCATTCTTAATTTGATCAGCACAAGCACACAAACTAATTGAATAAAATCAATTGACAATAAAGGAAAAACAGTTAGGGTGGTTGTTCATCATGGTGAAAGTGCTAGTAATAACACAACATAGCTGCATAATTAAGGTTGTCCTTAACAGCTCAGGACTTGCTCAATGCATATGATACATGTAAAAGTCAAAAGACAGTGAAGACTCTCTCTTAAATGCCATACAGGGAAACAAATGAATATAAGCTTGCCTTGTTTGATGGACACAGATCAAAAGCTTGCATAGTCGTTCTTTGTAACTATAAGGTTATCTCCCATCTGGAAGAGTTTGATAGCATAAATCATTGAATCTTACATGGGCTTATCCATAGGGTTTCCATAGGATGATAGAAAATCAAATAAACAAAAATAAACTGTGGCAGCATGGACAATCTAGAACTGTCATACAATGGCCGAATGTACATCAAGCCTTGGAAGAATGGCATAGACAGTCCTGAGCACCCGGTTTAAGACCCTGACAACCAAGCCACTTTTGTTACAGAAGCATCAGTTATTTCTTTCTCCCCAAATAGACCAAATAGCTGCTAATAAGGCAACTCTCCATCTGGATGTACCCAACTTCCTCTGCCATCAGCGTGCCATGGCCACGTTTTCAATGGAACCTGGCATAACCAGGGAGACCTTTGAGAGGACTACAATACCAGACCAAACTGCCGAGGAGAAGGTGTGTTGGGCAAGATTAAAGCTCTTTTGTGGAGATTGTCGATGGTGAGGATCTGATTTCTCCTAGCAAGCCAAGCAAAAGCAGTGATCTTCGGAGTGACTTCGTAGGACCAGACTAGCCATTGTGAATTGACCACCCAGAAATGTCAGACTGATAGAGGAACAGATAGAAAGACTGCACTGAGAAAGCATCCAATTTGTCCAACTGCCAACGCAAAGTGTTTAACTAGAGGAGAGAACTAACCCCTACAAACGGGATAGCAAATAGACTTAGAGGAGAGAACTAACCCCTACAAATGGGATAGCAAATAGACTACTAAGTCATTTATCTCAGAGTCATTTAAGGGACCCAGATACCTCCAGCATCCAAGCTAGAGAAGCTCCTAGCAACAGAACAGAACATAAGCTGCTAGCAACAGAAATGTCCTTCACAAGACACAGATCGGCCAGAGATGGGAAAGACGAGCTGAGAGTCTACACCATACATCCTCCCAAAATCTTGTTCTAGACCCATCTATGACGGGAGAACTCATGCCATCAAAAGGAAGGAGGCTTAATAGAGGGACAAATCTTTGGTCCACCAGCTCATCAGAGAAGAACCATATTTGGCAACAATTAAGGATCTCCACAAACTAGATTCCTCGTAACCGAACCACCAACCAATTTGCCCAAGAGAGCATATTGTCAACAAGGTCAAGGCGCTTGATAACACCTCCCCCTCAAAAGGAAGAGGCTTAATAGAGGGGCAAATCTTTGGTCCACCAGCTCATTGGAGAAGAACCATATTTAGCAACAATTAAGGATCTCCACAAACTGGATTCCTTGTTACCGAACCACCAACCAATTTGCCCAAGAGAGCATATCGTCAACAAGGTCAAGGCACTTCCAATTCATCAAAAGAAATTGTTAGTGCACTTATTTGTGCACCTTGTTTGTCAATCATGTGTGTTTGTGTGTCAAAGAGTCGGTTGAGCCCTTGAAAGTTGAAGACCGAAGATACATGAAGACTTACATCATCAAGGAGCAAAGAACAGACTTATGAGGTGCCTTGGTGACCCTAACCTTGACCCAAAACAACTCTTAGCCTCTAGATGATCCTAACATTTATAAGTAAACCTTGTTTGATCATCCATAGTCTTATAACCCAAAATTGGAATATGATAAGTAAGACTGAAAGAGGTGTAATGCAGTTGTGAAACAAACTGCCCAAGTAGACAACTATCAAGCAATCGTCGATCGGGCTCGAGCGATCGAGCATGGCCAAAATTGTCCAGCAACAAATTCTCTTAAATGCTGAAATTATAGCGATTGATCGATACATCACCCGATCGATCATAGGGGAGTTCGATCGATCAAATGCTCGGATCGATCTATCGAATCGGTCGTTTTCTGTCCATTTTTTTATCGTTAGAACTTAGTTCCTTTATAAAGGACATACAGACCTTGGGCATTTTCATGGGTTTTTGATGCAATAAAAAGGCTAATTGTTTTCCCACTCAATCCACACATCATAAACCTTTAATCCCATGAGTTCCAAGTCATCTTCCTTGAGATTTTCACTCTAATGAGGATTCTAACCTCCACCTTGAAGATGATTTTGAACACAACCATTTTCTAAAATTTAGACTTAGACTTCTTGGCAAATCCTTTGTCTAAATCCTCTAGAAGACTCATCTAGGTGAATCCCTTAGGATTACAACATTCTCATGTGTTGTAGGAGATTCACCCAACCTCTCTTATCTTGGTCACCTCGTTTGGCACATCATATGTCAGGCAAACATTCGTAAGATCTAAAACATTAGGCAAGCATTGGCATCAATGACTGAGGGAGCGATTGAGAAAATTCAAGCACGGGCAAGCTTTAAAAAAGTAACTCAAGCACGAAGCGTCAAAGGGGCTCAATTCGACAAGTGTCATGTATGAGTCCACACTTTCTTTCCTTGTGTAGGATTGAAGGTAAGAGTTTGTGTAGGGCCAAATTCACTGGACACGGGTATGTACGTGTTAGTCTCCATGGGAGCCTCTGGCGGAAGTAAACGTAGGTCCTTCGCCTAGGACCGAGGTTGTTGGTTAGCCGATAAAAAACCAACTAAAGTCTCTTGCGTAAGCCTCTGGCGGTAGTGTGCGCTTGATTAGTTCTTGTGTAGGCTTCTGGCGGGAGTGTACGCTTGTATAGGTTAGAGGTGAACTTGATTTAAAACCTCCAAGATAGTGAATATCGGTACACTCAAGGAGAGTGCATCCGCCGAGAGTGGAGTAGGGAAACCGAACCACTATACATGCTTGTGATTGGGATTCTGAATTGCATACATGTTTAATTTGTGCTTATGTGTTTGATTAGTTAAATCATTTGAATGCTTGAATTGGATTGTATGCTAGGTACTTGTGTAAAGCACACACAAGTATACTATCGTTTATAGACTTGTTGCTTCATTGGCAAATCTATTCTAGTCTATGTGATTGGACCCACTATTGGCTTGGAAGCCTTAATGTTAATTGCCTTAATAATTGCAACCCACACCCCCCCCCCCCCCCAAAAAAAAAAAAAAAAAAAGACAGTCATTCATACTATAGCTACGCCAAACTTCCGTGTGCCATAGTAGACAATCCACACAATTTCATAAACATCCTAAAGGTAGAGCATCCTTGCCTATAGAGCCTATTAGTCCGAAGAATGCTAGACTTTGGGCAACAAAAAATGGTCACAAAATAAAGAGGGAGGCTGGAGAGGGAAGCCTTTATTAAAGTAATTATGCCCCCCAAATAAACAAGCTTGCTTGTCTAGGGAGAAAGCTTCTCTCCATACGTTCAATGACCTTGTCCCACAAATGCACCGCAAGCTTTCCCAGGCAAAGTGGGAGATAGAGATATGAAGAAAGGTTCTTACACAACAACCGAATAAGCTTACAAGCCAATAGACATCCTCCCCAGGCAAATGGATCCCAAGAAATTCAAACTTATCCCAGTTCATCTTTAGACCCGAAACCACCTCAAACCAGCAAATAATCATGTTGAGGTTGTCCACCATGGACTCGTTAGCTTCACAAAACAGCGAGTTGTTGTCCGCGAATTGGAGATGACAAATGCATTGAGGGTAATCGACAACCTCAAACCCTCGAAAAAGGCCTACTAAATGACCCCTAGACAACATTTTGCTCAGAGCTTCCAATGAAGACCCCACGAAGCTTTTAAAAAGCCAAACAAAAATCCACCTTGAGCCAAGGTAATTCAAATCTAAAAGGTTTAGGACACCAGTTAATTTCATTAACCTTAAGAATAACAGAGCAATGACACAAAAAAAAAAAAAAAAAGGAGAAAAAAAAAAAAAGAAAAAGAGAGAGGCTTGGGGAGACCTCATTGACAAGGGGAAATTTCTGAATCCACCCCAAGAACACCAAGAATCTATCCAACAAAGACATGGCTAGAGAGGGTTTGTCATTAGATGAGGTGAATTTAACATCCCCCATCGGGAGATTTACCAGATCATGCTTAAGAATCCAATCAGAAAAAACCCTACATACTGCTGGTGAACCAATTTCCATGCAACCTCTCGTGAACAAAATGGACAACAATGAAATCTCCCCCTATACACCAAGGGAGATGTCATCTCTCGAAGGGAAAGGATAATTCATCCCATACCAAGCAACGCAAAGACGGCTGAGCTGAACCATACACCCAAAAAAAAATCCAACTAAACCCAGAAGACTTCTCACACAAAAGCACATTGACAGAGAATTGCCCCACCCAACTATCTTCTTTATTCCAGCAAACAGGGCCCCACATTACTAGAACACCACCCGACGACCCAACCAAATTTAGAGCCCCCCACTCGACACCCCCGTGACCCCAGACAAATTTGACCAGACCCTAATTGACCGACTAAAGTTTCGATTCCTAAAGAACGAAAAGATGGGCATTGGAGCAGGAGTAGATTTCCTTAACCTAAAAACTTTTTTTGAGGGCAGCCAAGCCCTCAGAATTCCAAGAGAGAATCTTCATCGGGGAACCAATTTGACCCCCTCCCCCTCCTCTGATTGCGAGGAATGGCATCAGTCTGCCCACTCAAATCCACCCCAAGGTTAATCAATTCTCTACAACCCTTAACTGCTTTTGGGGATTGCTTAGGAGAAACAACATGAGACAATCGAAGACCGCTTTCAGCAATCAATTGAAAGAGGGCTTCATAATCCTCATCTTGGTTACCAAACACCACCCCAAGCAATCTACCCACATGAAAAGGGTTTGGATATCAGAGGACCTCCCCTAGGATTCTCCATAAGAGGTCCCAAACCCCAACTCCCGATTCACCTCCGATGGCCCGTAATGGGATTTGAATCCTAATTTTTTTCACGTTTAACTTTTGTCACTTTAGACCCCGGATAGCTTTGGAAAGTTCATCCTCGCTACCTATCTGCACAAAAGCAAAACCCTTAATCAAAGCCGAACCTTTAACTCATGGCATGGTCACTTCCTTAACCAGACCAAACCGACCACACACCCAAGAAAAGTTAAGCTCCATCCACTCTTCTGAGAATCAGTCTTACGAACAGTGCAGGAAGCTCCCTTAGCTAATCGTTTAACTTTTTATAAATCTTCCCTTGACCCGTTTTCCTTCTTTCACCCGCTAGAATTCAAACCCTCGAAGAATTGTCATCAATCGACTCTGGGTACAATTTCGGTACGAGATGGGCCACCCCTTCTCTCTTAATTGCTCTCTCTAGCTCCTATCTACTGAATCGAAACATCGCCTGCCAAATCTCGAATCGCCCCTTCTGAGTTAACGATAGGATCGAGACCCAACTCCCTCTTCAGGAAGTAAGGGTTTTCCCCACCTTTATGCTCGATGGGATAGGAAGATCTTCCACGATGCCCCGAGGAAGAGTGCCAATATGATCTTGACTTGAGTTCCCTATGAGATTCAAACATTTTCTCTTTTCCTTTCTCTAGTCGCCCGTCTTCCGGAGGAAGATCCCTAAGAACTCTTGAATCTTATCTCGGACAAGCTCGAGCTCTCGAGTCTTCTTTCATAAACATTCTCAAAAACTCTCGAGTCTTTCCAACTATTCATACACTATTTTGTTGCTGTTGATAGATTGATAGTTGAACATAAATCCAAAAGTTAAATGCCATACCCAAAGGCAAAGGCTGGGAGATTGGAAAAAGGAAGTGAGACAATTGATGCTTGAATCAGCTGTCGATGACAATTCCACATAGGATTTGTAACTTCAAATTGGTCAAAGAAGTTTGTGGATAAGTTTTGGGGACAAGAGACAATGAAGTTCTATGAGAATGCATAGTCAACTTTTCCATTGACCAACAGAAAAGCATTCACAATGACAAAGTCAGGTTTTAGATGCAAAAAAATATGGGGATTTTTACAGCAAATTTCCTCAAGAATTTGCAATGTTCCAAACAATCCCTGGACAATTGGAAATTCCCACTTTCAAGAGAGGAATTACCAAGATGCCCTCACCTATTTTTTTCTTTAAAAGTAGTAAAGTCGAGTGTAGTGCCCACATGGTATGTGTAACATCCAACCTGTCCAACATATGAAACCAATCATGATGATCACAAGAACAAAAAATCTGGCCAATTAAATCATCAAATGGGCCACACTAGAATTTAGGTGTTTCTGAGTGGTGTACATTATCCTTTATGGATTGGCCTTCTTTACAATTGAACCTGCCATATTTTCCGCTTGTGTGATAATCTCGGTGTGGTGCATTATTTTTATGGTTTGGATGTCAGACACATAACAACCAGCCCACAGTTCTCAATTCTTCACTTTTTAGAGAAAAATTAAACAAGAGCATGTATATAATTTATCTCCCTAAAAAGCATTATCTGGGAATTTTGTTTCTTCAAGGCACTATTTGGTAAAACCTGAATTGCTGAGGAATTTTGCAGTAAAAATCCCAAAAATATAATGATACAAACATGTGTCGCATATTTACGTGGAAAGGTCACTGATCGTATGTTCGCATCGTATCTGATAGAACTCTTGAATCAGTAAAACTGATTAACATGATTACAGCAAGCCATAACTGATGTGCCAGCCATGCAAATTCAAAATTGACCGTTTCCTGTTCTCTCCTCCAAAGATGTAACTGTACCATGATTTCCTCTCGTTTCAAATCTCTTATTGTAATTGTACCATGATTTCCTCTTTTCAAATCTCTTATTGTAACAGATCAACCACTTTTTAATTTCCTTTTAAGTATCCCATTTAAACAAGGATCTTTAGGCTTGTGTATAAATATCCTGTAAAGTGAAATGAAAAAATCACAGTTTTGACTCAGATTTCAGTATCCTTATGGAGCGATTGATCGCTGAGAAATGAAAGAAAACTAGGAGACCACATGGTTAAGTCAGAAAACAAGTTTAAAAGTTAACATAACTGTAAAATTATATACACTTTTACCATTAAATATAACAATTCGCGAGATCCAACTTAGCAGTGTTTCATAGTATGCTATATGCAATGAAGCTGATATTGCAGTCAAGCATTGAACATGCAAAGCGCCACAAGGTTTAACACTTGAACTAGCATAATCAACCAAAGAAAAAAACATGCACAAAATAGAACATACTACACATGCACTTAAACAGCCTCCAACATAGACAACTAAAAAATGTACATTAACTTTCAGATGGAAGCACTTAGAATCAAACCTTAACCACCCAGTTTTTATCAACTAGAAGATTTGGGGACTTTAAATCTCGATGCACGATAGTAGGATGGCTTGTGTGCAAGTAATTCATCCCTTTGGCCTGAGAGCAAGTAACCCAGCTTTAGGTCAAAATGAATAACTAGTCACTGAAATAAATGATGATTTGACCACTCATACCACATCCAGTGCCATTCGCAATCGCCGTTTTTCATCGAGTTGAATGTTGGGGCGATGTAATAACCTGTACAAACTCCCCCTGTGGACAAAGGAATTAAGCATACAAAGTTAACACAGGTATCAATATCAAGGTAATCCTTCTTAGTTTTTTCAAAGTAACAAACTGCAGCTCATGCATGGGCACTAACCAGCTGAAGCAGTATGAACTTCAGTTATAGAAAATGAACAGAGTAAGATGTTTAATTAAAAAGCCATCAATATCAACCTATTCTTTTTGTTTCTTTCATAGTAGTACAAACTACAAAGTGAACTTGATGAATAAGTAATAAGCCCGCAGGTAGCAATTAATACCTATACGCTACAGTGTTTCCGTTAAAATGTAAAGGGCGGCTGCTGAGATGAGAATAAATGGTAGAATAAATGGCAGAGGAATGCATTCAATTATCTCTTAGTAGTGGTATACAGTATTCAAGTTACGAGCCACTAGACGCTACGAGAAGAAGAAAGATCTGAGATAAAGCAGACCCATTTAATTTGACTTTAAACGCACTGGAAGTAATAAGCTCACTATGAGCATATGAAAAGAATATTTTTGACAAACCTTGGAAGAAACTCAGTCAGTATTGAGAGATTTGGAGGACGAGTAACTGCTCCCATGAAAAGAACAACATTTGGATGCCGCAGCCTGAGCATGATTTTAACCTGCGCAAAGGGTGGACATCGAGTTGGAAGGATTTCACAAAACCGGGGAATTTGTTTGTAATGTTTCCAGAGTTTACGTCAGAGGTTAAATTTGTTGATTCTTACTTCACATCTAAATTGCTCCAATGCGTCACCCGAGAAGGCTTGGTCCAAGAATTTCTTCACGGCAACTTCCTGTCATGGAAATTATATAAGCCCAAGAGCAACCTACATTAGCTTCATTGTCACTCCTATTTAAAATTTCCAGAGAATAGACAATAGCTTCCAAATTATCACCATTCAATGCAATTTTTAATTTAAAATATCAACCTGGCGTAAGTTTTCCCAACATATATGAGTTCGACCAGATCATCGAACTAGAAAGACATCACTTAGGACTAAAATGATCTAAGAAATGGCAAAGACTATTTGAAATCAGGTGACTGCTTGAATTGAAACGATGCACTCACATATTTGGGGAAAAACTAAGAAGAAAATAGGTTCTTCCACTATTCTCTTCCCATTCAATTCAAAGAAATCTACTAGACCATAGAAAGGATCTTCTACTTGGAAGTGATATTCTATCTTTGTGATCCCATTGTTGCTCCAGAACCTCCTCTCCACGTACGCGAGCACACACATACGGGCACAAGCATGCACACATGCACACACAGACGCAAGCATGAACATGTGCATACAAGCATGCGTGCGCAGGCACAAGCATGCACACGTGTGCACACATATTTGCATTCAAACATTCCAAGTGACTACTAGCACAACTACTAAGTTAATATCCATAATAATATTAAAGCACTTCCTAATTTAAATTTATTTTATAGAGATGATTCTAGGCACATTGGACTCACATCATTTGAACAGGTGTAAGAACTAAACCTTGCTTGCAAGCCTGGTTTACACATATTCAAGATATCCCCTACTTTAAAGTTTGCACAAGCACAATAATCAAACACACATGAAAGATCCAAGTACCTCTCAGCAATAAGAGTGGCAATGGACCAGGCTAGGACAGGGCGCCCAGTCTGACAATTAATATGCAATGCCTGAGCCCAACCCAAGACTGGCATCAGCCTAGAACAGCAGGCCCATCCCCAAACCCAACAAATTTATTGGGGCCCCAGCCTGGCCCAAAATTTTGAGAAAATCCTTATTTCCCACTTGAATGTTCCTGATATATCCATTGATCGAGTAGCCACAAATGCACAAAGAAATAGATATTTCGGAGGAATGAAACCATCTACATTCAAGATGGATGGTTGTCTACCTGAGGATTGAATGGCATATTTGTAGGTTATAACACGTGTACTTATAAACCCAGTTCCAGGTGGGTAGGGCCAGGCTAAAATGACCTGAGCCCAAGCCCGAGCCCGACATGAAAATTGATCAGGCCATACAAGTGAGGCCCAATCCCGGCCCAAAGATGGGTGAGGATTGAATGGCATATTTGTAGGTTATAACACATGTACTTATAAACCCAGGTCAGGGTGGGTAGGGCCAGGCTAAAATGACCCGAGCCCGAGCCCGACATGAAAATTGGTCAGGCCATGCAAGTGAGGCCCAAACCCAGCCCAAAACTGGGTGAGGATTGAATGGCATATTTGTAGGTTATAACACGTACTTATAAACCCAGGTCCACCTGAGCCCGAGCCCGACATGAAAATTGGTCAGCCATGCAAGTGAGGCCCAATGCTGACCCAAAGCTGGGTCGGGCTCATTGGACCGGACGGGCCACCCTGCCCATTGCCACCCTCACTTGGAAACTCGAATGGAAACTATGCCTTGAATGGTTTCACAAACACGTTACTGAAGAATAAATTAAATTGCTAGACATAAGCTTTCAAGAAATGATCATCTCTATGACCAAAACATTCTTGTTGACCAAGTTGGAATCTAATCATATATTCATATTTGAAGAACTTGCAAGGACAACTGAGAGAGGCAGACAGACATATGGAGAGAGAGAGAGAGAGAGAGAGAGATGCAAAAGGCAGTCTGAAATAATCAGAGTCAGTTGGATTATGCATATCACAAAAGCATTTATCAACTTCCTTAGAATCATCATCATCATCTAATCCTTATCCAGCTAAGTCGAGTCAACTGCAAAAATCCTGTTCCATTCCACACTCTATCGTGGACCATATCCTCAGTTAAGGCATCGGTCCTCCCTCAAGACTTTTCTTACTACCTCCACCCACATCATTTTGAGCCTTTCCCTTGCCCTTCTAGAACTTTCAACTTGAACCAACTCCTTGGTCTCCATTGCACATGGCCAAACCATTAGAGTCTACCATCCTTTATCTTAAGTGCTACTCCGATATTCCCTCATATGCATTCATTTTTAATTCTATCCCTTTTAGAACTTTCAACTTGAACCAACTCCTTCTTGGTCTCCATTGCACATGGCCAAACCATTAGAGTCTACTATCCTTTATCTTAAGTGCTACTCCGATATTCCCTCATATGCGTTCATTTTTAATTCTATCCTGTATAATTTTCCCTTCAGATTGATCGGTACGCAACGATCACATAAACTCCAAAGGCACATCTCCATTTCTTCTAACCAGCTTGAAGTCTATGATCAAAATCCTTCACAATCTCTCCGCTCTCCAATGATGTCAAAATCCTATGATTTACGATTTACAATTTGAGTCGAATCTGAAGCAAAACGATTTGAATCTCACCTTGAATCCCATTTTAGATTTATCCTACGATTCTATCATTTGAATCCTACTATCGACAATTCAAATTGTACTTGTTCTCTTCTCTTTTAAGCTTTCCTTGCCTTTCGTTTTATGTTTTTAAATTGGTGGTGGCTCTAAGAATTATTTAGAAGAGGTCAATTACTTTATTTTGTTCTTTATAAGAGATTACATAATCAACATTCTCTTCAACGTTAAATCATTTTGCACTTTCTTATGATTTCTTACTTCTTAATTGGTCAAAACACCAAAGTGATATGGTATACAATAACGGTAATGGTGGTCGTAATGGCCAGCCATATTGCCGTTATGATGCAGCGCCGTTGTAGCCCTATAACTGTTGAAATTTATATTGAAGGAAAAAATGTATCGGGCCATTACGTACCCATATCGGCCATTATGGGCCATTTTTTTCCAAATTGGACATTACAGCACCGTATCGTGTAACGGTCACCTCTGTTACTGTTACATAACATAAGTTGCAATCATAATGTAACCGTTTTTTAATACCAAGTGCATGACTTAGCTAGAATGTTTTTTTATAGATGGCTATGCTCATGTTGATCTATATACAGCAAAGTGATATAGCATTCAATAATGGTAATGGTGGCCATACTGGCTATAGCCATATTGCTGTTATGCTGCGGGCTGTTACAGCCCTGTAAAATGTATCGGCCTGTTATGGGTCCTTTCTTTTTGTTTCAAATTGGGTGTTACAGCCCTGTATTGCATGACAGTCACCACCATTACTGTTACATAACATACATTACGATACTAATGTAACCATTTTTTTTAATGCCATGTGCATGACTTATCTAGAATGTTTTTTAGATTGCTACGATCATGTTGAACTATATGTATTGTGGTAATGATGGTTAGAAATCAAAATATCTTTTTGATTTCTAATGTAACCATTTTTAATACCATGTGCATGACTTATCTAGAATGTTTTTTAGATTGCTACGATCATGTTGAACTATATGTATTGTGGTAATGATGGTTAGAAATCAAAATATCTTTTTACGCCGGTCTACAAAATCAAATGTCGCTTTTCCAACGTGATTCTATGCTTAAGAAAGGTAAACAGAACATAAATTATTAAAAGATTCTTATATGTTTTTCAAGGTAAATTTCTTGAATGACAAAAAACAAAGGAAAGACAAGAATCAACTCTATCATGGTATGATGGCATTACTGGGCACATATTAATGGGAAATCGATAATAAATGAGTTTCTTTTTTCCGATTTATTTATATTTTGCAGATTTTTTTCAATTTTTTAAGAAAAAAAAAAAAAAAATCTTACGATTTACAAAGTGATTAGAAATTTGATGCAATTAAACTCTTATTACAATTTGTGATATGATAACGATTTTGACAACATTGCCGCTAGCATGAATTATTGATCCAAGATATAAAAAATGGTCATTTTAGGGAAATTCTTGGTCAGTAATCTTTAACTAATACCTAGTTCCACTACTATTTTTGTTAAAGTTGTATTACTTTAGTTCTACTAACTTTAAAAACTTTAAATTCTTAAGCATCCCTCCATGGTTTAGCTTTGTGCTTACACCCTCCCTCATCTAGTCAATCCATAACACATTATCTGCAAACAACATACACTACGGGGCTGATGGGGACATCACGCGCACATGCGCGCCCCCTACGCACCTACGCAAGGAGGAGGGCCCCACCATCGATCTGGATCGATGACAACGTCCAGGGAGGGCCTCCTAGTTAGAGGACTGCGTTTTGGTTCGTTGGAGTGGACCCGATAGTCATGTGAATCCCACCATGGGTTCTCATAATCATGCCCCACTATTCTAATTAATCTAGTACTTTGGGTTTTGTTTATTATTGTTATTAGGAATATCATGGACAGTTTAGATTGTTTTGATTAATTGTTATTTTTTATTATTTCGTCTCCAAGTAATAGGTTGCACGCATGGCGCGAGTTTTGGGGTATAGGGTTTTATTATAAATAGGCACCCCTTATAGTCTTTTTTCTCATTGAAGATTAATAAAAAATGTGTTTTTCTTCTCCTCTAAATTTCTGAGTTATGGAGATCCAATTGGGTGTGAAACCCTCCCTTCCTCGAATGGTTGACTATTGTGATGCGAAGCCACACCTATCCCGATTCGCCCCCACCTTCTACCATCTATATTTCTCTTCTCCTACAATCATCTACGCTTCAAATTCATCCTCTATTGCGGTCGTTTTTCTCTCTACAGCAGATTGCCATAATCTGACCCTGCAGGAGGGCTGAAACTTTGGCAGCGCACCACGCACAGACTGTGGATAGGATCAGGCTGAATTTGGAGGTTTTGTGACCCACCCCTGGCCGACTAGGGTTAAGCTGGCCGTTTTCTGATTTTTGGGCCCTACACACGTGTGGGCCACCTCCAGCGCACGTGTGCCTGGGCCCTCACCGCTGTCCACGCGTGTGACGCGTCTCTGGTTCGTCTCTCCTCTCTTTCACCACTCTTTTATCCCAAATCCCTAACCCTAACCCTACTCAAATTCCCAATTTTCAACCTTAGGGTTCCCCGAATTGAAATCTGTGAATCCCTTGGATTGGGAATTATTTCTGTGCATGTGTGGATGAATTTACTCTCCTCTAATTATTGTTTGGTCTATAATTTTGATTGATCCAGCCCTAGCTTGTGTAGGCCTGGACCTGCATAGATTCCCCTTGATTGAATGCTTGAACTTTTGTGTGGGACATGAAATTTTATGTAATTGTTTATGAACTAACGTGATCTAAAGCCTGACAATCTTGCACATCATATTTGAATTTCATGTTCCGCATCAAATTTAGTATCAGAGCACAAGGTTTTTATAAGGGAATGCATTGCATGTTTAGGGTTTAGTTTATTTGTGTCCATTATGCATTAAGTATCATCATATAGAGTTGTTTAGAGGTTCATAATTTCTTATATAAGTTGCTGAATTTTCTGCTATCAGAAAATCTGCATATCTCTTTACTGGATTTTCTGTTGACAGATTCTTTGGACAGATAGGGTGCTAGAAATTGAGTAGTATTGTGTCGTTTCCCCCATATAGAGTCCTATAGGAGCATTTAGTCCCATCTAGGCGCATATAGTCATATAAGAAGGTCCTTAAGTTGAGTTAGTAGTTGTATGCCCACATGTACAGGTCGTGGTTTTGGCTTGCACCCTACACTAAACACGGAGCAATTGCAAGAGTCAATGAACGAGCTGACCCAACAGTTTGAGTCTTTGGGTAAGCGCTTGGAACAACATATGGACCAACGCTTTGAGCAGTTTAATGTGCGCGTTACCCAACTAGAGACCTCCACCGAGGCAAACCCCACCATTGGGGAAGATGTCCAATCTAGGGCACGTGATCAGGAGGTTAGACCAAGGAATGGAAGTAGTCAAGGAATTGGTCATGGGCGCACACCCGTGCACCCACCCCGCGAGGGACATCATGAACAATATGACCCAGATGCGCAATTCCTCAAGGGAGTTAGAGTAGATGCTCTTACGTTTGATGGTCACTTGGATCCTAAAGCCTTTTTAGACTGGCTGGTAGATATGAACTACTATTTTGAGTGGTATGACATGTCCGATGCTCGTCGAGTCTAATTCGCCAAGATGAAGCTTGTTGGCCAAGCAAAGAGGTTTTGGGCTACTGTAGAGCGAAAGAAAAAAAGAGCGAAGGAGCTCTCAATAGTCCATTAGGGAGAAATGAAAGAAACACTTAAGGAGAAGTACCTCCCTTTCTCTTATCGCTTACAGTTGATTTAGGAATGACAGTCTCTTCGACAAGGTTCCATGGGTGTGGCGAAATACATTGAGAAGTTCGAAGAGTACTTGACCAGGTGTGAAGTTGATGAGGATCCCGTACTCACCCTTGCTCGATTTAAAACGGACCTCCGTACTTGCATTAGGAGAGAATTGCTCGCCAAAGGCATAGACACTATTGAACAGTTGTATCAAGTAGTGTTAGGGGTCGAGCAATACTTCAAAACACCTGTGGGAACGCGGTTTGATTTTCACGATTCTAGTACTAAGGCCAATCCTTCTAGGGCTAAGCCTAGCACTGGATACCAAGACAAACCTTCCAACAGTTTTTAGTCCAGGCCCAAGGATGATAAGGGTAAAGAGGTTATCGGGTCTAGCTCACGTAAGAGTGGAGCAACTAGGTGTTTTAGGTGTCAAGGGTTTGGTCACTTTGCCCACCAATGTGGCGCGAGAGGGCACCAAAACATTCCTTATTAATGGGTAAGTAAAAGTAGTGCACCCAGAAAGCGACGGTGAGAAGAAAGAATATGAACCAGTAGAAGCCCCTAGTGATGAGGAAGAGGGAGCACAAGAGTCTGCAACCCTTATAGTTGTGCGTCGCGCCTTTACACAAACAAATAATACCGATAGTTGGCATCGTTGTTTTGTTCCTATTCAGTTTGGGTCATATAAAGCCACATATTGGTGTAATGGTCCCTATATCACTATCCCATAGGCCATCAGAGTCTGCAGTCCCTTGTGCATCACATTCATTCATGGCATCAAAAAATCAGGCAGAAGATCATGACTAGTAATGAACATTACACACTTTCTGCAGACTAACATAAACGTTTTAAGGAATTCAATGTAAGGGACTCTATGATGGTCCGCATCAGGCCAGAGCAATACCCTCAGGGAGCCGTTCGTAAATTACACGCGCGCAGCGCTGGACCATTCAAAATTATAAAACGAAACGGTCTCAATGCGTATGTGGTAGATCTTCCACCCTCCATGGGAATTAGTTTCACATTCAATGTGGAGGATCTAATTGCATTTTAGGGGGCCACTGATGTATTGTCCAGCCTTTCGCCTAACCATCCTGATTCCCCAGACTTTTCTCTTGATCCATAGCCCTTTCCCGACCCATCTTCCCAGCCTCTACCTCTCATACCTATCATTCCCGACCCATTTTCTTAGCCTCTCTCTTATACCTACCCTTCCCACACCTAGAGAGGAGATAGAGGATATTTTGGACCATCAGATAATATCTACGTCGGACGGCGGGTTTTAGAAGTACCTGGTTAAGTGGCAGTCACGCCCAGCTTCAGATAGTACGTGGCTCACTGAAGAGGAGCTTCAGAGACTTGATCCTGACATCTTAGAGCGGTTCAGGAGTTTTGTTTCCCCAGTGGCGAAATCTTCGCAGCCGGGGAGAGTTGATGGAGACATCACGCGCACACGCACGCCCCCCTACGCAAGTACGCAAGGAGGGCCCCACCATTGATCTGAATCAATGACGACGTCCAGAGAGGGCCTCCTAGTTAGAGGACTGCGTTTTGATTCAATGGAGTGGACCCGATAGTCATGTGAATCCCACCATGGGTTCTCATGATCGTGGCCCACTATTCTAATTAATCTAGTACTTTGGGTTTTGTTTATTATTGTTATTAGAAATATCATGGACAGTTTAGATTGCTTTGATTAATTGCTATTTTTTATTACTTCATCTCCAAGTAATAGGTTGCGCATATGGCGCGAGTTTTGGGGTATAGGGTTTTATTATAAATAGGCATCCCTTGTAGTCTTTTTTCTCATTGAAGATTAATAAAATTTCTGCATTTTCTGTTCCTCTAAATTTCTGAGTTGTGGAGATTCAATTGGGTGTGAAACTCTCCCTTCCTCGAAGGACTGACTACTGTAGTACAAAGCCACACCAATCCCAATTCACCCTCACCTTCTACCATCTATATTTCTCCTCCTACAATCATCTACGCTTCAAATTCATCCTCTATTGCAGTCGTTTCTCTCTACAGCAGATTTCCATAATCTGGCCCTATAGGAGGGCTAAAACTTCGACGGAGCACCACACACAAACCGTGCATCGGATCAGGCTGAAATTTGAAAGTTTTGTGGCCCACCCCTGGCCAACCAGGGCCAAGCTGGCCGTTTTCTGATTTGTAGGCCCCACACACGTGCAGGCCACCTCCAGCGCATGTGCGACTGGGCCTTCACCGCTGTCCACGCATGTGACGCATCTCTGATTCGTCTCTCCTCTCTTTCACCCCTCTTTTATCCCAAATCCCTAACCATAACCCTAAATTACTCAAATCCCCAATTTTATGTCATTTCTTCAACCTTAGGGTTCCCCGAATTGAAATCTGTGAATCCCTTGGATTGGGAATTATTTTTGTGCATGTGTGGATGAATTTACCCTCTGATTATTGTTTGGTCTATAATTTTGATTGATCCAACCCTAGCTTGTGTAGGCCTGGACCTGCATAGATTCCCCTTGATTGAATGCTTGAACTTTTGTGTCGGATGTGGAATTTTGTGTAATTGTTTCTAAACTAACGTGATCTAAAGCCTGACAATCTTGCACATCATATTTGAATTTCATGTCCTACATCAGGGCCTCTCATAAATTCCCCTTTAAAGTGTCCATAACCATTGCAAAAAGACAAGCGCTCAATGCCAACCCCTGGTGTGAGCCTACAATAATTGGAACTCACTTACCCGTCCACTAGTGGTCCTCACATTTGTTGGCAGCTTCCTCAGAACATAGCAGTTGAATGAACAATAGTGGTTGACATGCCTTCGAGAAACTATACCATTCTTCCAGGGTTTAAAAAAAACAAGTAGAGTTGCAAGTTTGATTTGGTAAGGGGATGACCTTGGTTGAGACTTAAGGGATGATTCACTCAAAAATTGTTGCATGAATGTACAGTATTTAAAGTTGGTGCATGAAAATATAGTAACATCCTAGTTGCAATAAATAAATAAACAGATCTATAGATAGATACTCTATAGCATGGCCTGCCAACTCAACTCATTATCAACTGGCCACAGTGAGTTCCACTTGGTCAACTAACAACAACATGGAGTTCTGCTCAAAACTCAAGCAAACTCGGTTTCAACCATCTGATCTGAACCTTGGACACATTGTTATGTATTCAATGAGACAGGGATAATCCCTGTCTAATAGATTAAATACTTCATTTCATCTTTTTAGAAAGGAATCTAATGTCATGGCCATGGCTCATGCAATTGATGATCCTAGGAGACCAAACTTTCTCATTGGGACATCGATTCCTCTTTGATCTCCTTTACTAAAGCTTCTGTTACTCGTTCATAAAATTGTCTGATTTAATATGGTCCAGTAGTTTGTGATAAATAGTTACTCCGTCAACATGGACAGAACACCGTTTGGAGCCAACACGATTTACACAGTTGAGCTACCAAGCCAACAACAACGGTAAGCCTAGTCAGCCCGTTCCTAGAAAGGTTGAGGCATGAAGCAGTACAAGTCTCACAAAACAGAGATTTTATCCAAGTCTGGCACTGGTCTTGGTTTTGGAACCTTTTTACAGACAACAAAAAAGTTGTTCCTAGAATTCTTATTGGAACAAAACGATAGGAAAAAAGAAAACAGAATAAGATGATAACTGGAAAATTAGTTCCTAACTGCTGTAAGCCAAATTGAATCTGCCCATACAAATGAAACAAAACTATGACAGCTATCCTAGAAATAGTTTATGAATCAATCCATACACATCTCAGTCGTGCGGAGGGAGTTGAAAGTTGAAACCTTCTGAAATTATTGAATGCAGTACCGACAATGGTCAGGCTCAAGACTAGACCTTGAACCTGGTTGTCATAAATAATAAATCCAGTAAAAAAGCTAAAATAACTCAACTTCTAATTAGTCAATTTTCCAGATACCATGCATGGAAATCAGAAATTGAAAACAGATTTATTTTTTTTCTATTCCATCTCCTATTTAGTTTATTATTGCATAGTTGGCACCAAATTTAACCTTTTGTCATTTCTAAAAAAAATAAAAAATAAATAAAAAAGATGCATTAAACATGTCTCAACAATATTATATCAGTATTGTGAGTCATCAATTGAAGAAAAAATATAATGCATGAAAAATTTATTAAAATTCATAAAAATATATTTGAAAAGGCGATATAGAACACACTACTATAGCTACAACTTACCGTGCCATTCCAATCCGCGTGATAAACCTCCCCATATGAACCTGAGACATGAAACATCACAAACTAACATAAACAAATAACCCTGCAATATCATCATGCTAACTACACAGCTTGTATTGCTGGAACAATGCAATCTGAATGGAATTGACATCTTCCAATTGACTGAACCAACAAAGTATCTAGAACTATGTCAATAGTCCTTGTCAAGAGTCAGTTGATTCAAAATTGCAGCAAAGGTATTTCCAGGATTTCTGGATTTTCAATCAAGAAAATTAGGTATTCGAATCATTGTTATTTTGTATGGTTTGATCAAGATACTTCTATTTTGGTTCTATTGTCGTTTTTTCTGGAACTAGCTTGCACATGATAGCCACCAAGATCTTCTGCTCATATACTTTAATTTTCTATTAAAATGAGAATGATTGGTCAGAATCTAATCAGCAACACCACCCTTGGTGCTTTACAAAGGGTCTCATGGCACAGCAAACAGCTGCTTTACAGATAGCATTTCTGGTGCTTCCTGCGGTTGTTATCCCAGACCATCCCATTTCTCATCTCAATCATGTGGATGCTCCACTTCATGGCAGCTGCAGAAGCCCAGAAGCAGCTGGAAAAGAGGGTATGGAGGGAGGACTCCTTTTCGGGTCCAATCATCAAAGTGCAGCGTCAGGTTTTACATAATGATTGATCATATTGAAGGTGCTTTGATGGCGGACTTGGTTTGAGGAGTACTGCAGAATAAGGGAGAATATCCGTCTCTTCAGAGCTTTGGGGGAGCACATAGTATGGGCCTCTCTAAACACTACCTGGGCGTAGTACCCTAGTTCCCAATTATGATATTCATGGAAAGCTATTCCTCAATTTCATCGACTGGTGAGATCCCTAACATTTCTCTTAGATCGTGGGGCTTCTCACTTGGTGCCTTAATGTTCCCTAATGTAAATTTATTCTAGAATCAAAATTGGGAGAATATCCGTCTCTTCAGAGCTTTAGGGGACCACATGTATCGATGATCAAGGATACAGAAACATGTATCGGTATCACCGATACTTGGAAAAATATCGTTGCTTGAGGAAAATGCTCAGGTGAAATTTTTCAATGAAACTTCAGGAGATGTTAAAAGACACATTTTCACATTTAGGAATCAAATTATTATGAAAAAACAACTACATATGATAAGATCCTATTTTATAGGGGCTTAAACCATGTGTCGTCTTGTCAACAAAGATTAGTACAGCATGAATATATAAAATTTGTAGCCAACCAACAAATTGGCCAACACTCATCACTATATAAAAATTTTCCATTAATTAACAATGAAAACACATTTTCCAATATGAAAATAGAAAAATTAGGCTTTTCCCTATTTTCCACTTAGATGTTATATTTTTACTCGATAAATCCACGTCGATTCTTGAGAATCATGCTCTTCTAGTTGAGATTTCTCCCCCAAATTCAAAGTTTGATTCAATAATAAAAACCAAGAGTGATTGAAATTACCTAAGGAACAAATTTCCAAAAAATAATCCCACATAAATGGACTTTTGGGGCTTTTGGGAGTTCTTCCCAATTTTTTTGTCAATTTTCGATTATTTATGAAAGTTTTCCTAGTATCGGAATATTATCGCTAGCATCGATATTATCAATGGTATGTTGATACCGGGAAACTTATGTAACAGATTCTTCTCGAAATATCATTGGTATCGATAATATTGCTAAATATCAACAACATTATTGAAAACATCGACAATATTTTTTTAAATGCCATTGGTTTCAGTAGCACTAACCTAGAGATACCAATATTTAGAGGTGTAGCTCGGTTAGCTCGCTTGACTCGACTCAAAAAAGCTCGATTCGACTTGGTTCGAAGCTGAGTTCGAGCGAGCTGATTTTTTGAGCTCGAAAATGAGTTTGAGCCGAGTTCGAGCAGGCCCCAGCTCGACTCGACTCGGATCGAATCCAGCTCGAATCGAACTCGGATCGAACCAGTTTGGTGACTCGGTTACTTTGCCATTGATGTTGATCACCAATTGTTTGATAAAATGACTCAACCAAATGTGGCTGGTGGCAAGGAAGGTTTGGCTAGTGGCAAGGAAGGTTTGGCCGATGGCAAGCAAGGTATGTACATTAAACAAATACCTTTTTTCTCTTTATTTTTCTTGGTTTTTATGTTACTTAGAAGGTGTTTGATAAAACACCTGTAAAACCATTGCCTCTGTTTTACAAACAGTGGGATTGTGAAGTTGCAGTTCAGGTGTTTGTAGAAATGCCTCAATGACGAACTCGGCTCGATCTTGGCTTGAACTCGGCCCGAGCTGGCCTGAGCTGTTGACCGAACCGAGCCGAGCTGGCCAGTCAGGCTCGAGGACCGAGCCGAGCCGAGTTCGAGCTGAGGTCAGCTAGTGTTCGAGCTGAGTCGAGAAGAGGCCAGCTCAACTCGGTTCGACTCGATGTACACCCCTACCGATATTATAGATAATATTGCCAATATTTGGAACACTGAGCCAAGTACTGATGAATTATTATCAAGTTTTACATAGTGATTCCTTTATTTAATAATTTTTATAACCAGGCCTCCAGCAAGAAACCCTTGTGCACATTGCATGGTTTACGGATTTTCAAATTAGTTTCTTCTGTAGTCACTTGTCAGTGTTGTCATCGCAGAAAATTCAAGACTGATGTCTTTTGTGTAATGGAACAAGGAGGCATATCTTTTCAAAGTGGTCAATTTTGGATAACTTGAACAGATAAACTAACGAGACACCAAGAATATATGGAAGACTGGTAAATAAACCCATTCGAACCTTTTTAAATATCCTTAAGAGGGGCCAATTAAGTTTGCTGACCTGTGCTAAGTAGGATCTAGAATAAGTTTATGTATCAGGCACTGTTGCGCCCTTGTGTAATCATGTTTCTGTATCCTTTTAAGTTTTTAACAAAACTTTGTTATCGAATTAGAAAATAAAAACAGAGTGAGAAATGAGATGCTTTAATTCAATTGACATTCAGATCTAAGGAAGAAGTAGAAAAGAAAGGACACACACGGTCCTTCATGCTCCAGCAAGTTATTTAGCCCATAAAAGATCAGTTCAGAGTTCATGCTTACCAAGACCGATCCGTTCACCAATCTGAAGGTCTTCCCAAGGAATCTCCCATTCTGCAACATCATCCAGCATTGCGCTACTCCTCTCATTGTTACTGATTGCAGTATGTGGATTGATAGTGGCTGTTTCTATGAATCTCGCCATAGATTCATTGATCTTCTCTTGACCCACTGGTGAGGAAACATTTCCTCTTGTTTCGAGATGGTTTGGAATTCTTCCTGTGCTTGCTTGAAAGCATTGCGCACCACCTCCACAAAAAGCATTTCCAGGTTGTGTCTGACTTGCGTCAGATGTGCATGGCATGAAATATTCTCGAACTTGTTCCCCATATGAAGTTCTTGGCACTATGGCAGATGAATCTGGCGTAGGGACACAGTCCGCCGCGGTAGTAGAATCAGCCTGGACCATAAGCCATTCACTTGTACACCCCAAAGGTGAGGGAAGACCTGGACTGATGGCATTTGCATTGACAGGAAAACAAAGATCTGTGGCACCCAAGCCTGGATTTTCTACAGAAGGATTTCGGCTTGAATACTGATATCCCAGACTGCTATTGGAAACATTTGTAGCCTGCCTCTGCTTTTGAGCCAAATCATCAGCCAAATGTTTTTGTTCGTCTCCACAGACAATATTGGTGAAAGATTTTACTCCCTGAAAGGGAATAAGAGAGAGTTCCATGTCTGGCAACAATGTGTCTTGACATGGTTCACCTCTGCCATCAATTTTCCTCCCTTCTGTTATGTAGGTTCGACCCAGCACCTTTTGTTCTACCAGATCCTGCAGAGAATTTATATCAGAAAACAAATCTGGAGGGGGTGATGCACCACTCTCCAGCAGCACAGCATGTAGTTTCTGTGCAAACTCTGGATCTTGTGCTGCACTGATCACATATTTGGAAACATCTTTAACTTTCATCTGTTGAGCAGATGAAGCTGTTTCCTCCATTCCCGATGACCCTCTGCGCAGTCTACCTAATGAAGGAAGCTTCCCAAATTCGTGCTCAAATCTTGCAGTCTGATTTCTTTCATTAAGACTGACAACACCCTCTTCCTGATGAGAATAAACTCTTGATGCATCATCTGACCCTGAACCAACTAATTTCTGATCAAGATTCGGACCATATGAGCTTGCTTCCAATCTTCCATTATCAAGTGCCAAACATAAATCCTTGACAGTCTGTTCCATCGTAGCGGAGCTCATTAGATTGAGTCCGGAATTTTGAAGATGACTACTGGGTATTTCAGCAGGAATTAATGTCCCTGGAGCTCCCATTAGATCGATGATGTATTCACTGACACCATTAAACACTGAATTAGCATATCAATCCATCATCCTTGGTAAAAGTTCTGCCATTATATCTCATATACTAAAAGAAGCTACAGAAGTTACAAAGAAGATAATTGGCAATAAACATTCTAGGAAAAAAGTTTTGGCACCACAGTATACACAGAACTTATTTTATAAAGCCATCAAATGACAGTCATACACTGCTCACTATTTTATTTTTTTTAATGACATCAGGGTGTCCCCGCCCCATTTTGAGGTGAGACTATTCCCTATGGCTGCATGCAATCACCCGCAAACCACGTGCATCGGGTAATCCCGAGGAGGGGAATCAAACTCACGTCTGTGGGGAGCACACCCACGATGCTTTCCGTTCGCCCAAACCTCATGCGGTTATACACTGCTCACTATTAGAACTCTAAAAGAAAATCCAACAGCTATCGAAATTGCAACTCTAACTTTCAGATTAAATAAAACAAAAGTGAAGATGACGGTATGGTATGACAGTTCTTTTCCATGTACAAGTCCTGGAACCATATATATATATATATATATATATATATAATATATATATATATATATATATAGAGAGAGAGAGAGAGAGAGAGAGAGAATGCAGATAAAGAGAGACTGTAAGTTCAACAAATCTAAAAGAAAGAAAATGGATGCAAGTTTTTAGCTAACTGGCTGCAAATGGAAGGATAATGGACAAGAAGATAAAATACTACGAAATGGATTTTCAGAACATTTTGAAGCAGAAGCCCTTAATTATGTGTTCCTTCTGAGCATATTCTCAGCCTGAATAAAAATCATTGTACTCACAGTATGATGCCAAGGACAGGAATTTTTAAGAATGAAATCATTATTTGAAAAGATAAAAATAGGAAAAACAAATGTGGCTTTTTCAACGAGAACCCAAAGGTTTAGGCTTATCAAAACAAAAAGAGAAAGGATTAAAAAAAAAAAAAAAACCAACAGTTTAGTAGATGAATGATGAATCACAAAGCTGCCCATGGCCAGTCATGATTCTAGTCAAGGATCCAATAACACAAAGAGGAAGAAAAAGAAAGAGCAAAGTGGTACAAATTATCAAAGGAAACTAGGTTAGCTCCTAAGGCAGTTGTAGGAGTTACATGCATACCACTTGACTGTGATCTATACCCATGGAAAGCACCTTTTATCGGGGTGGATGAAAATAAGTTTGTCTGCTACATTGCCTTCACCAGCATGGTAATTTCATATACTGAACTAGATTTGCTCCATTGTGGTACTTTACATTACATGTTAAGAATAATCAGGAATACCCTTGCGAGTATTATCAACATTTGTGACACTGATAGATAATAGTTGCCAGTCTTATTGCCAGGTGTGGTAAGGTAGTAATAAAATCACTATTCTCCTTGGATTTTGTGCAGAACACATCAAAAGAATAAAAGAGAGGAATCCAAGTCCCAAAAAAAGTTGGTAGAATGAAGAAACAGCAAGTGAGCTGCAATACAGATATGAGCTTGTTGCACTGATAAACATTCTAAAAAGGACAAGTATTGGATTGGGAAGAGAAAAAGAAAGAAAAAAGAAAACAGCATATCCCTAATTAAGAACCTTTAATGGTATTACTGAGTATGCATGAAAAAGAAAAGCATAATATGGTAAAAATATCATATCAGGAGTATGAACAGAAACATACTAACATATAAATAACTTGTGAGTATGCATCAAAGAAAAGGAGAATGGTACACCCACATCTTGTAGGTGAAAGTACAACTCACATGTAAGTATTGTGCATAGAGAGAAGATGGTTTCATTTTAAAGGCCACCACAGGATACAGAATATCACTGTACCCATCAAAAGCTTTAACTTTCTTCTACAAATATTAGCAGCAAATTGTTTATGAATAAATTTCATCTCATCTTAGAACAGCAAATGATACCCATTAAAATTGTGAAACAGCTCATACGATATCCCGCATAAACTGCCAACCTCATTATAGTTAATTACTCGTAGTTAGTAGTTGGTATTACACTCCAAAAGCATTTTCATTAATAGCAGAAGAATAAGGCAGGATGCAGTATCACCTTTCCTGATCAATTTTAATTATGTTCACAGCTCCTTCATCTGTACCAGTGTAGTAGCTTCCTTTCACCAGCCTACATTGCAGACCGATCCGATCAGCTAGTACCTGGCACAAGTATGGCAACATTTTCAACACCTGTAGCCGAAATATCCTCAATGGTATCATAAACGTATAAAAGAAAAGATGAGCACTGATACACCAAAAAAGGAGAGTCCATTTCTTCTCATTAAGGGATGACCAGGGTGCAGATGTTGCACACAAAAAGGAGAGTCCATTTGTTCTCATTAAGGAATGACCAGGGCATGCTGACGTATTTTTCTTTTTTTCTTTTTTTTTCCTTCTTGGAGAGGCAATGATAACTGATCACTAAGACTAGTTAGTTCAGGCTATCAGTATATCATGTTTTGACTACAAATGTGACTCTCAACTCAGGTGAACAAGTTATAAGGCTTCTCTGCCTGACACACTTAAGTAAAAATAACGGGAAGAAATATGCATAGGCATGATGCGTCACTATAAAAACATAAAAATGATTAAAATGTGGACATTGTTTGCACTAGTGTGCCCCATTTCACAAGTCCAAGAGCATCTGCTTCTGACTGCACCCACTGGGGTGCATTGCAAGACACAACAGCCACTAAAGAATGGACCAGGACTAGTATCAATGTGTCTAATCCACCAAAGAAAGTTAGAAGGCATATCGGCACATCCCTCTATTTAAAAAAATGGTCAAGAACCAGGATCATGGCAAACTAAGATACTTTGTTGGCCAAGATATTGCAGATGACACATCACATCAGCCACTTCCAAACATTCCTCAAATAGAGTAGAATTGTGATTCATTCAAGACTATAAATTAGATCAACTCTTATACAAGCCAAGAATCATTTTTCCTCTTTCAATAATAGAGATCCTAGCGAACACTAAGGAGCAAGAAAGACCCCACCCCATATTCTCTGCATTTCTTTTTATCCAATAGAGAAGATCATTGCAGCCAGGCAGGAAGAGTCTGTACAGCGGCTTACCATTCCATGTCAACCACAGAATCCAGTTTAGCTAGGCACGCCTTCCGCAGTCTCTGTCGATGATCAAACCCTAAGCATGTGGCATGATTCCTTTTAAGGAGATGCTTCAAAACCCTGGCTGGGCCCACAACTTGAGCATAGGAGGCAGCAATAAATGATTGTCCGCCCGAATCACAAGATCCAATTTATGGGTCATTTATCATCTGGATTCCTATTTTTACAAACCCAAACTTATTCAAGTTATAATGTAAATCTGTATTTAGAATGGTGTAGGGCGAACATCCTCAAGTCATGGAAGAGCTGTTAGGTTCCTAGAAATCCATGAGAACGGTTTGTAGGAAGTCTTTTTCCTTAGGTGACATTTGATCAAACTTATTTTCAGCACTCATGCGATTCAGCGATTCAGATTGTTTGGCAAATCCAGATCATTAAATGCTTAAATTAATTTTCACTGAAAATATGGGTCATCTTTTTTTCAGCTCTCCTCACTACACTTCATGCAGAAGTCTTAAATGCTGAAAGTGATGGTGCATTAAAATTTCTTCATGTGTCCACTAACATGAATCCTTCTTCCCCCATCCAACTCCAACTCAACCTCCACCCCCATTCTTATCTTCCCGATCATGCACCACCAACATCCAATGCACGGTCCAGCAACCATGTGGACGCCATCGGATTACTGGCCAGAGGGGCCAGACTCCAGGATGTCAATTTTAACCTGCGGCCAATATCCAAATCCAACAGGGTTTTCTTCAAACCCATAATACACGGAGCGGTTCTCTACTCCGAAAAGATCCACAGAGCCATGGCTGCCAAGGCATGGACGGAGCATGAGGATGGTGGTAGGTGAGCTGAGAGAGAACCAAGGAGCAGAGAAACGTGAATTCATGGTTGCCATCTCCAGGGATTCAATCAGCCGTGGCAATGGGTTTGAACAGCAATGGTGGAGCTGGCAGTGGCAGCAATCGGTTCATGTGCCTCCCTTAATACCGTGGAGCCAGCAATGGTCGAAAAACTGACCATTGCTCCCCAATTACACCCAAATCTCACCTTTTCTTTTGGATTTGAAACAACTCCCATTTACACCCTCTTCAATGCATTTGAAATCCATTTACACTGTCAAACATACCAAAAGCCCCATTTACCCCATGTACATGCATCCAAACAACCCCTTAGCCTTAAATAAGGCCCTGGTTACATTATGTCCCAGAGATGATCTTAATGTACTTGAAAAGCCGGTCATTCCTAGCCAGCAATATATGCCAATGAAGAGGAATAGAATAATGATAGCTCCTCCACTCCCCCAACCATCAAATCATTGTGTTCGCAATAGGTTCCTGATCATTGATACACCACAAGTTGGCTTTTTTGGTCTCCCTTCGAAATATTTCTGGTGTACTCACAGTTGGAGAAAAGGTTGTCACGAATTCCTCAGCCATTCTCCACATTTATCAAAAGCTAAAACCATGGCTCCATTCTTAAATGGTTCTTTAAGTGTTTTTTATTTTATAATTGGGATTTTATTAAATGAGTGATGGTTCGCTAAGTTAAATGCACATTGGAAAACTAATTGATGCATGACACTCAAAGAATGAAAGGAAGCACAAAATACTGAACGTGCAGTGTTAACAATTTAATCCTAAAGGCCAAAAAATTGAAGGATTCCACGTGTGCTCCATTAGTGTGCGCTTTGATGCTCCGGGAGAGAGTGTAAGAGCAAAGACCAAGACAAAGCAAGGGCAACAAAGAAATCAGCCGAAGCTATTTTTCTACTTGCACAATTGATGGTAAAGTATGGAGACAGCAACTTATACATGGTTTCTATTGACCTAGAGAAAGAATACAATTAGTGCCTAGGGAGGATATGTGGTAGGAATGGGTAGGAAAGAGGTCACAGGAAAATATACCAACATCATTAAATACATGAATGAGGGACGTCATTACAAAAGTGAGAGAGGCTGTGGTGAGGCGTTAATGTTCGGGTGGCAATGGGTCTCTCTATCAGGGGTTCACATTAAGCCATTACATTTTCACACCTGCCACACACAACTGCATGCACCCAGATGACCCCTTGGCGTACAACATCAAGGGGTTCACATTAAGCCATTACATTTTCACACCTGCCACACACAACTGCTTGCACCCAGATGACCCCTTGGCGTACAACGTCTGCCGATGACTTGGTATCGGCCAACGATATTAGAGAGGGGTTAATGCCAAATTGGAAGTTCAGGGGAACGCTTTAGAGTATAGAGGTTTTTAGCAAAACCAAGATACAATATTTGGAATGCAAGTTTAATAGATGCAGTAATAGACGTGAGGATTTCAATATAAACGATGACCAGGAGATTTCTCAAAGTGATGCATTTTGTTTTCATGGCCATATCATACAAATGGAAAAGTCCAAGACTTTGCCAATGTGATTAGAGCTGGGTGGATGATGTGATCCGCCTCGAGAGTGTTGTATGATCAGACATGCCCATTAAACTTAAGGAAAATATTTATATGACAACTATTAGACAACTATTAGACTGGCTATGTGATACAGGGTAGTGTGCTGGGCAAATAAAGGCAACATGTACTGAGGATGACCATTGCATAGATGTCAATACAGAGTTCTTTTTTAAGGGCCTGTTTGGATCGTTGACTGCCACTGTAAGGTGGTGGAAAACTCACATCACGACAATTTACCATTGATTATATAGAGCCGAGCTGTTGAATATCAGTAATCCCTCCGAATCGCTGCGAGACAGGTTTGTGGAGGTGTGTTAACGTGGCAAAGTTCTGTGAGCCTCGCCATGATGTATGTGCTATATCCACATCGTCCATCCATCTTGTGAGATCTTTATAGGGAATGAGCCCAAAAATGAGACAAAACCAAAGCTCAAGTGGACCACACCTCAGAAAGCAATGGGGATTGAACGCCTACCATTGAAAAGTTCTTGGGATCCATATGAGTTTTGGATGAAGCTGATATTTGTGTTTCCCTTCATCCAGGTATGTGTGACTTTATGAACAGGTTGGATGGAAAATAAACATCATGTTTCACCGGTGGGCTTCATTGTCTCCACTGCTTTTTGTGGTGTGGTCCACTAGACCTTTGGATCTACCTCATTTTTTTGCTCATGCCCTAAAATGATAATACAAAATGGATGGACGGTGTGATATAACACATATGGGTGAATTTACATCCACGTGTATCCAACCACGATAGTTGTCATGTGAAAGGCAAACACCCCAATTTACTTCCAACTACGGTGGTAATAATAATAATTACCCATTCATAGGATCTATGTAACATTATGAACAGGTTGGATGGCAAATAAACATCATGGTGGGCACTAGGAAGGTTTCAACGGTGGGTGTCATTGCCCCCACTACTTTCTGTGGTGTGGTCCACTTGAGCTTTGGATCTACCTCATTTTTTGGCTCACACACTAAAATAATATTACAAAATGGATGGACGGTGTGGATATAACACATGGACAAATTTACATCCACATGTATCCAACCTCGATGGTTGTCATGTGAACAGCGACCACCCCGATTTACTTCCAACTACGGTGGTAATGATAATATTACTCGTTCATAGCACATTACACATGTAATAGCTAATCCAAACATGCCATAAGAGGTAATGGTTCAGGCATGTGCTAAGATTGGAGATGGCCCCGAAAAGGAAGGGAATTTTGGTTTGGTTTGAAGCAATTGAGGGGACGATGGAGGAAGACCTAAAAGAACTTGGAGATTGGTGAGGGATATGAAAACTTTTCCACTTACCAAGATAAGGACTAAGATTAGATTTTATCTAGGACGGATATAAAGATGATAATGACCTGTGTCGTTAGAATCTAAACATGCAAATTTTTCATGTTGAGAAACATGGGGGGCATGAGATTCACCTATTTAAAGGTGCTAAAAAGTTATTTCGCCCGCCGAACACTTTGAAGTTCATACGATATGCACAAGTTTGTCACCAGTTATCACTTACATGGCAATCATTAGCAACATTAAAAGAAATCACTGCACAGGCTTGGCATACATAAGTATGGATACATTTGTTTGCATGACATGTTATAACAATTTCTTAACAACTCCAGCTAGAAATGCAACTGCCAAAATAATTCACCAAATGCAAATAGAATGCCCAAGTAGAATCACAAATATGATGAGTCTAGTGTTGGATGAGAGTATCATACAAACACGAGCTCAAGAGTGGATTTTATATAAATTTATTAGAAAAACTTGATTTCTAGAAAAAAAATAGAGCAAAAGATTGTTTGAGTTCAAAATGCACATAGATTCCATATGCACATCTCCTACCATCCATCCATCATTGGTGGATCTTTAAAAAAAAATAAGAACTTAGATTTTAAGTAAAAATTTCAGGGAAAAGATTAAGTGAGCTAAGCAAGCACAGAAAGTGAGTGTGCACGTATCTCCCAAGTCCCAACATCCAACAGTGTGGGTGGGAATCTTAAAACGCATTTCAAATGGACTTCAGAAATTTCAAGTTTTGAAATGCTCATAGATTATCCTTCAAAAAAATGCTTATAAATTACTGTCAACTGTATTTTAACAGACTCCACATGCCCATGGTCACAATGAAATCATCCTTAAATTTTAAAATTTAAAGTTAAAAATTAAAATTTTAAAAAATAAAAAAGACAACAGTTGCTACCTTGAAAAGCAAGGCCCTGTGACGCGACAGTCCAACCTCAAGGCAACCAAGTGGAAGAACAATACTGTTGAGAGCATTCCGCAACTCATAACTCCTAATTGTCCACCTTCTTAACATATCATCAGCATCCCCGACAGGACCGCCCATACTATCAACAACAAGATCCGCTATCTTCTGGACCAACCCATTTACAGCTGGACCAACCTGTGCAGCTTGGCATTGCGAAGCAATAGATTCTGCCCTTCTCTCAAGCTGTTGCAGTTTATGGTCAACAGTTCTGTTTACTAAAACCACTTCGTAATCAACATTATCTGAAACGGATATTGCTTGGAGGTCTACAAGTGAGGGTAATTTCCCTTGCATGTTTGGATTTGAGACAATGCCATATACATCATAAAATCCATCCATCACTTTTTCATCATAATCTACAACATTATAGTTCTGCACACAAAAAAAAAAAAAAAATGTATTTCATGAAGAAGCCATGGTATAAGATGACAACATTTAAACCAGCCTAATCTCCAAAATATTAAGAATAAAGAATTAAGACTGCAATATTTATAAAACTTCAAGCCAATCAACAGGATAATCTAATCCAATATCAAATAGCATATGCAAATGGCTGTAGCCTGATCACCAGGAAGCAAGAAAAAGATACATGATTGACCGAAAGCTAGTATAAGCAAATAAAAGAACAGTCCTAGATATACACATTTTCAGGCCACGCATCATACAATTTTATGAGCAAACCAAGGTGCGCACCCAGCCCTCATCTTCAGATATGTGCATGAATAATGCAAAGGCTAGTTTTAGACTTGCTTGATGCATGAATGAGTTTTTGCAATTTTTAGGGGGTATTTATTGTTTTTTCCTTGTTTGCATTTCTTTTTATAGTTGCTTTTATTTTCCCAGTGTGCATTCCTTCATGGTATTTAATAATTATTTATAAGTGTCATTATGTACCATATTTTTCATGCTACTTTTGTCAAGTTCCTCAAAAAGAAAATCACATAGACTCACCTAAGTCATATCAAATTCAAACAGATCTCTTAATCTTTCTCTTCTGCGGCAAAAACAACTACAGATAAAGAAACATAATCCAAGACAAACAACAACAGATAAGGTGTGATGTACAGTAGAAGACATGCACTGGGACAGATCTTCGATACATAACAAGTTTGCGGTTGAAAAGTAAAGAAAAGAATACAATACTGCAAGACTGATTGCAGCTAAACAATTCCAATTGCCATAAAGTGAAGTAGAGATAGTACATACTATGTTGCACTTTTTCTTTTTAAAATTTTATTTAAACAAAGAAGCCTGCAACTTTCCCTATAGTAAATTTGTAAATTTTTAATGAGTAAAAATTTGTTATGCTGATCTGAAACGAAGCTAATTTCGAAACTTGGAATTGCAGCTGAAAGGATTCTACTAGAACCTAATTACTCTTAAGACAGACACAACATCCTCTATTTTGGTGATTAGACCACTACTCTGTGCATCTAAACTTCTCATTGAAAGCTATAGCTATTGTGGAAATTTTTATTTTTATTTTTTGAAAAGATCACGGAATTTCTATTAAAAAGAAAAACAGAGAAAACAAAGAGAACGAAGATCGCCGAAGAGGCGATGAGAACTAAGCTCCTAGGAAGCAAAGATTACAGCCCTTTAGGGAGTCAACATTCGAAGCCCATTCAATGATTAGCTGATTAACTCTTTGCATAGAAGCCTCCACAGAATTTGATTTGTTTCTGAAACATCTGCCGTTCTTTCTTCCCAAACGGTCTACCAAACAGCTAAGAAGGCTAATCGCCATATAGGGGTTTTGTGTTTTCCAGGACGCACTCCATGCCACGCCTTTAATAGCCGGCAGAAGAGTCCGAAAGACATCACTTGATACCGAAAGGATTTAAGATTGAAGGCCAAATCTGACTGATGAAAGGACAATGGACGAATAGATGGTCGGTTGTCTCTTCGTTCGCCATGCAGCATAGGCAAATGTTTGGGAGAATCATCCCTTTCTTCCTCAAGTTATCGACTGTAAGCACCCTATTCTTTCCAACTAACCACCCAAAGAAAGCGATCTTTGGAGGAGTCGAATATTTCCATATATGATTAGTCATGATTTGATCATCAAGGAGAGGGTTGTTGTCCAACTGTTTGTAGAACAACTTTACCGTGAAAGATCCTGATTTCTCTGCCTTCCAAATCAGCTTATCTTCCATCCCCGAATCCGGCTTAGCCATGGAGAGACGTTCTAAAAGAGCCGCATATTCTGTAGTTTCCCAGTCCTGAAGGTTTCTTCTGCAATCCAAATTCCAGACTATATTTCCAGCAGAATAGGAGAGACAGTTTGCAACAGAGATGGCCTGGTTAGGAGCTATACGAAAAATGTTGGGAATTCTTCTTTGAGAGGAGAATTTGACGTTTTCACCGTTGCCAATTTTGAAAGTGAAACTTTTGAGCACCTCTTTTTTCATGGATAGAATACCTCTCCAGAGGGCCGATGATGCAGGACATGAAATTAAACATGATGTGTGAGATTTCAGGCTTAAAATCACCTTGGTTCATAAACAATTACACAAATTCCAAATCCCACATAAAAAGTCCAAACATTCAAGTAAAGGGGAATCTATGCGGGTCCAGGCCTACACAGGCTAAGACTGGACCAATAAAAATTATAAATCAAACGATACTCAAATGGAAATAGAAATCAACCACACATGCATAGCGAACAGTCCCTAATCCAAGGGATTCCCCAATCTCAATTCAAGGAACCCTAGGGTGAAAAAATGGGCAAATAAATTAGGGCTAATGCAAACTAAGGCTAGGGTTTAGAAAATAGGAATGAAAAAAGGAAAACCTGACCCAGAGAAAGCTCATACGTGCAGATAGTAGCCCGGGGCTGACGCACGTGCGCGGGTGGGCCAACCGCACGTGTGATGGAAGCCCGCCTCCCCAAAGTGACACTTAGGCCTTGGTCGGCCAGGGGAGACATCTAATCACTCCAAGTTTGACAACGATCCGACGTAAGGTCGAGGCGTAGTGCTCCGCCGAAGTTTCAGCCTTCCTACGTCCAGATTCTAGAAACTAGCTGTAGCGGAATGAATAGCTGCAAAAGCTGAGAAATTCAAAGCAATAATGATGATAGAAGGTGGGAGATATGAATAAAAGAGGGTGGGGGCGGATGAGGGATAGATGTGGCTTCACACCACGGTAGTTAGCCCTTCGAAAAGGGAGGGCTTCACACCCACTTTTGAATTCTTCCACAACTCACTAAGAGATCAGAAAAATAAAGCAGGAATTTTTATTAAGCTTCAATGAATGAAAAGAACTACAAGGGATGCCTATTTATAGGAAAACCCTATATCCCAAAAACTCGCACCATGTGCGCAACCTATTACTTAGCGATGAAGTAAACTAAAATAAAAACCAAACAAATAAATCTAAAGCGTTCACGATGTTCTAAATAATAACAATAAGCAAAACCTAAAATATGAAATCAATCCGACGAGTAGGCCACGATCATGAGATCCCATGATGGGCTTTTCTTGACTATCGAGCCCACCCTTTTAAATCAAAACTTCGTCTTCTAGCTAGGAGGCCCTCCCTGGACGTCGTCATCGAGCCAAATCGATGGTGAAGACCTCCTTCTGCGTACGTACGTGCGTAGGGGGAGTGTGCGTGCGCGCGTACGCATGATGTCCCCATCAATTCTCCCCGGCTGCGAAAATTTCGCCACTGGCGAAATAAAACTCCTGAACCGATCCAGGATGTCAGGATCAAGTCTCCGAAGCTCCTCCTCAGTGAGCTACGTGCTGTCTGAAGCTGGGCGTGACTTCCATTTAACCAGGTACTTCTGAAACCCACCGTCCAACGTGGATATTATCTGATGGTCCAGAATATCTTCTATTTCCTCTCTGGGTGTGGGAATGGTAGGTATGCGAGGTAGAGGCTGAGAAAATGGGTCGGGAAGGGTAGGTATGGGACGTAGTAGCTGGGAAGATGGGTCAGGACAGGTAGGTATGGGAGGTAGAGGCTAGGAAAATGGGTCGGGACGGGTAGGTATGGGAGGTAAAGGTAGGAAAAATGGGTCTGGAGGAATGGGTATGGGACGTAGTAGCTGGGAAGATGGATCGGGACGAATAGATATGGGAGGTAGATGCTGGAAAAATGGGTCAAGAGGGGGCCATGGATCAATGGAAAGGTCTGATGAATCAGGATAGTCAGGCGAAAGGCTGGACAATGCATTAATGGCCCCTTGAAATGCAACTAGATCCTCCACATTGAATGTGGAACTAATTCCCATGGAGAGTGGAAGATTTGCCACATACGCATTGAGACCATTTCGTTTTATAATTTTGACAGGTCCAACGCTACGCGCGTGTAACTTAAGAACGGCCCCCGGAGGATACCGCTCGGGCCTGATGCGGACCATCATAGAGTCCCTTACATTGAATTCTTTGAAACATTTATGTTGGTCTGTAGAAAATTTGTAACGTTCATTACTAGTAGTGATCTTCTGCCTGATTTTTTGATGTCATGAATGAATGTGATGCACAAAAGACTCTGCAGGCTCTGACGGCCTATGGGACTGTGACATAGGGACAAGATCAATAGGTTTCTCAGGCTTATAACCAGTAATGACTTCATAAGGACTGAGACCTGTGGACCTATCGACAGAACTATTAAACGCAAACTCGGCTGTAGGTATTACGGTGTCCCATGTTCTGGTGTGCTCTATATCCCTCCTAGGGGGAGACTCATCCGGTAGATCATCAGGAAAGACATCATGAAACTCATCCACTACCGGAATGGCCTCAGTAGGTAACTCTACACTAGCCTCTGGTGCACTCTCTAGCCACGAGGCTGTACATGTTGTACCCCTCAAAATAATGGTCTTAATATCCCTCATAGGGTGGGGGTACGGGTGCACGCCCATGACTGATTCCTTGGCCACCTCCATTCATTGGTCTATCCTCCTGGCCACATGCCTAAGATTGGTCATCTTCCCTAATGGTGGGGTTTGTCCTGAGAGAGGCCTCTATTTGGTTAAGGCATTGATCTATGTCTTGTTGCAAGCGCTTACCCCAAGACTCGATCTGCTGGGACAGCTTGTTTAGTAACTCTAGCAATTGTTCCATATTTAGTGTAGGGTGCTAGCCAAAACCATGACCCATACGTGTGAGCGCACAATTTGTAACTCAACCTAAGGACTTTCTATGACGACTATATGGAACTAAATGATCCTATGAGACTATATGAGGAAAACTACACAGTGCTACTAAAATCCAGCAATATAGTTGTCAAAATAAAGGAATAACAGAAAGTTATAGCAAATGTAAATTGTTAACTTCTTGCTAACAGAAATTTCAACAACTAATATCAGGGACTATAGACTCCTAAAAGCTACATATGATGAACTGAATGCATGATGGACTCAAACAAACTAACCTTAAACATGTAATGTATTCCCCTATAAGAACCCTAAGCTCTGATACCAAATTTGATGCAGGACATGAAATTAAACATGATGTGTGAGATTTCAGGCTTAAAATCACCTTAGTTCAGAAACAATTACACAAATTCCATATCCCACATTAAAAGTCCAAACATTCAAGTAAAGGGGAATCTATGCGGGTCCAGGCCTACATAGGCTAAGGCTGGACTAATAAAAATTATAAACCAAACGATGCTCAAAGGGAAATAGAAATCAACCACACATGCATAGCAAACAGTCCTAATCCAAGGGATTCCCCAATCTCAATTCAAGGAACCCTAGGGTGAAAATATGGGCAAATAAATTAGGGTTAATGCAAACTAAGGCTAGGGTTTAGGAAATAGGAATGAAGAGAGGAAAACCTGACCCAGAGAAAGCTCCTGCATGCAGATGGTGGCCCGGGGCTGAAGCACGTGCGCGGGTGGGCTGGCCGCACGTGTGATGGAAGCCCACCTTCGCAAAATGACACCTGGGGGCCTTGGTCGGCCAGGGGAGATCTCCAATCCCTCCAAGTTTGACGACAATCCGACGTAAAGTCGAGACGTAGTGCTCCACCGAAGTTTCAGCCCTCCTACAGGTCCAGATTCTAGAAACTGGCTGTAGGGGGATGAATAGCTGCAAAAGCTAAGAAATTCAAAACAATAATGATGATAGAAGATGGGAGATATGAATGGAAGAGGGTATGGGCGGATGGGGATAGATGTGGCTTCACACCACGGTAGTTAGCCCTTAGAAAAGGGAGGGCTTCACACCCACTTTTGAATTCTTCCACAACTCACTAAGAGAGCAGAAAAATAAAGCAGGAATTTTTATTAAGCTTCAATGAATGAAAAAAACTACAAGGGGTGCCTTTTATAGGGAAAACCCTATACCCAAAAACTCGTACCATGTACGCAACCTATTATTTGGCGATGAAGTAAAAATAAAAAAAAACCAAACAAAGAAATCTAAAGCGTTCACGATGTTCTAATAATAACAATAAACAAAACCTAAAATATGAAATCAATCCGACGAGTAGGCCACAATCATGAGATCCCATGATAGGCTTTTCTTGACTATCGGGCCCACCCTTTTGAACCAAAACTTTGTCTTCTAGCTAGGAGGCCCTCCCTGGACGTCGTCATCGAGCCCAATCGATGGTGGGGCTCTCCTTCTGCGTGCGTACGTGCGTAGAGTGGGTGTGCGTGCGAGCATGCACATGATGTCCCCATCAGCCGAGGCCCTGTAAGATGATGATTCCTTTGTCCACCAGTCTCCCGTTGAACTACCGTAATTGCATTTGATTAACCTGTTCCACAGACTTCCTTTTTCAACTCCAATTCTCCAAACCCACTTGCTTAGAAGAGCCTTGTGGAAAATGTGTCACTTCCCATACTACTTCTCAAACATTTATATATTAGATTATTTTATTTTAAAAAAAAAAAATCCTAAAATCAAGGTCGTATTCATTCTTCCAGCCACAATTCATCCAAGGTATAGAACAAATGCTCACTTCCATCGTCCATGTAGTTGCTCATATTCAATTCATCAAAAATACCATGCATCTGAAAGAACACTCCTAGTCAAAGCCGACTAAAAAAATTTATGCAAGTAAATGAATCATCAGGGCTCACAAATCACAGCTGGAAGTCCACAATCCGATGATGCAACCTTCCATAACAAAACATGGTCAAAGTAGCACTCCGATGGGAAACACAAAAGCATGTTACCAAGTGTGGCATATTTGAATGCACAAATGAATTGCGAAAACTCAGTATTAATCAAAAGGAAATGACAACAAATAACAACTGGATTTCCTGGGAAGTGAGAAGTTAGTTGCCAAACTGCAGCAATGTTTCTCTCAAGTCCAGTTTGAAAGTAAACACAATTGTTATTCAGAGGCGAATACTGTAATACAAATGCTACAGAAATTACAATTCGGTCATTCGACTCTATTAAACTAAATTCTGCAATTCAATTCAATAGTGCATCCAAATGCACCCATAGTAAAACACGATTTCTATTTCAAATTCAAGCAAGTAAAATCCAATCTTGCCCGGTTGAAAGTGAATTAGATATAGGATGTAAAATAACATTGGCAATTCATATATATATATATATATATATATATATATATATATATATAACGAAATAATATTCTTCAATCAATGCCCTCAAATTCAAGCAAGTAAAATCTGATCTCGCCATATTGAAAATGAAATAGATTTAGGATATAAAATAACATTTGGCAATTCAAAAAAAATATATTATGAAATAATATTCTTCAATCAATGCCCTGCTTGGTAACCACTTAAAAATGAGTTCATCTCATATTAGTTAGTAGTAATCACTATCAGATTTTTTATAAGGATTAAAAATAATCTTCAGAGATCATAGTTTATATAAGTTATGGGTTATCAAGATTATTTTTAATCCTTGCAAAATTCTAATACATAGACATAACACTAGCAAATACAGATCAGAAAGACTTAGAACTCTGATAACTTATGCCCTAATTCCTCAAGTAGTGTGAAGAAGAAGAAATTAGATTTGGAGGAGAAACCCTAGAGTTCGAAAGAACCAGAGTAAAAAAAAAAAGAATTGGAAGTGGAAGTGGTAGTGGAAGTGGAAGTGGAGAAAACATACCCAATACCGAAGTGATAGGAACTCGACGTTGGGGGACGGCGTGCACCCGAGGCTGATGCGCTTGGCAGCGTTGATCTGCGCGGATTCCGGATCCTCGCGAGAATCGGGATCCGAGACGCTCATGGCGAGGGCGAGCTGCACCTGGAACTCCTCTTCGAAGAAATTGAAATCGACGGAGCCATCGGAAGGGGTGATGGAGGGAGCAGCAGCGCCGCTGGCCCCGGCCCGCTGCGGTTCCGCAGGAGGACCGGCTTCGGCGGTCCTGCTTCTCGCTGATGCGGTCGCGGTCGCCGTCGCCGAAGAAGAAGAAGAAGAAGAAGCAGGTGACGAAGAAGAAGAAGGAGAAGGAGAATTCTGACGGTTTTCGCCTAATCGCTGGTGGTCGTTGACGCTGCCTCCGATGTGGAGTTTGCGGAGGAGATGCTTCATTCTCGACATGGATCGGACGGCTGCATCGATCGATCGGACGATCGAAACTCTCTCTCTCTCTCTCTCTCCTTGGGGTCGTTGTTCTTCTCCCTGGGTGTTAACCTGCGCACCCACTCAAAGGAGATTCCATTATTCTGCGCACGGCTTCATGGGGAAGCAACTTACTATTTAAAACTAGGCGTACTACGCACACTACACGGGAATTAAAATTAACCGCTCCGCTTCCCTCCAATGGTTGGATGGACGGAGAATAATTAAAGAGGAAAAATTGATACAGTGCTCTCGTTGCCCTATTAAAGTTACAGTGGTCCTCTTTGAATCGGGTCATTTTGAATGCTCAATCGATCGATCAGGACTGTTCATTATTTCCATCACGTATTTCATTGGTTACGTGGTCAAAATCATACCCATCGGAAGCTTTGATCCCTTAATCATCTGTCCTTTTTTCATTAGTCATTTATTTTATGACCCATGGATGGAATGGTGAGGATTGTCTGATAAAAGTGATACTTTAGAGGCATAAGAGATCCATGATGAACTCCACAACTGAAACTGCTGATTGAACCTAGGAAGCTATATTGGCCGTCCATTTTATTGGCTATTGATCGGTGGTTATGATCTCTTAATAGGTGCATTTTTTAGAATGGTGGGCCATAGGATGTGTTCTTGATCTAATGGACAAAAGTAAGGCTGGATCGATTGGACTGCCCAAGTGTCCAGTGCAATTGGGAGAACTGTAAGTTGCGGTAATCAGAGATCTCTGGCTTATTCTCATAATTAAATAAAAATGAATAAATAAACGAGAATGGCTCGGTTAGCCTCGGTCCCAATTCCAGTCTTACAGCTGTGTCACACCGCCGAGGCTTACATATAAATTATCATGATGATCTGAACCGTCCAAATTCTAGGTAATAGCGTATAAGGGACACAAAAAGAAAATTACACCTAATGGTTTATTCTTACCGTTAATTTAACTATAGAAGGATATAGACCGTCGAATGTAGTTTTCAGTGGCACAAATTCAACCCGAATAAAATCAACACTCAGAATCCTTTCGTAATCATTGTTAGAATCCTATATGTGGGCCCAGAGAGGTATCGTACGCTCTTCTTCGTCAGTCGCGACGGAGGACAACTGATCGCCTTGAAAAATGAGTGAGAAATGCTGCGCCGATTCGCGCGAGGAAGGAGTGAAGAAGCGGTTGGCCGTATACCGGGGGATGATCGGGACACTCTTCGGATCGTGGACCCGATAACATCCCATGGCCCAAAAAGTGAACAGCAGACGAGCGGTGAATATTGACTATGAGCCGTCCACTGCTTTTAATAACCGTCCACTTTGAGGAATGTTGATACCCCACAAAATGACAGGTGCGGTTTTGGGTATTTGCCTCTCACATGCTGACACACGTGTATTAGATCGAGCCGTTGAATATGCGTGGTCCTACTGTATTGATGGATCATCTCAAAAACAGGCTCGTTTTAATTTTTTAGAACCGTTTGGGGCCGTTTGGCCGGTGGAATGGAAGGGCTTGAATGGTATTAGGGTGGATGGTGTGGATTTCTAGGTAAGGATGGTGTTGTCAGTAGATTGTCTTGAGATACATGGAATTGCTATATCCGGTCTGTTTGGCACGCCCGGCCAGTCGGGGATTAAATATTTCTATCCCTCTCAATCCTGCCAACCAAACACGTCTCAGGCAAATTTGAACGGATTAGGGTGGATTGGATGAAATTTAAAGGTAATATGGTGCTGTCAGCGGATTGTCTTAAGATCCATGGGATTGGGATCAGATCACCAACCCTGTTTGGCACGCCAATCCCTTCCGATACCATCCAATCCCTTCCAATTCGAGCCTGGATAAGCCCAATTACTAAATACACGTGCGGCATGTTGCCACGTGTAAGAAAAGAGTGCCAAAACTTTCATCTCCCTCGAACGCATTTTACATCTCACATCTACGTGTGCTGCTGACGCGATGAGTGGACGATCTTAGATCATGGGCCAGGGTTTTTAAACGGTGGGGCGCATCTGATGAATGCCCCAGAAATCGCGAAGGCGTGCCTCGGTAGCGCATTTGCCCTCAACAGCCTCTTCATTTTCTTTCTTGACACAAATGCCCCTGTGACGTGAATTTCCTGTCACAATTGGTTGCAGGGACCATTGCAACGAGAACAACTGCTCGGCCTACGGAGACTTATTTGTAACGGTCACTCCACGTCCATAAATCAAGCAAAAATAGGTACTTTCATAATAAAATTGAGCCACTCGGCGGAAAATGGTGAGGTTGGCAATGTCCACCATTGTAACCATAATAAAAGTCCTAATTCAGTTAAAATAAAACTTACTGGAAATAGTAAATTTTGTTAGAAATAAAAGTCTTAAATCAACTTTACTAAATGATTCCCTACAAGATTACAATTAATCTCTAAAAAGGACAAAAATCTAAAACACTAAAATAAGGAAATATAATAAAAATAGAAATTACTAAAAATAATAAACTTTGTCTAAATTTTATATTTTGAACTGGAATGAAGCGATTTCTCTCTAAATGACTGCCGCAACCCGCTACGCAGGTCAATTGACCTCGAATGGCCCGTTACGGTAAAAGATTGATAGGTTGTGTGTTCCATGACGATTCTCAAATCAAAACGTATAACTAATTTATGATTCACACTTCAAACGCCAATTTCTTCCTATTCGGATTGAATTTATTTGAATTGGATGCTCATGGGCCCTAGTTACATAATGCCCTACATAAGACTGGACCCGAATCTAGCAGATTGTTTTCGCTTCCGTTTGACTTTCTTTTGGTCTGATCATGCTATGAATGTACCTACATCACGTTCTACATTACTACCTCGGGGATAGATTGGGTGACATGAAGACACAAGGTGGCACGTTTAAGAATCCAATGGCAATGTTCCCATCACTATTGTTTCCTTAGATGTCCAGCCACTTGAGTGTTGGGATACATGTAACCCATATTAATATAAGCCTACCCAATGCACAAATCGAATTGATGCAACACATACATTAAGGTAGACTTGTTAGCCTTTTGTTGCAAAGGCTCCCATAAACAAGTGTTGTGAGAATTCAACCAAGGCCTTGAATGTCAAGGCATCCCATGAATTTTTTATTGGGAAACCACACAACTTTTCCTTCCACGGGCAAATCAATGTTGCTTCAACTATCTCTAAGTAAAATATCAATTTCTCTTATTTTATTTGCTTGGCCAAAATACACTCTCACACGTATGGCACTAAAATGCTACTTAAGCCCACACACGTGGTTACCACTCAACATGAGGAGGAACCCAAATAATCTCTTCCTTCTGACTCCTAAGGGGGGTTCCTGTTGTGCAGCACGCCAACAACGCAGTGAACTGAGATCCAATCTCCGGTCTCACCCACAAATGACAAACAAGAAGAAATATAAACTAGAAGAATAATCAAAACATTCCAAACAAACCACAAGACAAGATATATGTGGAAAAACTCCGACAAGGGTTAAAAACCACAGATGCAAACTTCCATATGAAGAAAATAAAGATTACAAGGCAATATACTAATCTCTTCCCTTGCAAGTACAAAGAAAACCCTTTGCCCACACCTTAGAATTACTCTCATCGTACCTAGAAAAGCCCTAGGAACCCCTATTTATAATTTAAGCAACTTTTTTTTTGCACCCTTGCGAAAACCGACTCAAAAATCCGCAGTCCGCATTAAATCCATAAACGAATCTGCGTAACCTCGATTGGTTGACCAGGGTGCTCGACTGATCGAGCGGACCCTCGACTGGTCGAGCATGAGCCTCGACCGGTTGAGTACCGCAGATAACTAAAAAATCGATGCTCGCTGGACTTTAAGTCGAGCTAGTCCACAACTGGTCAAGTGGGCTACTCGGCTGGTTGAGCGGCAGTTCGGATGTGGCTCCACATCTCAACAATCTCCCACTTGTTGACACATCACCATAAACCTTCATCTTCTTCATCGGGAGTGCACCACCTCCCCGTCTTCAAGCCTGAAGACCAATGAAAGTTGAACAAAGCTTCAGCTTCTCCCATGTGACCGTCTTGGTCAGCATATCTACAAGATTCTCACTTATATGGATCTTCTCCAGAGCAATCAATTCATCTTCCAGTAACGAATGTATGAAGTGATATCTAATGTCAATATGTTTGGTCCTTGGATGAAAGGCTGAATTCTTAGTCAAGTGTATTGCACTCTGACTGTCACTGTACAGCTTACAATATGCTTGCTTCTTACTCAACTCTTCCATGAAACCTTGCATCCACACCATCTCCTTGCACGCTTCTATAGCTGCAACATATTCTTCTTCCATCGTACTGAAAAATACTATCTTCTGTAACTGAGAGACCCAACTGACTGCAGCACTAGCCAGAGTAAAGACATAACCTGTAGTGTTTCTTCTGCTGTCGATATCTTCTGCCAAATCTGAATCTACGTAGCCTTGTAGCTTGATTTATAATCCACTATAGCACAGCCCTATATCCACAGTACCTACCAGGTATCTGAGGATCCACTTCACAGTTTCCCAATGTTCCTTCCTGGGGTTGTTCGTGAACCTGCTAACAACTATTACTATTTGAGCAACGTCTGACCTCGTGATCACCATAACATACATGAGACTCCCAATAACTGATGTGTATAGGACTTTAGCCATGTAGTCTCGTTCCTCCTTCGTCTTTCCACCTTGCTCCTTAGAAAGCTTGAAGTGGTTGGCTAATGGAGTGTTAACCGGCTTAGCAACTCCTATATTGAATTGATCAAGTACCTTAGCTATATACTCTGCCCGTGACAAAACCAGTTTCTTGTTTTCTCTGACATCCTTCAATTTCAAAGTCGTTCCGTCTTTCTGATTTATATGAACATTTCTATTTCCAACAATACTGCACGGCTCATCATCACCCAGGTAGACTCTCCCGAAGTCACCTAATACATAATTACACAAAACTTCCTTACATGAAGTGGCATGAAACAAAGCACCCAAGTCTATAACCCAATACTCATTCCTCGCAACAACGAAATTGAGCAGGGCAAATATGAAATTGAGCAGGGCAAACATGAAATTGAGCGGGACAAACTGAAAAATCAGTGGGGCAAACATGAAATTGAGTGGGGGAAACACGAAATTAACGGGGCAAACATGAAATTGAGCGAGGGAAACATGAAATCAGCGGGGCAAACTAGAAAATCATTATGCCCACTGTTTCCCGTGGTATGATTGACTTGATATTTTGATATGCTTTAATTTGGGGCTCAACTAGATGGACGGCGTGGATATACTACATACATTCAATGTGGGGCCATCTAAGTGTGGGTTATAGGTTTAGGTTATAAGTGTAGGTTATAGGTTTAGGTTTAAGTTAGGTTATGAGTTAAGGGTTAGGGATTGAGAATAAGTTAAGGTCTAGGTTTAGGAAATCGGGTTTGGGACCGTGTTTGCCCCGCTGAATTTCATGTTCCCCTGCTCAATTTCGTGTTTCCCCCGCTCAATTTCATGTTTGCCCCGCTGATTTTCCAATTTGTCCAGCTCAATTTCATGTTTGCCCCACCCAATTTCATGCTTGCCCCTCTCATTTCCATGTTTGCCCCGCTGAATTTCATGTTTCCTCCGCTCAATTTCATGTTTGCCTCGCTGAATTTCATGTTCCCCCCACTCAATTTCATAGTTACCCCGCTCATTTTGTAGTTTGCCCCGCTCAATTTCATGTTTGCCCCACTCAATTTCTCAGTTCCCTAACCCTTAACCCATAACTTAACTTGAACCTAAACCTATAACCTACATTTAGATGGGCCCACATTGAATGTATGTAGTATATCCACGCCGTCCATCTAGTTGAGCCCCAAATTGAGGCCTATCAAAATATCAAGTGAATCATACCACTGGAAACAGTGGGCATACTGAGTTTCTAGTTTGCCCCGCTGATTTCATGTTTCCCCTGCTCAATTTCATGTTTACCCCGCTGAATTCATGTTTGCCCCGCTCAATTTCATGGTTGCCCCTGCTCAATTTCGTGTTTGCCCCGCTCATTTCCTAGTTTGCCCCGCTCAATTTCATGTTTGCCTCGCTGATTCTCTAGTTCGCTCCCACTCAATTTCATGTTTGCCCTTGCTCAAAACCTAAATGTATTCTCAAATTCCTAAACCTAAACCTTAACTTATTCTCAATTCCCTAAACCTTAACCTATAATCTAACTTAAACCTAAACATATAATCGATACTTATAACCTAAGCCTATAACCTATAACCTAAATGTATTCTCAAAACCCTAAACCTAAACCTACACCTAATCCTAATCCCAACTCCCTAACCTAAACCTAAACTTGAAAACCCAAACCTAAACCCGGTCCCGAACCCGATTTCCTAAACCTAAACCTTAACCTACTCTCAGTTCTCTAAACCTTAACCTATAACCTAACTTAAACCTAAACCGTCAACTGACACTTATAACCTAACCTATTCTCGATTTGCTCGTCGATCAAGTACAATGCACATGGAACTTGATGCTTGGCAATTGCTCTAGATCAAGTTCAATGTCTCAATATTACACATTGTATGGATTTTATGCACAATGATGCAACCACTGTAAGGCACTTCCTACTCTTTTTTACTACAATGGGGTGATTTTTAAAGGGAGGTCAGAGATGTTTGTGTTTTCTCTAGGCCGTGTTTGGAAATCATGGGTTCATGCCAAACTGCAGCAGGGAAACTAGGTGAGTGTTATGTGGGGAATATTAAAATTGAAACCTGTATGATCATTTTGCTCATTCTTCCAGTGCACCCAAGTGGAATTGTATAATCCTTATATCCATTTACTCTTAGTTGGATGCTTTTATTCACTTTTGAGATGGGACAAGGGATTGTCATTCAATCCCATAAACACGTGACAAGGGTGCAGGGGATTAGGCCTCAGGCTATACGCTATATCAGTTCTCTAAGTTACCCCTTGGAACTAGCCTATTAAGATCTTTATCAGGACCTATGCAAATGATGCTCTCCCCAGAGGTATCCTTGGTAATATGATCCTTGCCAGATATTCATAGAAATTGATGGATTTCACATTTTTGCCATGGGCATTATTTTGTTTTAGATTAAAAAAAAAAATTTCAAAAAAAAAAAAAAAAAAAAAAAAAAAAAAACTGATATGGTCCTTGATTTCTTGGCACCCAGTGCATATCCCCATCGCTTTCAACAACACATCTAATAGGTCTTAAGTACAAAACAACTTATTCAATGCAATGTGCTTATTGGAACGAACATTTCGAGCATCATTCAAAGCATTGCTCAAAAGATCCATCAAAATTTTCTTTTGGGACGCCTCTATAGTTTAGTAGTAAAATTAAAGTGATATTTAGGTACGTTTTCCTTGGTTGGTTGCTAAAAAATACAAGCAGTAAAAGCAAAAAAACTAACCCAAAATGTAAACAATGATGAAATTTATTCATGTTCGTATCGATCCCTAATGAGGGTGGCTAACATGGAGGGTATGTTCAACAAACTAACCTAAACATAAACAAAACAAAAAAAATAAATAATACACCAACAAAAAGGTACATGAATAAATTAAAAAAAAAATACACCAACAAAAAGGTACATGAATAAATTTTCCAAAAAAAAAAAAAACACCAAAAAAAAAGAGCAAAATTTGCAAGCTTGATATGATCTACATATCATCGATTTAATTGACGTAAGTCGTAGATAATATCGACACATTGTCGATAATATCGAATATAGATGACAACAGTCCAGCAAGCTTTGCTGAAATTGCAGTGTTTATCGATATATCGATAGCAGATGACATGTCGATATATCGACATCTTGTGGATAATATCGAATTATGTCCCTATTTGTCCAGCGACCAAACTCAAAAATTCCATATTTAATCGATATATCGACAACATGTTGATATATTGATAGTAGATGACATATCGATGTATTAACATCTTGTGGATAATATCGAATTATGTCCTCATTTGTCCAGCGACCAAACCCAAAAATTCCATATTTAATTGATATATCGACAATATGTCGATATATCAACATAAGTGACGATACATCGATGATATGTCGATGATATCTACGAATTAAACAACAAGAAATGTACGGTCGACGTCATCGACATATCGTTGATATGATCCACGTAAGTTGTAGATATGATCGACATATCACAGATATAATCAACGTAAGTTGTCGATAATATCGACGAGGTATCGATAATATCGATTAAAGAACTGAACTCTCTAGTGATCTGACCTTTAAAATTCCGATAGTGTCGATATATCGACAACCTGTCGATATATCGATGATGAGTAGTTTTGAAAAAAAAAAAAACTGCATTAACTGCTTTCACCAACCATCCTTTATTTCTCTCAAATTCCATTTTTATAATCCTTCTTCCAAAACATTCGCTACAGTTCATCTCAACTGGATTTCTCCACATTAGCAACGGGGCTCTTCGAGGGATTTCTTCTTTGACGATCTCGGTATGTTTGTCTTCATTGCAATCAGTATGAAATGTTGTGTTTGTGTTCTACAGGTTCTTGAAGCACTGATGGTTGATAAGTTCTTGATCTTCTTGTCATAGTTATGATTTGGGAAATGTGCCATACAATATATATGATGGCCGTGTCTCCACTATTTTTGAAATGGTGGTGAAGTTTCATTGGAGTCTATCTCATTCACATTCCTATAGAGAGATGCCCCAGTTACAAATCTATAAACCTATGATGATGGTCTTTGGTTTAAGAACAGAGGAATGTGGTCTAACCTGCCTTTGCCGTTATAAGTTATGTGATGAAAATTCGGAAATAAAGGAAAAAAAATCATTGCTGCAAGTCATTTTTATATGTCTACCAAACATGACCTAAGATTAGTGATTTAGTTATCCTAAAGAGGAGTTTCATTTCTTACCACTGCAGTGAAATCTAAACTAAAAGGCAAATATAGAAAGTAGAAATGAGGGATAAGTGCAGGTGGGAACAGATACAAGCAATTCCTAAACTAATTGGATGGTTCCTGAGCTTGATCAGTTTGATTTTCTAGCATGGGGCTTGTTATCTAAGCAAAGCCTTGAGGGGTGCTTGCTCCAAAACAAGCAAAGCCTCGAGGGGTGCTTGCTTCAAAATAAGAGATAACTAAGGCATTGTAGATCCTTTATAAAGGAAATAAAAATTTAGAAATCAAAACATCTCCATCATTAATAATTTCCAATGAGATCTTAAGAATCATTGTATGCTTCCGTGAATAGATGTGAATGGAGCTGTTATCTGAAAACCAATACAATGACACATTATCAGTGAATCATAAATCAATGAAACCGTGCTATATGACAAAACTCGATTAAATAATGAAGGACCTTCGTCGTTAACGAATGGTTTCAAGTGGTGCTTGTTGATTTTTGTGACGCTATCTATCATGCCATTGAACGAGAGAAACATTAAATTGACCTTATCTACCATGAAATTAAGCTGGACAAACATTAAATTGAGCGATCCTAAGATGAAATTGAGTAGGGTAAACATGGAATTCAGCAAGCGTAGCATCAGATCAAGTGAGCCCTAACATAGAATTGAGTGAGCTTCAAATTGAATTGAGCGAGTTTGACATGGATTCAATCGATTAACACATAAATTTAACTAAGCCTAACACATGAAATTGACTAAGACTAATACATGGAATTGACCAAACTTCGCATGCAATGACATTGTACGAGTGTAGCTTTTTTTTTTCAAGATCTATACCTCCGACTGCCGCAGTACCGGTCAAATGCAGGTTGAAGAGAGGTGCTTTGGAGTGAGGGAATATTTTGAACCTTTTCAAGGAGATGCAACCAGTTCGTTGGATTTCAAGTAACCCTAGCCAAGATGAAATATGGAAAATATAGAATAACGATATCTACATGGATATCTACATGCTTCACAGAGATTTCAGTTAGGAAAATAAGAAAAAAAAAACCCTCCGTACTTTAGTTCTTCGTTGGAAGAGAGTGCAGCGGAAGCACCTGTTTTTTTCATTAAAGGGAGTGAAAGCAATGCTGAAAAGCAGCAGCAGTGAAAAGAGTATGCAAAAAGGAGGGGTATTTTCGTCCTGAAATTCGTAATCCGCACGTGCAGGTCTAAGTTGCAAAAGAAGGTTTGCCTTCTTTCATAAAAACAACTGGCTAAAAGGTGGGGTCTACAAATTGGAAAATCAGCGGGGCAAACATGAAATTGAGCGGGGGAAACATGAAATCAGTGGGGCAAACAAGAAATTGAGCGGGACAAACAAGAAATTCAGCGGGGGAAACTTGCATTTGAGTGGGGCAAACTACAAAATCAGCGGGGCAAACTACAAAATCAGCGGGGCAAAGATGAAATTGAGCGGGGGAAACATGAAATTCAGTGGGGCAAACTAGAAAATCAGCGGTGCAAACTTAATAGATAATTTCATGGATTGAGCCTAAAAAACTAAACGTATCCAATGTTCAAATGGACTACACCACATGAAAATTTTGAATTGAACTTCTCATGTTGATCATTTCTTAGGGGCCATAGAAGTTTTGGATCAAGCTTATAATTGTGTTTTCTATTAATCCATGTCTATATGATCTTATGAATAGGTTTGATAACAAACAAACATTGGAAAAGAAGTCATGATAACTAAGTACCTTATATTATGTGAAAAACATGATAAGAAATGTTAAACAAATCTTGAAGCAATGATCTCAACGAGGCCTAAGTAGAGAAAAAAGGGAGAGCTAGTCTCAGCCCAAGAAGAAAAGCTCCAAATGGTTTTAGTTTCACAGGAGATACCCCAAAAGTTGTACTCTTCTCCAAATTGTTATATTAATCTATGACTCATAGGACTATTCTATTGTTATATTAATCTAATAAGTTACTTTCAACAAATTGGAAATCATTTATTAACATAATTTTATCTTCCAATTGAACTAATTTATATAATTCTTTTAGTTGTTTAGATAGCTAAAATCATTTAGTTGTTTGCAATCTGATTTTGTTTTGTGAGTCTTTTTTGGAATTGGTATAATGTTGTTTGGTTTATGCTTGGTGTTTTTATGCTAGGTTTGTGGGGATGGGACGGTTTGAGTGAGGGTCAATGTCAAAAGCCATCTGTTTTGGTTGTTGATTCTGAATCTGATTTCTTCGGTGGGCTGTTTTATAAATGTTGTTTCATGTTGGGTTTGTTTGGTTTTTGATATGGGATAATTCTTTTGGTTGCTAGGAACAAGCAAATTGAGTCATGTTTTACATTTCTAAATTTTGAATTTAAGGTCTTCTATCTTTCTGGTCTCTCTTTTTTTGCGTTGTCCTTGGTTGCATTATCCAATTGGATTGCAATCATCTGTCAAATAAAGGGAAAATAACTAGATTGTATTTTCCTTCCTTGGCATTCTTATTTAAGATGGGTTTTTGAATCCGTATATTACTTTCAAGTTAGACATGATAGGGACAGCTACAATTTGAGGGTCATTTCCCCATATGAATACCATGAGCAACAATTAACTTTCCCATTCATCTTGATCAAATTGAAAGCTCGCAATTCAATTCTATTAGGGCTCGTTTGGCTGGTCGGATTGGAAGGGATTGGAAGTTAAATACCGGGATTGGTGAGGCAAACTGGAAATTGAGCGGGGCAAACATGAAATTGAGCGGGACAAGCATGAAATTGAGCGGGATAAATTGGAAATTGAGCGGGGCAAGCATGAAATTGAGCGGAGCAAACATGAATTTCAGCGGGGCAAGCATGAAATTGAGCAAGGTAAACTGAAAATTGAGAGGGGCAAACATGAAAATGAGCAGGGCAAGCATGAAATTAAGCGGGGCAAATTGAAAATTGAGCGGGGCAAACATAAAATTCAGTAGGGCAACCATGAAATTCACCGGGGCAAACTGGAAATTTAGCGGGGCAAACATGAAATTCAACGCGGCAAGCATGAAATTGAGCGAGATAAACTGGAAATGAGCGGGGCAAACATGAAAATGAGCGGGGCAAGCATGAAATTGAGTGGGGCAAACTGAAAATTGAGCGGGGCAAACATGAAATTTAGCTGGGCAAGCATGAAATTGAGCGGGGCAAACATGAAAATGAGCGGGACAAACATGAAATTCAGCGGGGCAAGCATGAAAACGAGCGGGGCAAACATGAAATTGAGTGGGGCAAACATGAAATTCAGTGAGGCAAGCATGAAATTGAGCGGGGCAAATTGAAAATTGAGCGGGGCAAGAATGAAATTGAGCGGGGCAAACTGGAAATTGAGCGGGGCAAGCATGAAATTGAGCGGGGCAAACATGAAATTGAGCGTGGCAAGCATGAAATTGAGCGGGGCAAACTTGAAATTAAGTGGGGCAAACATGAAAATGAGCGGGGCAAACATGAAATTGAGCGGGACAAGTATGAAATTGAGTAGGGCAAACTAGAAATTGAGCGGGGCAAGCATGAAATTCAACGGGGCAAACATGAAATTGAGCGAGGCAAACATTAAATTGACCTTATCTACCATGAAATTAAGCTGGGTAAGCATTACATTGAACGATCCTACCATGAAATTTATCGAGGCAAACATTAAATTGACCTTATCTACCATGAAATTAAACTGGGCAAACATTAAATTGAGCGATCGTAGCATGATATTTATCGAGATAAACATTAAATTGATCTTATCTACCATGAAATTAAGCTGGGTAAACATTAAATCGAGCGATCCTAGCATGAAATTGAGCAGGGTAAACATGGAATTCAGTGAGCCTAGCATGAGATCAAGTGAGCCCTAGCATGGAATTGAGTGAGCTTCAAATTGAATTGAGCGAGTTTGACATGGATTTAATCGATCAACGCATAAAAATGACTAAGCCTAACGCATGAAATTGACCGAGCTTCGCATGCAATGCCTTTGTACAAGTGTAGCATTTTTTTTCAAGATCTGTACCTCCGACTGTCGCAGTATCGGTCAAATGCAGGTTGAAGAAAGGGGATTTAGAGTGAGAGAATATTTTGAACCTTTTCAAGGAGATGCAACTAGCTCGTGGGATTTCACGTAACCCTAGCCAAGATGAAAAATGACAAATGTAGAATAATGATATCTAGATGATTTCGTACTCCAGTTCTTAGTTCTAAGAGAGTGTAGGGCTGGAAGCACCTGTTTTTCGTTAAGGGGAGTGAAAGCAACGCTGAAAGCAATGCAGTGAAAGGAGTATGTAAAAATGAGGGGTATTTTCGTCCTGAAATTCGGTCTCCACACGTGGAGGTCTAAGTTGCAAAACAAGGTTAGTCTTCTTTCATAAAAACAGCTGGATAAAAGGTGGGGTCCACAGTCCTAAATTTCTCTACTTTTATTCTTTAAATAAATAAATAAATAAATATAGAATTTGCTAAATAACATATGAAACTTAACCGGTGCTATTGTAATGTTTATTTCCCACCCTTGATCAATTCACACGGACCTAAATGAAGGGAAGTCATACATGTCAGCTTGATCCAAAACTTTAGTGGCCTTTAAGAAGTTTTCAACGGTGGGTGTTCAATCACCACTAATTCTTGTGACGATGTGGTTCACCTAAGATTTGGATCCGGCTCAATTTTGAGCTCATTATCCTAAAATAAGTTGGCAAAATGGATGAATGAAATAGATAAAACGCATACATCATATGTACTAGAGGGGTCATTGTTGAATATGAGTTCACCAGGGACACGTGAACATCTCACGGCTAGAAAAAGTGAACAGCAGATGTGCGCTGAATATGGACCATTGCTGGCACTTGCCAATCATCTACTGACACATGTGTGTTAGATCGAGCCGTTCAATATGCAGGGTCTCTTTATAGATGCCTCATCTCATAAACAGGCCATCGTTTATTTTATTTTATTTTTTACACACTCACGCCATGGTGGGATTTCACCACCTATCTACAGCTTGGTTATACAACACATTGATGGTGGTGGGCCCACGGTGATCATTGGCCAGGGTGTTTAAATGGTGGGCACATCGGATGAATGGTCTGAAAATCACAAAGACTTGCATCAGTGGCCCATCTGCCCTACACAGCCTCTTCATTCTCTCCTGGCTCAAATGGCCCTGCGACGTGAATTTCCCACCACACACTTGGTGCAGGGAGCCCATGCAACAAAAATAGCAGTTAGGGTCCACCTTGATTTATTTGTGACATCCACTCCATTAAAAAATCAGGCACATGTAAATAAAAGTAGGCCACGTCACAGGAAAAAAAAAAAAGTGACAACGGAGATGCCCACCATTGTAACTTCTTTGTGGCCCACTGAAGTATTGGATCATGAAGATTCAAATGGTAGTATTTCAATCCGCATGGACTCCTTTGATGTCCGCATTTGAGTTTTTGGATCTGCCTATTTTTTGCTCTGATGGAGTTGTTCTAATACAGACAGACATCAAGGTGGGCCTTCCCAGCAGCCTCTTGTTGCAAAGGCTTCCTGACTAGTGTCGTGGGAAATTTCCATCGTTAGAAGTGAAGGGACCAAGGCATTAAATGCAGGGGCTTCCATTAACTTCGGTGGGCCCCGGAGTTCTATAAGGAAAAGTCCGGAAGCGGATTGCGTACTGAGTAAAACCTGTGGGGCCATTGTGGTTTACCTATTTTATAAATTCCGTACATCCATTTTAACGGATAATTTTATTGCATAATGTAAAAATTTGAAGCATATAAAAGTCTCAAGTGGACCACACTATAGGAAAAAGTATGAATTGAACGTCTACCATTGAAAAATTCTTAAAGGCCACATAAGTTTTGAATCAAGCTTATATTTATTCCCTTCATCCATGTCTTTGTGATCTTATGAACAGGTTGGATGACAAAGAAACATCACTGTGGGCCATAGGAAGGTTTCAACGGTGGAAATCATCATTCCCCCCTGTTTTCTGGGGTATGGTCCACTTGAGCTTTGGATTTTCGTCAATTTCAGATTCAACAACTAAAATGACCTGGAAAAACGGATGGACCGCGTAGATAAAGGAAATACATTTAAAGTGGGCCCAACTAAGTTTACTCAGTACGATAAGAGCGTACTGAGTAAGTCCGCGATCCGATTTCGAAAGGTCATCTACCGAAGACCAACCTCAAAAGCTAGGACTATGAGGTGTTGGTGTCGCATGGGCTACTCGGACCACTAAGCTGTGCCGTAGATGCCGTTAACGTGTCATGCATGTCGCATCCAACCCGTCCAAAACGTTGGCCCCACCATGAAAACCGTCTTGTACGAAAATAAGACCGATCGACTCAGCAGTTGGGCTACACATAATCTTTCTATGTTTACTATGGTGTGGGCCACATGATAAGTAGAACGTCCTGAAATTTCTATTAGATGTTTTTCACCATGTGCCAACGTTTCGAACAGGCTGGATGTCATGCACTGATGACACATTGGCAATTGTCTTATTTGGGTGCTAACTTATCATCTAAATAGCATTTTCATCTAACAAGTGCATGGACGTTTTTGTACCATTTTTGTCTTTATTTGGAAGGCGTCTTTGGATTGGACGCGGATTGCGTCCTACCCCCGCCCCGGACGGTAATCCGTCCGGACAGGGCTCTGTGGGGCCCACCATGATGTAGTTATTTTATCCACACCGTTAATTATTTTTATATGATTATTTTAAGGTAATACACAAAAATTGAGGTAGGTTCAGGGCTTAAGTGGACCACAAATTTTGTATTAAACTTCTACCATTAAAAACTTCCTGAAGCTGGAGAAGTGTCGGATCAAGATGAAATTTGTGTTTTCACTTCATCCAAGTTTGCATGACCTTATTAATAGGTTGGGTGGTTAAAAAACATCATGGTGGCCCCTAGAAATGTTTCAACTGTGGGTGTCATTATCACTGCAGGTTCCTTTGATGGGGTCCACTGGATTTGTTTATCTGCTTCATTTTTTTTTATAATATGTTAAAATGATCAGTGCGGATAAAATAATTACATCACGATAGCCCCCACAGAGCCCTGCTCGGACGGATTACCGTCCGGGCAGGGGTAGGACGCAATCCGCGTCCATTTAGATTGTGATATCCAATCCATTAACAAGGTGGCCCCCACCCTGTATGCATCTATTGGTCGTGGGAAAAAAATCCAAGCAACTTGTAGGAAATTTTTAAGCATTTAAATTCAAATATTTAGCTTTGAATGACTGACAAATCCCACGAAGAATCATTCAAAAGTGCGAAACGTGCAAACTGCCAGTTGGTGTACACCGATGCATGGCATCTTGCCTGATTGGGGCAAGGATCCGTCAAATCCATAGGTTTCAAACAATCCGTAAAATATGCGATTTTTTTCAAATATTCACTTAACATAAATTCATGGATTGAGACAAATCCAAATCTCCTAAGAAAATATATTTAAAAAAATTCAAATCCTTATAGTAAGAGGCTTGGAAAAGTAAAAAATAATAATAATAAAAATAAAATTTTAAAAGAAAGAAAAGAAAATTAATAATAATAATAATAATAGAGGAAAAGGAAAAGAGTAGTCTTTAATAGTGAAGGATACCGGCGGCTATTGAATATTGTTCATATATATATATATATTTATTGTGCGCGCGCGGGCGGGAAATTGTTCTGTACGGTCCAGCTCATGGAAACTCCCCATGAGGTCGAGCTGTGTGGGCCCTACCATGATGTATGCCAAACATCTGTCCCATCAGTCAGATGCACAATTCCATAGTTGGCGTAGGACTTAAAAATAAAGTCAATCCGTGACTATTGTGGGCCACACCACATACAAAAGTTGAGAGGGGTTGCCCTCCATTAAAACATTCATCATCATTTTTTAGGCTCACCTAGATGTGGTTCACAAATCCATCCCATACATTATATGTGTCCCACTTGGATGAGGGGTCAGACCAAGTTTCAGACGCATCCAAATCTCAGGTGGGCCCCATCAAGTGCTTTTATATGTTTTAGGCATGTCTTCACATGATTTTAAATGTTATGACCCACCTGAGTTCAGTATGCGGATGATTTTTGATATAACCAGGAGACCCATCAAATGTATGGTGTTGATGTTTGACATATATCATGGTGGGGCCCACACATCTCGACCTCACTGGAAGTTCCCATGAGCTTGACCGTACAACCTTTTCCGTACATCAAATTTATGCTGTCTATCTATTTTTCCAAATAATAAATGAGCTAAAAAAAAATGAGACATATTAAAATCAGTAGTGATTGAACGCACCCCATTAAAAATTTCATAAGGCCCAATGCAGTGTTTATACGCACCCCATTAAAAATTTCGTAAGGCCCAATGCAGTGTTTATACGCACCCCATTAAAAATTTCATAAGGCCCAATGCAGTGTTTATTTGCCATCCAACGTATTAATTAAATCACTGGGATAAAGGGAATACATAAAAATAGACTTCATCCAAAACTTTTGTAGTTCTTGCCATGTCACCACTGTTTCTTTTAATGTGGTCCACATGGGATTTCGATCGGCCATATTTTCAGGCTCATGCCATAAATTTATCCCAAAAAATGGATGGACGGAACGCATACGCCATAATGGAGCCAACAGGACACTGTCCAGTGGCCACTGACACCTCTGTACTCAAGGCCATCGAGTAGTAGTTTGATTTTTTTTTTTTTAAATTTTAAAAAATCTTTAGAATTTGTCAAATTCAAATTATATACTATTTCTTGAATTAAACAAGTTCATAGATTTCCATGGATTTATGAAATCCATGTCCTCGGTTCCCTCATCTCACATCTAATATTTAATGGCGAGCTTGGATTACAGTTTATGACCATAATGTAATGTAAAAATATTATTATTGTTGTTGATGATGTGATCCGGTCCTCCTAAGTAGATTGTTGCTTATATGTAAAAGCAAATAACAATGGAGACCTTAGTTATAACAGTGGACCCTCTGATGTCAAAGTTAGGACAGTGCCTTTGGGTCTAGTAAAACTTATAATGTATTTATGTGTATCTTTCACCGTAGATGAGTTTCTCATTTATAATCTTTTTTTTTTTTTTTTTTTTTTTGTCAATAATGTATTTGGCAATGCCTTCGTAGATGTGTATTAAGGAAGAGATCTCCCTTCGGATGTGTCATTGTCGTCTTCTTGAGATACTTGGAGATCTTCTTTTGATAAGATTTTCAAATAGTCGAGATCGGAAGATATCGCGATAGTCGGCCGATGTCGACCTCTAGTCCGGGGACCAAGGTTGACTTCTAGGTCGGAGGGTCAAATTCTCATAGACTGAGCTGAACTGTTGATTGTGAATTGCCTTTCTTCAAGGTTGGCCGGGTCCATATTGGTAGTCGTTAGCTGGTTGTGATAAAATCTCGACCAGAGTCAAACTTTTTGCTGGTGGTCGATCTTGAACCGCTCGTGGAGGTCATTCTTGATTGTCAAGGCCAAACTTTTATTCGACCTCAACTTATGTTTTGTGTTATCTCTTATTATGGTTGTCTCGGTTGTTGCATTTTCACCCATAATAATTATAAATTTTACAAATTTTGTTTATCGATATAATTTGGCGGTTGAATATACACATATAATACAAGGCATGTAAAGAAAATTGTAATAATTATAATTTTACATCATATTGTAGTGGAATCCAAACACACACATCAATGTATTTTACTACCTTGATTTGTCATTTTTTTTACATTAATTTAACATTACAGTAATGTAAACGTATTATCATAACAAGTTTATCATGCTCATCCAAACACTCATCAGTCAAAGTACCTATTTCTATCCTGCAGGTATTGTAATTTATAATGATGATACTTTTACACTATATTGCTACTAATATTACTACTGTAAACAACCTGTAAAAGAATAAAAAAATTTACATCCATAAAAACAGTGGACCATTTGGAGTAAATTAGTTAAGGGAAAAAAAAAGTCTTTATTCTATCAAGTAAATTCTACCCTGCAACAAATGGACAATCATAACCATCTTTAATTTTGAAAATTTCCACCAGTGATCTCACTTTCCAGCCGTCCATGTGAAGGTCACCAGACAGACCGTTCTAATCACTGAGATTTTTGACCATGCTCCACCCAAAACATGGCTAACATTTGGACGGTCCGTACTAGCACCAAGACTAAACATACCAGGAAAAACAGATGATATAATTGGTCAGTGATTTAAGCCGTTGATGTGACCGGAATAACTGTGGATGGGACATGCACCAAAAGTTATACATATTGCAAAGGTAGGACCCATGGTTCATCTACTTCCATCAGGATTTTGGGTGCTTGGACAATACACAAGGCCCGTAACACATCGTTATGGACAGATGTCTTAAATCTGTCTGGTGGTCTGTCGATGATATCGACAGGGTTTTAGATGATATCGACAGATTTCTTAAATCTGTCTGTTGGTTTGTCGATAATATCGACAGACCGTCGATGATATCGAGGCTTTCATTGAGAGACCTTCGATGACATCGATAATTGTTGGATTTTTCACCCCTGGTTGCTAGACAGTTTTGGTCCTGTTTCGATATCATCGAAGGACTGTCAATGATATCGAAGCTGTCATCGAGAGATTTTCGATGACATCGAAGAGTTCTGCAGATGCGATTGTGGAAACGCATATTCTGCGGATTTTGTTTCCTATTCCGAGTCTGCTTCTTTCTAAACTTATATAAAGGAGTGTATGCGGGATTGAGATGTATTCTAAGGCTTTCTAAAAGAGTTTTAAGGGTTCCTAAAAGGATTTTAGGGTTTCTAAAGGGTGTGGCAAGGGTGAGATTCGAAGTTGTTCGAATCGGGTAAGTCCTTTCTCTTTGTAATTTCTATTTTCATAGTGGAGATATGTCGCTTTGTGCCGTGGTTTTTTCCCGTAAGGGTTTTCCACGTTAAATCTGTGTTCTCTTGTGTGTGCTTGGTGTCATTAGATTGTTATCCTAGATCTAGATCTGTGTGATTCCGCATGTCAAAATCTCCAACAAGTGGTATCAAAGCAATCGGTTGGGGCACAGATCTGAATCTGCAGGATTAATAATAATGGCAAGCACCAAGTATGAGATTGATAAGTACTCAGGGAAAAATAATTTTGAGTTATGGAAGATCAAGATGATGAGTTCCTTAATCAAGCAAGGTGAAGATGGTACTCTTGAGGACCGAAAGTCTACTATGACTGATGATGATTGAAATACTCTTGATAAGAAAGCTTTATCATTGATCCGTTTATATCTCACGGACGAGGTTCTCTACAACGTCATGAGGAAGAAAATTACGGCTAAGTTATGGGCGAAGTTAAAGGATGTCTATGCGAAGAAATCCTCTGAAAATCGACTACACTTGAAGCGACAGTGATATAACTTCAAGATGGCAGAGGGTGGAGATCTGGAGACTCACATCAGCAACTTTAATAAATTAATTTACAAATTACTGGATATGGAGGAAGTGATGAAAGATGAAGAACAAGCATGTATGTTATTGAATTCTCTTCCAGCGTCGTATGAGTCATTTAAGGACACTATATGCAACTGTAACATCCCGGATTTTTGTCAACTTGTCAGAACTGAATCCCACAGTCTAAAATCGCTCCTTAACCCATTTCCTTCACAAATCCCACCCTTCACCATCTTGTTCTTTAAATTTTTTAAGTACTTTCACATTAGACACCATCTTAAAGTTTAGGTGATGAATAACAATACTTAAACTAAACATTGCTACAAATGACTAAGTACCACCTCAAACCGAAATCACCCAGGACTAAATCCTTTAAAAATTAGGCGAGAATTAGCAAACTAGAGTACCTGTGAAATTAGCACCAATCACTTTAAATACTATCTGCAAGACCCAAAACTTGTAGAATCATTGACGCTAAGTTATCATAAAATCTAGGATCAATCTCATTAACCGGCTGCTCTCGGGAGCATCTCGAAACTCCGTATCAGATTTGAAGCGCACGTCGGAAGTCCGATTAACCCGAAGTTAAGGAATTAGGATCGCCTTGCTGGGCTTGACAACCATCTCGAAAATCAAATCCAAATAGTGTCTCAGCGCTATTCGCTTGAGCTCGGAGCGGAGAGTGTGAGAAATGTGAAATTAATTCAAAATAAAATAGAAAATTATGAAATCTGGTACCTCTCGCCTGTGGATCAGTATTAAGCAACCAGACCGTCAGAATCAGGTCAAATTACACCCTCAGATCATGAATATTTTTCCAAACATATCCATGTACTCGGAATCTCCGATCAAGATCCACTAACCGTTGAACTGAAACTGGTCCGTCACGCGTGATCTGAGAACCCTACTGGAACAAAAACTTAATGGAACCTAGATCCATAGTCTGTGAGCTTAAGTCTGACCTTTGGCTCAAGGAGGCCAGCCAGAAGTCCTCCGTTGAGCTGGAACGGGTCCGCTTTGGTTATAACTTAAGTATACCTTGACCTGGAGTCTATTTCGGTGAGTTTTTAGGCTATATAAGGACCTTAAACCCTCTCTCATTGTAGCCATATGAATTTTAGAAAAGCCCTAGAAAAAGAGAGAGAAAGAGTGAGAGAAGTGGGAGAATCTCCCAACTGTTATTCCTTGCCACTATACAAGCTGCACCACCCCATTCTCATCGCTTTCCCGGTGATTTCGACTTCGTTTCTAGGTAAGAAACCCTAACCCTAATCTGTTTTGGGGTTTTGATAGTTGTAGGTTATGAAATAGCTAACCTATTTCGTTCTCTAGGTTGTCAAACTGCCGAATACGGAAGCTTAACAAATCTATTGGATTCGTTACGATTCTACGATAAAAGGTGCGGACTTTAGGTGTATAGGTTATGGTTTTCAACACTTTCAATGTCAGATAATGATAGATTCATGATCTGCATGCAATTACACATGTACAAAGTGCTGTCTGATTTCGTTTCGATTAAAGATGAAGAATATGGAATTTTACATACTTTAGGTATTTGTAAAAAGTACCGTATACGTATAAATTTTAGAAATGTGTTTGCCATGATTATTTGTTGTATTGATATATAATATATGGATAAAATACTTGTTTGGCGAAAGGACTCGCCCTAATTCATGTTTTTGCTAATAAACACTATGTATGTTAAAATAGTGTATTCTAAGTGTTTGTGAAAATGACTGAATGAGTATAGAATTCTCATTCGTCCTCGTTATGACTAATTGTCATGGATATATGATTGTTGTATTGGCGATACCCCTTTGACAAAAGGATTTGCCCTGAATCACGCCACGGCCACTATACGCTATATATGTTGAAATGTGTAGCCCAAATGTTTGTGAAAATGTTCAAATGAATATGGAACTTGGATTCCTACTTTCCATGACTATCCGTCGTGGGTGTACGCGTGTTATAATTGGGGCAACTCCCTAGTGAAAGGATTTGGCCTAATGCCTATGTGATCAACATATGTCATGTATGTTGATGTATGTATTTTAAAGTGTTTGTTGAAATGTCTGAATGAGTAGTAGTTAGTAAATTGTAATGTTTAAGGGTGTTGAGATATGATTCTCAACTGCTTTAACTATGTGTATGATTTCTTTAGATATCTGCATGATTAGGAATTGAATATGTACAAACTCATGCTTATGTTGTACTTCATAACATGTTCAATTGATTGTATGATTTTATCTATGTAATGCATATGTTTAAATTCATGTTTACATTGTATGATCCGTCATGGGCGATGGGGGAGTGGAGCAACGAGTGCGTGCAATAGCCTTGGTAGCCCTAAACGGATAATATCAGACTTGATTGTATGATTTGAATCTTGATCCATTACTGCTTTAACTATCTACAATTGAATGTGATTGGGGCTATGATTATAATCCAGGCAATCGGTAACGGGATTGAATTCGTGGCTGTGATTCATTTGCCACGTAAGATGTGTTCGACGAATCCGAGTTGTACTTCGGTTGGCGATAGTGGTTGGCCACACGAAGTGCTTATGCGCTTCATATCGTTCAACTTGTTGTGCGCTCGAGCTAGCCGAGCTCACCAAGCAACCCGATCTATCTTATGTATGTTCACCATGTTTAGATGCTACAGCTTGAACCTAGGGTACCAAACTTACTAGTGAAATCTCTTTTAACCATGGTACCTCGATCCACTAAGACTCATGAGTCGGGCATGGTGGTATGGGACACCGTGGTCGAGCTGTCGGTCTATGCTGGGGCCACGTGCCTCCCCGTAGTGACCAGTGAGTAATCAGACTCGTGAGCCGATTATGGTGGTATGGGACACTATATTCGTGTTGTCGGCCTACATTGATAAGGTGATAGGGGAGTGGTGCAAAGAATGCGAGCAACAGCCCTGACAGCCCTTTGTAGTGACCTCGAGCATACTCTGAATTGCGGTGAGGTGACGAGTTTTGCCGCAGTGTATAGAGTATGAAACTAGGCCTGTATCTATATAGTGATGAATCGTTAAAAAGTGATGGGGGAGTGGTGTAACCTTTGTGCGTAACAGCCCTGACAGCCTTTGCAGCGACCTAGAAAACACACCATCGTTTAAGATTAACTAGGACTGATGAACCTAGAATGGATCATGTTTGAGAATGATACAAGGGAGATACCTTAGTTTTCCAATCCTGCTGTTTGAAATGGACTAATAACAACTCGGTAATCAAGCTCACCATGCATTGCATGTGCCTAGAAGATGTGGAGCACTGAGGAATGCAAGTATGCCGCGAACGTAAGATGGTGTCGCACGAGGGAGTGTGTGGTGAGGGCATACATCATGATTACATTCATACTTGCATTAATAAGAGTATTTAGGAGTGTTTGATTTTACTGCTTTATCATTATTGCTTGACTGAATTGATAACATGTTAACCTATGCTTTATTGTTCCACTGAGTTAGCTACTTACTCCCACGTTACGGGACGGTGTTCCGAACACCCACCAAACTTTGTCTGATTGCAGATGGCGACGCTACTCCTGAGGCGGAGCTAGACCTTTATGAAGACAATGATGCTTGTTCGTAAATGCTGTGTGCTGACGGCTTCAAGTGAGCCGTGTCTTGATCGACGGGATTACAGGGATGTTGAATAGATGACACTACACATTTGGTATAATTTGAATTGTACTTGTAATTCATTAACCTGGTAACATTATCACACTCTGTAGACTCACCACTATTTTTGTATTTTATATATCTATCACAGTTTTTCGCTTGCAATTTAACTGTCTCTGGAGTATGATATATTGTTTTGGCTTAATCTCACTCATGTTCAATGCTCAAATGCAGACAACATTCAATCATCATTCATTTTGTTGTGTAAGTGATGCGTTGGAACTCGGGAGTTGAGTTTATGCTCGACCCCCGATTTTCACGACGTTATAAGATGGTATCAGAGCATGATTTGGATTAAACCGGACCTGGTTATGGTCACACGACGCACACTGACGCACTCTGACTTAGGAGGGAGTGACGAAACGTAAAAACAGTCATAGGTATCCCGATTTCGCCAATTGGCGAAGTTCACTAAAAATGAACGTCGAAATTGAGTCTGTATTCAACCATGGTCGCACGGGTCGACCTTAAAACATTCCTAGGCCGTCTATTAATGAGTCTAGATCACAATCCACCTCATCCCAACCGTTGAAAATCGGTAGAATACGGGATAAATGTGATGATGATAACTACTCTGAATCCTCGGAGCTTCTTTGGACTCCTCATAGAGACTTCTCGAGTCTACAAGAAAAGAAAGCAGAAAGTAGAAATAAATTCTAATAAATTCAAAATTGATTAATGAATGACAAAAAAAAAAGAGTTCGCAACCCTTTAAATAGGGATACCAAGTAATGAGAAAGAAATCAGAAACAAACTACAACTAAAACTCCTAGAATTCGCGACTTACTATAAGGTCGTGATGTCTATTAGTGCGCAAGGTTTTCGGCCAAAAAATAGTAAGTGTCCAATTTGGCTTCACCAAACCGTTCTCCTAATTATTCTAAGCTCTTTTCACAATGGGCGTAACTCTTAAAGCTCAACAGATGAAGAGTAATCAAACTAAAACTTCTATTTTTAGTAAAACGAAATTGAAACAGGGAAACGACCGTCAATCGGGGGGTTTTTTTTTACAATTCTGGGCTATGCAACCCGGCATAGCCGGGTTGGTTGGCTTCATTAGCTCGTTCTACCCCAAATTCATATATTTACGTCAGATAACTCATTCCGGATTGCAAGATACGTCCGATTTGCCCCGAAACTACCCGAAATAGAGCGAATCGGGGTCGGGGGCCTACCCACGTTAATCTTGGGGTGCCCAGGGTGGGACCCAGGGTTTTTTGGGGCCTAGGGGACAGGAGGGTCTCGCCCATGGAGCCCCCCTCGAAAATTGGACAGTTGGTCGGCGAGGCCTCGTCGGATTTTGGGCTGGGCCGAGCCCGCGGCTCGGGCCGATCTACTTTGGGGGTATAAGAACCCCCCTGGTATGCGTGTCGTCAACTTCCTCCCTCCCAAATCCCTACTTCCTTCACAAAACCCACATCCAAGCCATTTTTTCTCTCTACTCTTTCTGTCTCCTCTCTCCAATCGCCCTTCCAATTGTCCTCTCTACTAGTTTCGACCACAACCCATCCATTCCCATCGTCCATAGCAGTCCTTTCCTCCCTTTCCTCTCCGTTTCTCTCATTTGGACTCCCACACGCCTCATTTGAAACTCAAAAATTGTGTGAGCTTCCTGTAACGCCCTGAAAATCGGGGGTCGAGCATAGACTCAACTCCCGAGTTCCAGAACATCCATATGCAACAAAATGAATGATGATTGAATGTTGACTGTATTCGTGCATTGAACATGAGTGAGATTAAGCCAAAACATCATATCATACTCCAGAGACAGTTAAATTTGCAAGCAGAAGACTGTGATAGATAGATAAAATATATAACTTATGATGAGTCTCCAGAGTGTGATAACATTACCGGGTTAAATAAATACAAGTGCAGTTCTAAAATGTACCAAATGTGAGGAAGTGTAATGCCTTCTATCCTATGTACCATAGCCCCGTCAATACAATATCAGGTCTTCATTGACCTGCCAGAGAGATACAGATAGGAGAATTCCTCCTATCATCATAGAAGTAGTCCGGCTCTGCTTCACAAGCATCGCCACCACCTGAAACTCAACAAATCTGGTTGGTGTGTACAACACCGTCCCGTAACGTGGGAGTGAGTGATCAACTCAGTGGAACAGTAAAGCATAGGTTAACATGTTATCAATTCAATCAAGCAGTAATGATAAAGCAGTACAAATCAAACAATTCTAACTACTCTTATTAAATGCAAGAATGAAATGACATGATGCTGTATGCCCTTGCCAAACCACCCTCAAGCGACATCATCTTACGTTCGCGAATGCTTACTCCCTTAGTGCACCACATCTACAAAGCACATGCGGTGCGATGATGCTCATGATTACCAAGTTTTTATTAGTCCATTTCAAACAGCAGTATTGGAAAACTAAGGTACTTCCCTTGTATCATTCCCAAACATGATCCATTCTAGGGTCGTCAATCCTAGTTAATCTCATACGACATTATGGTTTGAGAGGCTTAGCGAAGGCATCACAAATGACTCGTCACCCGTCAGCACGGATATATATCATCGTATGCGGCTCAATTGTTGACCGTCAGCTCGAGTACAGGTCTCACCGTACTCGACTCAATCACTAGCCGTCAGCTCGAGTACAGGTCTCACCGTACTCGGCTCCACTCATACTCTAGTTGCTATGAAAGACTCGTCGCCAATTACAGACCCTTGGAGTATACTCGAAGATACTACGGAGGACTCGTCGCCCGTCAGCACGAGCACAGGTCTCACCGTACTCGGCTCTCGCCGTAAGTATTGACAACTCGAATACAGTGTCCCATACCACCGTATTCGACTCACGAGTTTGGTTGCGCAATGGTCACTATGGGGAGGCACATGGCCCCAGCGTAGGCTGAGAGCTAGACCACGGTGTCCCATACCACCATGCCCGGCTCATGCGTCTTAGCGGATCGAGGTACCATGGTTAAAAGGGGGTTTCACTGGTAAGTTTGGTACCCTAGGTTCAAGCAGTAACGTCCAAACATGGTGAACATGCATAAGACAGATCGGATTACTTGACGAGCTCGACTAGCACGATCGCCCGTTGAGCTGCACGACATGAAGTGCATAAACAACTTCATGTGGCCTAGCCACTGCCGACAGGCAACGCACGACTCGAGTTCGTCGAACACATCCCACGTGGTAAATGAATCTCAACCACGAGTTCAATCCCGTTACCGATTGCTTGGGCCATAATCATAGCCCCAAACACAATCAATTGCAGATAGATAAAGCAATAATGGATCAAGATTCAACTCATACAGTCAAGGTCTGGTATTATCCGTTTAGGGCTGCCAGGGCTGTTGCACGCACTCGTTGCTCCGCTGCCCCATCACCCATGACGGATAATACAACGTAAATATAAATTTAAACATATGCATTACATAGTTAAAATCATAAAGCAGTTGAGCATGTTATGAATCACAACACAAGCATGAGTTTGTACATGTTCAATTCCTAATCACACAACTATCAAAGGAGATCATACACATAGTTAAAAGAGGTTGAGAATCATATCTCAACACCCTTATACTTTACAATTTGCTAACTACTACTCATTCAGACATTTCAAGAAACACTTAAACAAACGTACATCAACGTACACGACATATGTCGATCACATAGGCATTAGGCCAAATCCTTTCACTAGGGAGTTGCCCCAATCATAACACGCGTACACCCACGACGGATATCATGGCAAGCAGGAATCCAAGTTCCATATTCATTCAGTCATTTCCACAAACACTTGGGCCACACATTTTAGCATATATAGTGTATATTGGCCGTGGCGTGACTTAGGGCAAATCCTTTCGTCAAAGGGGTATCGCCAATACAACAATCATGAATCCATGACAATTAGTCATGGCGAGCACGAATGAGAATTCTATACTCATTCAGTCATTTTCACAAACACTTAGAATACACTATTACAACATACATGGTGCATGTTAGCAAAACATGTATTAGGGCTATCCCTTAGCCAACCGAGTATTTTATCCATGTATAACATATTATTACAACAAATAATCATGATAAATACATCTCCAAAAATTATACGGATACAGTATTTTCTAGAATACGCAATTTCAATATACATAGTGTATATAAGTAAAACATGTATTTAGGCGAATCCTTTCGCCAAATAAGTATTTTATCCATATATCGTATATCCATACAACAAATAAACATGTCAAACACATTTCCAAAAAAAATATGTATACCGTACTTTCTACAAATACCTGGAGTATGTAGAATTCCATATTTTTCATCTTTAATCGAAACGAAAAACAGACAGCACTTTGTACATGTGCAATTGCATGCAGATCATGAATCTATCATTATCTGACATTGAAAGCGTTGAAAACCATAACCTATACACCTAAAGTCCGCACCTTTTGTCGTAAAAACGTAACGGAGTTGATAGGTTTGCTAAGCTTCCGTATTCGGCAGTTTGGCAACCTAGAGAACGAAATAGGTTAGCTATTTCACAACCTACAACAGTCTAAACCCCAAAACAGATTAGGGTTAGGATTTCTTACCTATAAACGACACCGGAAACGCCGGAAAAATGTCAAGAAAGGGATGGTGCAGCCCGTGTGGTGGCAGGGAATGACGGCAGGGAGATTCTCCCACTTCTCCCTCACTTCCTCTCTCTTTTCCCTCTCTCAAAACCCGAATTCGTATGGCTACTATGAGAGAGGGTTTAAGGTCCTTATATAGTCTCAAAACTCACCGAAATAGACTCATGTTCAAGGGTTACTGCTAATATAGGTATTTCGTCACTTTTCCAGCTCAAAAGAGAGGTTCTGGTGGCCCTCCTTGAGCCAAACGCCAGACTTAAGCTCACCACACATGGATCTATGTGGGATGACGTTTTCGACTCGATCGGATTCCCAAATCGCACGTGGCGGACCACTTTCAGTTCAATGGTCAGTGGGCCACGATCCGAAATTCCAAGTACATGTAAATGTTCCTGAAATTTTTCCTGATCCGAGGGTATAATTTGGTCTGATTCTGACGGTCTGGTTGCTTAATACTGATGCGCAAGTGAAAGGTGCCAGATCACTATTCCAGATATTTATTTTGGAATGGGAATAGTGTTTTTCACACTCCCTCGCTCCGGATCGAAACGAATGGCCGTGGGACATCGGCTGGATCTGATTTTTGAGATGATTGTCAAGCCTAGTGAGGCGGTCCTAGTTCCTTAGCTTCGTGTTAATCGGACTCCCGATGTGCGGTCTAGACCTAATACGAAGTTTCGTTTCATTCCCGAGAGCAGACGGGAAATGAGTTTGGTTCTAAACTTTAGGGTAACCTAGAGTCACTGATTTTGCAAGTTTTGGGTCTTGCAGATCGTATTTAAAGCGATCCCAACGGATTTCATGGCTAATCGAGTTTTGCACTTAGTTAACTTTGTTAAATTTCTAAAGGATTTAATCCTAATTGTTTTCTGGTTGAGATGGTACTTAGGCCTTTGTAGTTTGTATATAAAGTGATCCAAGTTTTATTACTTAGCTAGTTTAAGTTAGTGTCTAGAGCGAAAGTGCTTTGAAAAATTGAAAGCACAAGGTAGTGAAGGGTGGGATTTGTGAAGGAAATGGGTTTTGAAGCGATTTTAGACTGTGGGGTTCAGTTCTGACGAAATAATAAGGTGTTAGGAGCAACCCATTGCCTAAGGACATCTAATCCCAGGTTGGCAAAAATCCGGGATGTTATACTTCCTCACCATCTGATCTCTCCATTTTCCTTCTTCAATCCCTATCATTTGGGCCCCTACAACGTCTGTTATGACCCAAGTCAATGGAGAACCAAAACTCCAGCCCTTTTTTTCTCCCTTTAGGGCCCGTTCGGCCAACTGCATTAGGTGAGTAAGGTGGATAGAATTGTAAAAGTAACAATAACTATTTGTGTAAGATATGGTCCCTGGATTGGGTGTATCCCATGTTTTTCAGTACCATGTTTGGAGTGTATGCAATTAAAAGTAAATCCCGGAATTTTCCTTTCCAAGTACACTTAGAGATTCGTTATCATAGGATTTGAAAATTCCATCTCACACTTTCCCACACAAGGCTCATTTTCCAAAGCCTGTAAAATTAATTTTTAATCCCACCCACCCTCCTACCAACCATGCCACTCCCAATCCTGAGGAGGGATTAGCAATACAGTCTCATTTAATACAACTTAAGACCACTGGCCAAATAGTGTTGAAGTAATAAAGTCCCTTGATATACATTAACCCACCACACTCTGATAGCTTAAGCTTTTAGAGTAAATGGTTGTTTGACAAATAGACCCTTGGAGTTTTGGACCTAGAGCGGTGCTCCTAGATTTCGACAGACCTGACCATATAGGAAATCCAACAAATTAATAATATGAACCCTAGGACCCTCTTAGCTGGTGTGAGCATGTGTGAAATGCTCGAGCGTCAAGTACAAATAACTCAATTCTACTTAGACAACGTTTGACCCTACGCGATAAATAATTTCTTGTATTAGAAATGATCTAAAATCAGCTAGGGTATAAGAATAGACTTTGGATTATACCTAGAGGAAACTTCTATATCCCTTGGATTTAATGATAGGTCAAATCTATACACCCCTTAGAATCGCCTTATCAAGGACTTAGTACAATCGGGAACACGAAGTAGAGAAACTACATATAAGCGAGGTATTCGCGGTTTGAATCAAATTCTTAATCCTGGTAGTGACCAATGAACTCTATGCTCTGATCAAGTAGAAGGTCGGGATTAACTAGGATTAAGAACTGATACGACAATTTTCTGTCCTAGCTAGGCAGAAGGTCCATGTATCCGGCTCAGACCCACTACGCAACTTTCTTCCGTGTCGGCCGAACCACTTGCAACCAAAAGTTTATAACTTCGTCTTTGAAAAGTATTAGGAGTATATAGTCGATAGCGACTTTGTCTTTTAGGCCCAAGGAATTGCCCAAATGGGCAATAGATAGTTAAGAATTAGGTCACAAATTACATGCCATGTCGGTATACATTTTGTGCATATGAACGTAAAAAGATAGCCTGCCTGTTAAGCTAGACATGATTAAATAGGATAAGTCTGGACCGTGACAAAACTCCTTGGCAGAATTAGGCATCTTGCCACAAACTCACACCTGTCCCTGAATCAACCACAATACCCATCATCTTCAGCTCATTTCTATAATCATAGGTACCAACGCCATAGTACACATTATCGATGGAAGGAAGACCACCGTATTGGGGGGATCGTCTCTCATTTCATGTCAAGAATAGGTCCTAAATTACACCTTGTTCCGACATACGGATCAGGACATAGATCTTGAGCCTTGAGGGTGAAAATAAATTTTTAAGGGGCGTAGAACATTATGAGCCCAATCTAGTTAGGTCGGCTAATATACCTCTTTAATTTGGGTGGCGCAGCAAAAACGTGGTGGACCCTACCCCACTGGCCCAAGATCGAAACCGTGCTCGTTGAATACGAACATTATAGAAGCCCTACAAGTTCTACTATGAGAAACAGTTTTAGGATGATCTAATAAGATTTGATTCACCATTTCCTTGGACATAGATAATAACAAGGACTCTCTTAGACTAAGACCTAAAGGGCAACCTTACACATAGACAATTTGAGCCTTTCAATGATGGACATTCCCTACGTTTCTAGAGCGATCGGACTACGGAGTTACTGAAATATACAACTGCGAAACATTCGTGGCTTGACCCAAATTCTCAATCCTGGGCGACTACCAATGGACTCACTGCTTGACCGAGCAGAAGACCAGGATCCACCAAGATTCGGAAGGGATACGATAAACTTCCTACCCTGGCCCGGTAGATGATCGATGTATCGGGATCAAGCTCACTATAATCGTCTCTCCGTGTTGGTCAAACAATGAAAACAACTATCTTACTCTAGATAATTAGGGATTGTCGTCAAGACTCCAAATAGGTAAAGAAATAAATTGTAGCAAACCATCAGGGCATGAGAAATGGATAAGGAAATAAATTTTAAGGGGGGTAGACTAAAATGAACCAGGCTAGTATATACCCTACCACGCGTAGAAACTCGAAATCAATAAAACTTAGGCAAAGAAATAATTAAAATCTTTCTTTATTACCCTTAGACAATTTCGGGGATGAAATTTTGTTTTAAGGGGGGTAGATTGTAACATCCCGGATTTTTGCCAACTTGTCAGAACTGAATCCCACAGTCTAAAATCGTTCCTTGACCCATTTCCTTCACAAATCTCACCCTTCACCATCTTGTTTTTTAAATTTTTTAAGTACTTTCACATTAGACACTATCTTAAAGTTTAGGTGATGAAGAACAATACTTAAACTAAACATTGCTACAAATGACTAAGTACCACCTCAGACCAAAATCACCCAGGACTAAATCATTTAGAAATTAGGCGAGAATTAGCTAGTGTTAAACTAGAGTACCTGTGAAATTAGCACCAATCACTTTAAATAAGATCTGCAAGACCCAAAACTTGTAAAATCATTGACACTAGGTTATCCTAAAATCTAGGACCAATCTCATTACCCGGCTGCTCTCGGGAGCATCTCGAAACTCCGTATCAGATCTGAACCGCACGTCGGAAGTCCGATTAACCCGAAGTTAAGGAATTAGGATTGCCTTGCTGGGCTTGACAATTATCTCGGAAATCAAATCCAGATAGTGTCCCAGCGCTATTTGCTTGAGCTCGGAGCGGAGAGTGTGAGAAATGTGAAATTAATTCAAAATAAAATAGAAAATTATGAAATCTGGCACCTCTCGCTTGTGGATCAGTATTAAGCAACCAGATTGTCAGAATCAGGTCAAATTACACCCTCGGATCAGGGATATTTTTCCAAACATATCCATGTATTCGGAATCTCCGATCGAGATCCACTGACCGTTGAACTGAAACTGGTCCGCCACGCGTGATCTGAGAACCCTATTGGAACGAAAACTTAATGGAACCTAGATCCATAGTCTGTGAGCTTAAGTCCGACCTTTGGCTCAAGGAGGCCCGCCAGAAGTCCTCCGTTAAGCTGGAACAGGTCCGCTTTGGTTATAACCTAAGTATACTTTGACCTGGAGTCTATTTTGGTGAGTTTTTAGGATATATAAGGACCTTAAACCCTCTCTCATTGCAGTCATACGAATTTTAGAAAAGCCCTAGGAAAAGAGAGAGAAAGAGTGAGAGAAGTGGGAGAATCTCCCAATTGCTATTCCTGCCACTACACAAGCTGCACCACCCCATTCTCATCGCTTTCTCGACCATTCCGACTTCATTTCTAGGTAAGAAACCCTAACCCTAATCTGTTTTGGGATTTTGATAGTTGTAGGTTATAAAATAGCTAACCTATTTCGTTCTATAGGTTGCCAAACTACAGAATACGGAAGCTTAGCAAATCTATTGGATTCGTTACGATTCTACGATAAAAGGTGCGGACTTTAGGTGTATAGGTTATAGTTTTCAACGCTTTCAATGTCAGATAATGATAGATTCATGATCTGCATGTAATTGCACATGTACAAAGTGCTGTCTGATTTCCGTTTCGATTAAAGATGAAGAATATGGAATTTTACATACTTTAGGTATTTGTAGAAAGTACCGTATATGTATAAATTGTAGAAATGTGTTTGCCATGATTATTTGCTGTATTGATATATAATATATGGATAAAATACTTGTTTGGCGAAAGGACTCGCCCTAATTTATGTTTTTGCTAATAAACACTATGTAGTTAAAATAGTGTATTCTAAGTGTTTGTGAAAATGACTGAATGAGTATAGAATTCTCATTCGTGCTCGCCATGACTAATTGTCATGGATATATGATTGTTGTATTGGCGATACCCTTTTGACGAAAGGATTTGCCCTGAATCACGCCACGACCACTATACGCTATATATGTTGAAATGTGTAGCCCAAGTGTTTGTGAAAATGTTCAAATGAATATGAAACTTGAATTCTTACTTTCCATGACTATCCATCGTGGGTGTACGCGTGTTATGATTGGGGCAACTCCCTAGTGAAAGGATTTGGCTTAATGCCTATGTGATCAACATACGTCATGTATGTTGATATATGTATTTTAAAGTGTTTGTTGAAATGTCTGAATGAGTAGTAGTTAGTAAATTGTAATGTTTAAGGGTGTTGAGATATGATTCTCAACTTCTTTAATTATGTGTATAATTTCTTTAGATATCTGTGTGATTAGGAATTGAATATGTACAAACTCATGCTTATGGTGTACTTCATAACATGCTCAATTGATTGTATGATTTTATCTATGTAATGCATATGTTTAAATTCATGTTTACGTTGTATAATCCGTCATGGGTGATGGGGGAGTGGAGCAACGAGTGCGTGCAACAGCCCTGGCAGCCCTAAACGGATAATATCAGACTTGATTGTATGATTTGAATCTTGATTCATTACTGCTTTAACTATCTGCAATTGAATGTGATTGAGGCTATGATTATAGTCCAGGCAATCGGTAACGGGATTGAATTCATGGCTGTGATTCATTTGTCACGTGAGATGTGTTCGACGAACCCGAGTCGTACTTCGGTTGGCGATAGTGGTTGGCCACACGAAGTGCTTATGCACTTCATATCATTCAACTTGTTGTGCGCTCGAGCTAGCTGAGCTCGTCAAGCAACCCGATCTGTCTTATGTATGTTCACCATGTTTGGATGCTACTGCTTGAACCTAGGGTACCAAACTTACCAGTGAAATCCCTTTTAACCATGGTACCTCGATTCGCTAAGACTCATGAGCCGGGCATGGTGGTATGGGACACCGTGGTCGAGCTGTCGGCCTACGTTGGGGCCACGTGCCTCCCCGTAGTGACCAGTGAGAAACCAGACTCGTGAGCCGATTATGGTGGTATGAGACACTATATTCGTGCTGTCGGCCTACATTGATAAGGTGATGGGGAAGTGGTGCAACGAATGCGAGCAACAGCCCTGACAGCCCTTTGTAGTGACCTCGAGCATACTCTGAATTGCAGTGAGGCGACGAGTTTTGCCGCAGTGTATAGAGTATGAAACTAGGCCTGTATCTGTATAGTGATGAATCATTAAAAAGGTGATGGGGGAGTGGTGTAACCTTTGTGCGTAACAGCCCTGACAGCCTTTGTAGTGACCTAGAAAACACACCATCATCTAAGATTAACTAGTACTAACGACCCTAGAATGGATCATGTTTGAGAATGATACAAGGGAGGTACCTGAGTTTCCCAATCCTGCTGTTTGAAATGGACTAATAACAACTTGGTAATCATGTTCATCATGCATTGCATATGCCTGGAAGATGTGGAGCACTGAGGAATGCAAGCATGCCGCAAACGTAAGATGGTGTCGCATGAGGGAGTGTGTGGTGAGGGCATACATCATGACTGCATTCATACTTGCATTAATAAGAGTAGTTAAGAGTGTTTGATTTTATTGCTTTATCATTACTGATTGACTGAATCGATAACATGTTAACCTATGCTTTATTGTTCCACTGAGTTAGCTACTCACTCCCACGTTACGGGAGGGTGTTCCGAACACCCACCAGACTTTGTCTGATTGCAGATGGTGACGCTACTCCTGAGGCGGAGTTAGACCTTTATGAAGACAATGATGCTTGTTCGTAAATGCTGTGTGCTGACGGCTTCAAGTGAGCCGTGTCTTGATCGACGGGATTACATGGATGTTGACTAGATGACACTACACATTTGGTATAATTTGAATTGTAATTGTGATTCATTAACCTGGTAACATTATCACACTCTGGAGACTCACCACTGTTTTTATATTTTATATATCTATCACAGTCTTTCACTTGCAATTTAACTGTCTCTGGAGTATGATATGCTGTTTTGGCTTAATCTCACTCATGTTCAATGCTCAAATGCAGACAACATTCAATCATCATTCATTTTGTTGCATAAGTGATGCGTTGGAACTCGGAAGTTGAGTTTATGCTAGACCCCCGATTTTCACGGCGTTACAGCAGCACGAATAAAACCCTGAGTGTCGACACCGTTATCTCAGCCCTTCGAGGGAAGGATATGAGAAAGTTAAACGGGGACATAGAGACATCTTCTGATGCACTATTTACAATGGGTAGAAATTTTGAACAAGGTACGGGTTCTTTAGGTTATAGATTCAAATCAAAGGCAAAGGCAAAGGAAAGGTAAAGTGCCAAAATTGTGGGAAGGAAGGACATGTGAAGAAGGATTGTGAAAATCCTAAATCGAAGAGAGAAAATTCTGAGGCTTCGTACAGGGAGACCAATGTTACCATGTCAGATGGATCGAGTGGATGTGATGGTGATGTTTTATCTGTGTCTACTATCAGACGGCCATATGATGATCGTAAGGACGAGTGGATGCTAGACACAGGGGCATCTTTTCACATGACTCCTCATCGGAGTTGGTTCGCCAGCTATAGGGAGTGCGATGGTGGACAGGTGTTTATGGGCAATGACTTTGCCTGTAATGTTGTGGCTGTTGGTACGGTGCGCATCAGGATGTTTGATGGGGTGGAGTGTACCTTGACTGATGTCAGGCACGTTCCTGATTTGAAGCAGAATCTTATTTCTCTTGGTGTACTTGAGGCAAAAGGATGCAAGTACATAGGTATTGACAATGCTCTTAAGGTATCTAAGGGGGCACGAGTAATCATGAAAGCGCAACGACTCGGTAACTTGTACAGGTTGATCGGGAGCACTTCAAAAGGTGGAGCTACAATGGATGTAGCAGATTCTACCTCTGCTCGTGTGTGACATGTTGGGCATGGCCACATGAGCCGGCAGGACAGGAAGGCTGAGACGTACGGATAGAGATACAGAGCAGGTGAAGCAGCCACCTATGAGAAGAATCACACGACATGATCGCGGGATATCGGCAAGGTACATGGACGACTCCAATATCGTAGGGGATTCATCTTCTATTCAGATGGCTCTAAGTGAGCCTGATGCTGAGAAGTGGAAGGTGATTATGGGCGATATGATGGATTCGTTGTACCAAACCGACATATGGGAGCGGGTGGAGCTTTCAGTGGGTCGAAAAGCGGTTGGATGCAGGTGGATCTTCAGGAGGATACAACATAGATACAGGGCGAGGTTGGTAGCGAAAGGTTATACTCAGAGATAAGGGATCGGCTTCTCAGAGATATTCGCGCCGACGGTATAGCAAGTGGTTATTAGATCGGTAATTGGCGCTGGTTGGCCAATGTGATCTTGAGCTGGAAAGATAGATGTGGAGTCTGCACTTCTACAAGAGAAAGTGAAGAGCAGATTTATATGAAGCAAACAGAGCAGTTCGAAGTTAAAGGGGCTGAGAAAAGACTTTGCAGGAGGTCATGTTTCGACCTGTCGCTAAGGCAGTGGTTTGATTCCTTCATGGTGAGTCAAAAATTGATGACATGTAAATCGTCAATTATGACATGTCTGAAATCAATGTACTGAAGACTCACTTAAGTGAGACATTCAGGATGAAGGATCGGGGGGCTGCAAAGATGGTTCTCAGCATTGAGACTGAAGGAGGAGTAGGCTTTGGTAATTATAGGAAGAATACCTTGTGTATAGGTATTGATCAAGGATGTGATGGGCCAAGTAAAGCCGAAGAGCGTTCCCTGTGCGTCTCTCCTCAAGTTTTCCTCATGACATGTCCCAAAACAGATGACGAAAAGCAAGATATCTTATGAGCCTTATTCGAATGCGGTTGGCAGTGTATGTCATGGTCTGGATTAGACCGGTTATTTCACAGGATATCAGTGTTGTTAGCAAGTACCCAGACTAGTAATATTGGGTAGCGGTGAGATGGTAAGAAGACTACGTCTTTTCTTTTGGGAAGACAGGAGCAAAGGTGGTTGGGCATGTGGATTTAGACCCGACAGATATGATCAATAAGAATGTTCCTGCAGAGAAGTTCAAGTTCTGTGTAACTTCTCTGGGCTTGGTGATGGCGTAAAAGAAAGCTGAGTGTGCAAGAGAAGCTATGATATGATGTAGAAATAAGAGAAGGGGATAAGAAGCTACATGGATGAAGATTGAAGACATGTTGGAGATTGTTATGGACAGATGTCTTAAATCTGTCTGGTGGTCTATCGATGATATCGACAGGATTTTAGATGATATCGACAGATGTCTTAAATCTGTCTATTGGTCTGTCGATGATATCGACAGACCATCGATAATATCGAGGCTGTCATCGAGAGACTTTCGATGACATCGATAATCGTTGAATTTTTCACCCCTGGTTGCTGGATAGTTTTGGTCCTATTTCGATATCATCAAAGGACCGTCGATGATATCGAAGCTGTCATCGAGAGACCTTCGATGACATCGAAGAGTTCCGCAGATGCGATTACGGAAACGCAGATTTTGCGAATTTTGTTTCCTATTCCGAGTATGCTTCTTTCTAAACTTATATAAAGGGGTGTATGCGGGATTGAGATGTATTCTAAGGCTTTCTAAAAGAGTTTTAAGGTTTCCTAAAAGGACTTTAGGGTTTCTAAAGGGTGTAACAAGGGTGAGATTCGAGGTTGTTCGAATCGGGTAAGTCCTTTCTCTTTGTAATTTCTATTTTCATAGTGGAGATCTGTCGCTTTGTGCTGTGGTTTTTTCCCGTAAGGGTTTTCCACGTTAAATCTATGTTCTCTTGTATGTGCTTGGTGTCATTGGATTGTTATCCTAGATTAGATCTGTGTGATTCCGCAGGTCAAAATTCCCAACACACATATGGTTGGGATCAAGGGTTGTCAATGAACGGGGCCAAGCAAAAAAAAAAAAAAGAAGCAAAAATTGAATAGCCTAGCTCGTCCGGGCTCATGTACACTCTACACATTTGTAGTATGAAAGGATCATTGTAAGATCTAATCCATCCATTAGGTGGACCAAAGTTCGCAAATAAAAAAATGTACTTGGGTCAAGTTATCTAACCCATCCACCACTTTCCAATATTGGGACCCACATGCTGCTTGGACCATATTTTATTTTTGAAAAAATGTGTAGAAGGTTTTACCAACATGATGAATGTATTAGATGTCACACGTACGTTCCATGCTGGAACTTGTGTGGTTTGTGCTTAGCGAAACTCATGACCTAAAAGCTTTCCTTCCCACGTGGGCTCAAAAATGAAAATCATCAAAATCTTCCATGAATGACTCTACATGAAACAATGGTAATTGAACATCCACTATTAAAAACTTTAAGGGGCCATAAAAGTTGTGGCTCAAGCTAATATTTATCTCCTCTTCATCTAAAGGTTGGATGGCGAATAAAAATTACTGTGGGTAAGTGTGTACATGAACGAGTTAGCTTGGTTAGCGCGCTTGACTCGACTTGAAAAAGCTCAATTCGACTTGGTTCGAAGCTGGGTTCTGTAACATCCCAGAAAAATTCGTACAAAGACCCGCGTACCACCTCAAGTAGATATAACTCAGGACCAAATCCTTTAGGAATCAGACGAAAATTAACTAAGTATTAAACTAAATCATCGGTAGAATTAGCTTAAACCACTTTAAATACGAACTACAGACTCAAAAAGAGTAGAATGGCTAGCGTTACGTTACCTAGAAACCTAAGATCAATCTCTAAACTCAGTTGCTCTTGGGAGCACTTTGAAACTCCGTATCAGACTTGGACCGCTCGTCGAAAGTCCGATTACCGCGAAACTATATGGTTATGATCGCCTTACTGGGCTTGACAACCATCTCAAAAATCAAATCCAGATAGTGTCCAGAAATGCACAACTTGAGCCCGAAGCTAAGTGTGTGGGAAACACGAATATCTTTAGAAAATGAACTAAAATTTAAGTGATTTGGGTCGTTCGCTTACAAGTCAAATTCAAGATTCCAAACCGTCAGAATCTCACTCAACTACACCTTCGGATCAGGAAAATTTTCTAACACAGATTAGTGTACTTATGGCCTTGATTAAGTGGCGGTGACCGTTGAACTGAAACTGGTCCTCCATGGTCGATCCGTAAATCCGATCGAATCGAAAACTTATCCTGACCTAGATCCAATATCAGGGAACTTTTCCTGTATCGTATGCAGAAAATGGGCCTCCAGAAGTACTCCGTTGGACTAAAACGGCCACCGTTTGGCTATAACCTAAGTATACCATGGCCTTGGGGCCATTTTCATCAATTCTGGGCCTATATAAGGGCCTTAACCCACTCCTCTCTCATTTCATACGATTTTCAAACCATAGGAGAGAGAGGAGAGAAGAAAGAGAAGGGAAGAGAGAGAAAGTGTGAGAGAGACTGAGGGATCGTTCCTGGGATTCGATCCCACCACTCCAGGTGCTTAACCACCGCTTCCGTGTTGCTATACCGGTGATTCCAATTCTGTTTTCGGGTAAGAAATTCTAACCCTAAGTTGTTTTAGGAATTTAAATTGAGTAACTGGTGAAATAGCTAACCTATTTCATTTAATAGGTTGTCAGACTTAGTGTTCAAACTGAGTCGGTACTGGTTTACTGGTGAAAGGCGCGGACTATAAACGTTTAGGTTATGGTTTTCAAGGCTTTCAATGTCAGTTAATGATTTGTGACTGACTTGATTGCTATCACGTATGCTTAGATTCGATGTTTTTTTTTTGTATATTACACATATATGTAACTATGTTGATTTTAATGCATTCCAAGTGTTTGTTGAAATGTTTGAATGAATATGGAATTATGATTTGTGCTTGCCATGATTGTTTGGTTAAGAATACATGATCGTTGTACGTATGACAACTCCCTTATGAAAGGATTTGCTGTAATATACGTTATAATTAATATATTATATGAACGTTGGTACGTGTAGTCTAAGTGTTTGATAAAATGCCTGAATGAAAAAATACATGTTGAACCGTATTTAATGAGGGTGTTGAGATAGGATTCTCAATCTCCTTATCTATAGTTATAGTTTTCTTTATGTAACCTATCTTACTACTATATGATTTAGGGATGAAATACTTGTGTATGATAGTATGTGTACTATTTGTTTGTTGAAATGCTCAATTAAGATTTATACTTTAGAGTGGTTATCACATGCCATCTTTGACTATCATATGTGAATGTTGCGTTTGAGTATGATTGGGACGACTACGTAGTCCAGGAAATCGGAAATAATTCCTATTTAGTGGCCGAATTAGCCTCGCCACATTTAATGCGTTCGATGAATTCGAGTCGTACGATGATTGTCGACAGTAGTACCATATCGATTCATTCAGTGTACACTCGTACTAGTCAAACTTGTTTAATAAACCGATTGACCTATTATGTGTTTACCATGTATGGATGCTACTGCTTGAATCTAAGGTACCACTTACCAATGTAAAGCCCGTTAAACCTTAGTACCACAATCCGCTAAGACTCATGAGTCGGGCATGGTGGTATGAGACATCATGGTCTAGCTATCGGCCTACGCTGGGGGGACGGGCCTCCTCGTAGTGACCAGTGAGTAACTCAAACTCGTGAGCCGAATACGGTGGTATGAGACACTGTATTCGAGCTGTCGTCCTACACTGGTGCAGTCTGACTATGGTCCCCAGTTGGGTTGGTGATGAGCCTTCAAAAATAGACTGCCAGTTGGTAGAGCATTGGTGGAGTGACCTCGATTATGAAATAGGCCTATCCCGGCGCAGCCTGACTGTCGTCTCCAGTTGGGTTGGTGACGAGCCTTCGAAAATAGACTGTCAGTTGGTAGGGCGTTGGTGGGGTGACCTTGAGTGTGAATTAAGCCTACGTTCTCTCGTAGCGACGTATGGTGTAAACTCGTGAACTTGCCTATCGATGTGATTTACTAGGATTGACAACCCTAGATGGATCATTGTTTGGGTAAGTGATGAAAAGGAAGGTACCTTAGCTTCCCAAATCTTCTGTATGAATGAGTCTAATTAAGAACTTGGCTAATCACGCACATGCATCGCATTTGCATGTGCCTTTGGCGTTGGAGTTGAGCACAGAGGAAGGGGTGTATGCCGCGATCGTGAGATGATGTCGCAGAGGGAGTATAGGCGAGGGCATGATTATTAACTCATATCATCCTTACATTAACCAGAGTACCTAGGAATGCTTGTTGTATTGCTTTATCATTACTGCTTGACTGAATTGATAACATGTTAACCTTTACCTTATAGCTCCACTAAGTTGATCACTCACTCCCACGTTCTGGGACTATGCTTTAAACACCAATCAGACCCTGTTGTAGTTGCAGATAATGACGATGCTTACGAAGCGGAGCCAGACTTTTATGATGATGAGGAGGAGTTCTCCTATATGTAGCTATCGGGCAGGTCTGTGCAGACCATGTTCTGATCGACAGGGTAACAGGGATGCTGATTAGATGTCATTGCACTTGTCATTTTGCACTTTTGGAACACCCATGTATATTCGTTTTGTTCAGTTTTGGAGTATAAATGTATATATTTAACCTGGTAACATGTTCACACTCTGGAGACTTACGACAGCTTATATATTTTATATATCTATCACAGTCTTCCGTTTGCGTAATTTAATTGTCTCTGGAGTATGATATGCTGTTTTGGTATAATCTCATTCATGTTTAAGACACTAATACAAATAACATTTAATCATCATTATCTATGTTGCATAAGTGATATGTTGGAACTCGGGAGTTGGGCTCCTGCTCGACCCCCGATTTTCAGGGCGTTACAGGTTCGAACCGAGTTGAGCTTATTTTTTTAAGCTTGAAAAAATTTCGATTTAAGTTTGAGCTTGTCAGAGCTCGACTCGACTCGGATCGAACCCCAACTCGAATCGAACTCGGATTGAACTAGTTCAGTGCCTCGGTTATTTTGATGTTGATGTTGTTTACCAAGTGTTTGATGAAATGACTCAATGAAGTGTCGGCCAGTAGCAAGGAAGGTATGTATATGAAAAAAATATCAATTTTCTTTGATTTTGATGTTGCCTGTAAGGTGTTTGATGAAATACTTGTAAATGACTGTTGTTTTTTTACACACAGTGAGAAATTGAGAGAGTATTACATGTGTTTAGAAAAATGCCGCAGAGGCTCGATTTTGGCTCGAACTCGACTCTAACTGGCCCGAGCTATTGATCGAACCGAGCCGAGCTGGCCAGTCAAGCTCAAGGACAGAGCTGAGCTGAGTTTGAGCTGAGCTAACTAGTAGCTGAGCCGAGTCGAGCTGATGCCAGCTCCACTCGATGAACTCCCCTAAGTGTAGGCAATAAGAAGTTTTCAATAATGGCCATTCAATCACCAATGTTTTTTTTGTAGTGTGGTCCACTTGAGATTTCAATCAGCTTATTTTTGGGTCACTCCCAAAGTTGAGCAGGCAAAATAGAGAAGGTACGATATAAAACACATCCATATCCATTAAGGTGAGCCCCAAAGTCACGCAACCACCGAAGGCATGTCCCTGTCAATGGGGAAGCTTATCCACATGTACCGTTTTTGGCAATAATTTCTTAAGAAAGGTTTCTTTGAATAAATCCGGATGTATTGCAATAATATACGTTGGGAACCTAACCGTTGGATTTGGGTCCTTTTCAATGACGCAAACTATTTTGTTTGATAGGTTACCATTGGACGACAGATGCTTGAAAAAAAAAAACCATCAGAATGGATATTTCAAACCTTTGATTATATAAAGTTTATATTGACGGTTAAAGTTCAAAGCTTTCATTTGTTGATTTTCATCCATACAAAGTGAGGCTGTCAGGTTGAAGGGCAAAAGTTCATACGTATACTCCAGTGCGTCGGGATGTATACGTGCAACGGTGCAAGCCTCAATACGGAATTGGATAAGGAACCACCTTTTCCTACGCATCAACATCCGTCTATACACAGATCTCGTGTATGTGGGGGCTCATCAGTTGGAAATCCACACTCTCGATCTGATAAGGCCCACTTTTTCTAGATAGACCTTTGGAAATCTCTCAAATCAGAAGGTAAAAAACACTTCGATATTTTTCATCCCAACCGTCTATTTCCAGTCCACCGTATATAAAGGGTTGAGATCTTCCAATTTCAAACTTTTTGGGCATTTTTACTGCTCCTATGTAAAGGGAATCCCAGGCGTCAAAAACTATTACGATACTTTATAAAATTCCGAAAAAAGGTCACGGCGTGGGAATCGGATTGCGTACTGAGTTACTCAGTAGGCTCTTATCGTACTGAGTAAACTCGGTTGGGCCCACCGTGAAAATAAGTGATTTATCCACACCGTCCATACGTTTTTTCAGCTCATTTAAGGGGTTGAGCCCAAAGTTGAAGCATATCCAACTCTCAAGTGGATCATACCATAGGAAACAGTGGGAATAATGATATCCACCGTTGAAACCTTCCTAGGCCCTACAGCGATGTCTATTTGTCATCCAAGCTGTTAATAATATCACAAAGACATGGATGAAAGGAAAAAAACAAATATAAACTTAATACAAAAATTCTGTGACACTCAAGAATTTTGCAACGGTATAAGTTCAATTCACACTTTTTCATGTGGTGTGGTGGATTTGAGCTTTGGCTATCCTTCAAATTTGAATTTATACTATAAAATTATATAATAAAATAGATGGACGGAGTGGATAAAATACATAGATCATGGTGAACCCCAGAGAGTTTACTCAGTGCGCTAAGCGTACTGAGTTGGTACGCATTCCGCTTCCCACGGCGTGGAAAAGTACCCAATTAACAAAAGTGTCGGCGACCTTTTGGAATGAAATCCAACGAACTGTTCTAACGCGTGTACAAGGTATCTCATCAGGTGGATCACATTTATCCAATAGGTCAGTCAGATTAATAGGTGGGCCGTAGTTTACAAAAGAAATGGACGGCTGAAAAGCCATCCAACTAGTCTAACATTTTGATCATCTTACAAAGGGATCTGATGGTTACCGGGGCAGGGGATTTACACGGAGGGGATGTACATGAACTGCCATAAATGAGAACCGTGCGAATGATGGGCCACGCCACTGAGTAGGAGCAACGGCTGCCTACTCATTTCGACAGTGCAGCTAGCCAGATGAATGGGCCATCCTGATTTTCACCCCAGGTGATCTTCGTCGCGTGGCCCACATTTTTCACGGACTGGATGTCCCGATAACTGACAAATTGGGATGAAGAAAGGAGCTGTATGTGACCATATCTAATGGGGAGGGGGGCTGTATTGAAACGAGACGCTTGTGAATGAATTGACTTCACGTTGTCATACTATTCAAAGTTCTCGTTTACGCTTCTCTCCACTTTTCTATACGGTTGTGTCACCCAACTTACGACACCAGCAACTTGGAATTCTTTTTCTATTCATTAATTTGGGGAGTTGTGCAGCATATATATATATATATATATATATATATATATATATATATATATATATATATATATATATATATATATATATATATATATATAGATATTGTGTGTCTTTTTCTATTTGTAGCCTTTCATCAGGCTAGTACATGTTCGGCTGGCCTGCTCTCGGTGCCCAACTTGGACCCATTTTAAGTTAGAGATCCCATTTGGTACAATTACTGCAAGTGGGTCAGGATATGGCCTAGATTTTGTGGTGAAAATTGGTGTAACTTGAGCCAGGAAGGAGCCACATTTCATAGGCCATTGTAGATCAAAGAACTTGATTACGTTCAAATAAGTTACCTTTTCTACTTACTACAGTAGATAGGGAACTTATTTGAGATATGTAAGTTGGGTTTAATGTCAATTAATTACTACAGTGGATAAGGAACTTATTTGAGATATGTAAGATTGGATTAAAATCAATTATAATTAACTTCTTTATTTAGAATTACTTTTAATTACTCCAGCTTAATAAGTAATATAAAAATTTTGGGGCATAAGTAACTTATCTTAAGTAACTTACGGTCGAACTGCCCCCTAAGTAGTAAGCATGTTGATGAATCTCACTTATAAAATAATCATATCATATAGAATCCAAGTCTATATGCTTTTTCCTTTCATACTCATTATGGGGTGGAATTTTAATAAGTAGAAACTTTTTAAAAATGTGGATACTTGAAAAATAAGTATACTTTAATAAATTTAGAGTTTTGAACAATTATTCATATAAAATGCTCATGTTGCAGGTGCTCTTTTAGAATGCTTGTTGGTAAAGGTCCTCAATAATTTCAACATCCACAGGCAGTTTATAGAGGCATAGTAATATCTAAAATTCTATTATTTGATACATAGGGATGTTAAGGTACGTTTGGTCACAAGAAATTCATGATTTAAAAAAAAAAAAAAATTGTTACTTAGCATGTAAAGAAGCCAATGAAATCTATAAAATAATTACTATCCTTCCATATAGTTGTCATTTTTTGTTCAAAATATATTTTTGCTTAACAAGGTTTTGATTTTCACTTGCAAAACAAACAAACAATTCAAAAATAAATCAAATTTTCAATAGTGCAAATACAAACTCAGTTATCCATTTTCACATTATAGATTTCTCATAAGGAATCATTAGAAAGGAATTTTTATTAGGGCTATACACAAGTTGAACCGAGTCGAGCTTGGCACAGCTCAACTCAGCTCGGCCACTAGTTGACCCCAGCTCGAACTCAGCTCGGCTTGGCCCTCGAGCTTGACTAGCTAGCTCAGCTCGGTTCGGTTAACAACTCGGGCTAGTTCGAGCCAAGATCGAGCCTCCACGGCATATTCTCAAAAACATGGGGTGCACCTTCAATTTCTCACGGAATGTAAAGTAGTAGGATTGGTTTACAGGTATTTCATCAAATACTCAGCAAGCGACATAAAAATCAAGATACAAAGATATTTGTTTTATATTTAAACCGTCCTCGCCTTCGTTGACTCATTTCATCAAATACTTGCTGAGCAACATCAATATCAAAATAACCAAGTCATCGAACTGGTTCGATCTGAGTTCGATTTGAGTTGGGGTTCGATCCGAGTTGAGTCAAGCTCGGGCAAGCTCAAACTCAGTTTGAAATTTTTTCGAGCTTAAAAAATCAGCTCGACTCGGTTCGAACTCAATTTCGAACCGAGTTAAATTGAGCTTTTTCGAATCGAGTCGAGCGAGCTAACTTGGTTCATGTACACCCATAATTTTTATAGAAAAATTCCTTCACTCTAATTCAGATTTTTTACCAAATAATGCCTTTAAAGGCTCATTTTTTTTTATATATAGAAGTGTTGAGGTCCATAATAATGATGCCCAATTGGCATATATATGTTGTAGATGATGTCTAACAGATGATGATAAGATGGACAAAAAATTATGATGAATTCAATCATTGTGTGGGCTACACCATAAAAAGAGATTTACACCACTTAAAGTCATCCAAATTCACTTATAAACCATCGAATACTTAGACAGACTTAATTTTTTTATTTGGATGATCATCATTTTTGAGTGCAGGATAGATGTCATACACAGATTACGTGGGCTTTAAAATTCTCACCTTTACTGCTTTCTAAAGAAAAAAAATAATAATAAGTGAGATCATTCTGGCAATTCTCTCTCTCAAAGATTACCACCTGGGCAATTCAATTCACGAAGCATTATTCATTTTTACTGTTGAAAATCCGGTCAGAAAGTTAGTTGCATTTAGTTGTCCATCTTGGGCTTAAAATGATATCCTTCCACACGTGATATGTCAAGGGGATAAATAAAGAATGATGATCCACAGCACTACCAGATTCTGGTGTTACCCTATTTGTTTAATCGTTGGTGGAAATGATGGGACCTGAGCCACGTGTGGCATGGGTCCGCAGCGAAACCCAGATGGGTCTCATCATTTCGACCCATACGGCTATGGAGAATAACATGTATTGGTAGTCCAGCGGACTACTAAATCCTTCCATTAAAATAAAATTACATAGGAATGAACTGTGGAGATCAAACTTGTTCCCCAAGAAATTCATGATTTCAGCTGCTTTGTAAACCAACACCCTCTCTACAATACAAAAATCAATTGGCAGTATTATAATATATAGAAATTGCAACTACGCTAGGTTTCTTAATTCCATACACGTGTGAAGCTCTGCCATCCATGTGCAGGCCCACGTGTCAATGTGGAACACGTGCAAGATCTGAGCTTTTCCATCTGGTTGGAAATGGCTCAAAAACAGGCAGTTTTACTTCATCCATTTCTTTTGTATGGTTTAGCCCAGTTGAGGCGTAAAATAGCCTGAGTTTTTAGGGCAGGAGGTCTAAACAGTGTAGCTCATCTGATGAAAAGCTTAGATCTAACACACGTGCCTGCATATGGATGGGACCACTGAACCATTGGGACCGATCCTGGATGGATTGGATCCGAAACTGAAAACAGACAGAACGTTAGAAGCAAAGGGTACTCCAATATAGGTGGGGCCTATCTATCAACGGTCTGGATCAGCAATCCTTGGGCCTCACTTGTACAAAGTGGAAAACCAATATCCGAATGGGTAGAAGATCACATGATTCCCCATCAAATGATCTGGTCAATTCAACGTGGGATTGACGAGGTTTGGGATCATGCACCTGACCATATAAAGTACATTCATGTGACCCGTGAGAGAGAGAGAGGGAAATCTGAGGGGTCAATCTCGTTGATACATGGATTTAATAAGAGGAGATTTTCAGTCAAATTCTTCTCCTCTACTGGGGCAATATATATATATATATATATATATATATATATATATATATATATATATATATATATATATATATATATATATATATATATATAGGAATGCTCACCTTGCACTTGTGAGCATCTTTGCACACGTGTCATGGGCACAAAATCTAAATAGTCTACATGATGTCGCAATCCTTGAAACTTGATGGGCTCAATTTTCAACTTGATCCAAAACTCTCGTGGGCCCTAACAAAGAAAAATGCAAGTCAAAGGAGGAAACTGTTTTCTTTTTCAACGGCCTACCAAAGCTCAGTATCTGGCTGAAAGTTGGGTTTGTGAGGTTTCAAGGGGTGCCGCATCACACGGATCATTCAGATTCTGTACCAATGACACCTGTGCAAAGGTGCGCACGGGTGCTCATCATGTAAGAAGGTGAGAGAGAGGAAAGCTCACCCACGCACCTTCTTGCATGACCAACCGTGTGCACCTTTGCACATGTGGGCACAGAATCTGAACAGTCCACGTGATGCGGTACCCTTGAAACTCCATGGACCCAATTTTCAACCTAATCCAAAACTTTAGTGGGCCATAGGAAGTTTAGAAATAAAGATGGTCAATGTCACGTTCACATCACATGCGGCCCGCTTGATGAGTAAGAGTGGTGGGATTTTGCGTGTTTAGATATGTTCATTGGAGGCTGTCTGATGAACCATCTCGATCTCCCACGTGTGTAGAATCCGCATGTGTGAGCCGCACATGTTGGAGGTATCTTCATGCGCGGCTGAAAAATTAAGTTTGACTGTGCAAATTACGACCAAACCATACAATTGATGGGTGAAAATAAGCAGTGGACAATTGAATTGGATTGGACCCACACATTTAATAATCAGTTATGTACTTTGGGTCCCAATCCAACCCATCAAAATAAGGGTGTAGTCTGGTTGAAGTTCAAGTCAGAAAGGGTAATCCATTAAGAAACTTAACCATTATATCTTATGGGTTGTATCAGCTTCAAGTTTGGGTTGGGTCTAAAACGTATAAGCGTTTCCTCACAAATAATACCCGAAGTATGTTGGTTGTATCTAAGAGGCTTAGATGGGTGGGCCTGTGGGATTTAACGGTATCTACAAGACTCATGCAAAAGGCCGAAGATGGGTGGCCCCTTTCAAATATTTGCTTAAATATTATTGACAGATTTCTTACCATACATGCACAAAATCAAGACTTGTACAAAATTTGTAATTAGATTATTTTTACAATATATTTTTCCATACATAGCTCATTGTACATCTATTTCTTTGTAAATCTCAATAAAGGTACACATGTTACTCAATATCGTGAGAGAGACTCCTCAACCTTCAACCATCATCTTCCAAAACGATGGCAATGGCCACTCGCACGACAGCTCGCTCACGACCCCCTCTGAAGTGCACAGCATGTGGCAAAGATGGCCATACTTGTGAACGTTGCTGGACCATCATTGGATACCCTCCAGGCCGAGAGCCTCGCACCAACAAATCGCGGCCGTCCATCTTAGGGCAACCTCCGTCGACTGCGAATCTGGTCTCTCTCACTCCATCTACTTCAAGTCCAGTCCCTGAATTGTCACCGGAGCTGTATCAGAAGTTGCTCAGCCTCCTTACACCGTCGCAACCTCCGAATGATCCATCCCCTTTGCGCAACGCCAAAAATCAGATGGTATTATTCATGAACGTACACCACCGGTTACTTTATTCAGTTAGGCACCAATCCGATCTCATGGTGCACCAAGAAACAGAATGCAATTGCTCGCTCTTCCGCTGAAGCTGAATATCGAGCCATGGCCGTCACAACCTGTGAACTCACTTGCTTAAAATAACTTCTCACTGATCTTGGTGTTTCTCATCCCGAGCCATTCACTCTACATTGTGACAATCAATCCTCACTATATATTGCCCACAATCCTGTGTTTCATGAGCGTACCAAACACATTGAGATTGATTGCCATATTATTCGTGACAAAATTCACTCGGGCCTCCTCAAAGCTGTCCACACTTCTTCCAGTGAGCAAGTTACCGATATCTTCACCAAAGCTTTGGGACATGAACTTTTTCATCATTTTTCGCGCAAGTTGGGCATTACGGACCTCCATACGCCAACTTCAGGGGGAGTATTGACAGATTTCTTACCATACATGCACAAAATCAAGACTTACACAAAATCTGTAATTATATTATTTTTAGAATATATTTTTTCATACATAACTCATTGTACATCTATTTATTTGTAAAGCTTAATACGAAATCAATTACAATTCAGTCAAATATTTCTCTCATTCTTCCATCTTTACATGGTATCAGAGCGGAAGATCCTGTGTTAGAATCTCGAGAGCAGCAAATATGCCTCACTAATATATTATTCTCCCATGGGGGGTCGGGAAAATCAAGTCCGGCCCAGGGATCGGGAAATCAAGCCCGACCTATTTATGGTGTGAACGTCTCTCCACCCTTGTCGGTATGTTCCCGTGCGGAGTTCTCACCCCGGGGGTGTTGAAGTGATAAAGTCCCTTGATATACATTGATACACCACTCCCCGCACGTGCGGGGGTGATTTATTTTGGAGAGTGCGACTAGAGGTGCGGTTGATGAGGTAGGCTGCGGTGAGGACACAATCACCCCAAAAAGATAGAGGTAAGTGTGCTTGAAAACGAAGACTGCGAGCAACATTTAGAAGGTGCCGGTGTTTACGCTTCGCAATTACAATTCAGTCATATATTTCTCTCCTTCTTCCATCTTTACAAATATTATACGAGCAGAAATGATATAATCACCCGTCTAATCCTTCAAGTAGGATGAACTGAGAATACGATCATTTATTTATATTATGGAGAGATAACTTAATGGACAATGGAGACTAACTTGTATTCCTCTTTTAATATTTTCTAGGCATTTATCAAGAAAATGAACCACTTACAAGGAAAATGATGGAGAGGATTGGGAGAAGTTCAAATGCAATAGGGCTTATTTGGATCACCTCTTATTTTTCTCCCTTATTTCAATTATCTTTTATTTGAATTTCAATTTTAATAAAAAAGAAGCTGGAAAACAAATTTCCACCATAAAATGTTCTAGTTTTAACTCTGTTAGACCTACACCTTAGTTGTTGCCAATGAGTGTACCCTACGAGCCCATATCCAACAATATTGACGCAGGGATGAACGTGATTAGGATAAATACTCCGAATCCACGGAGCTTCTCTGGACTCCTCATAGAGACTTCTTGAATCCACGAGGAAAGAAAGCAGAAAATAGAAATAATTTCTAATAAATTTGAAACTGATTAATTAATTCATAAAAACGAGTTCACAACCCTTTAAATAGGGGTACTAAGCAATGTGAAAGAAATCAGAATCAAACTACAAACTACAACTCCTAGAATTCGCAACTTACTATAAATAGTAGACTTACTATTTATAGACGGTCGTGATGTCTACTAGTGCGCAAGGTTTTCGGCCAAAAATAGTAAGTGTCCTATTTGGCTTCACCAAACCGTTCTCCTAATTATTCTAAGCTCTTTTCACGTTGGGCGCAACTCCTAAAGCCCAACGGATGAAGAGTTATAATCAAACTAAAACTTACTATTTATAGTAAAATTGAAATTAAAATAGAAAACGACCGTCAATCCAGGGGTTTTTCGCAATTCTGGGCGTCGCAACCCGGCATAGCGGGGTTGGTCATAGCGGGGTTGGTTGGCTAAAGTAGCTCGTTCTACCCCAAAATCATATATTTTACGTCAGATAACTCATTCCGGATTGCGAGATACGCCTGATTTAAGGTCCAATGGTCTGGATCACTTCTGTCGTCGACCGGGCCTTTTCTGATCCATCTTGGCCATGTAACTGTTCGCGACCCGCTTTACATCAAATATAAGCCTTTTAATCCAATAAAATCCAAAAAAAAAAAAAAAAAACACAATCCTATGCTATCTGAGATAAAACTGAGAAGAATCTAAGAACCAAGTTGAGCAAATTCGCCAAGGTATGGACGTTAGACAATAGAGGATTGCATGATTTCTGTAACTCATCTCCTCCCATCAAGCTATGTACACCACGCAAATTGTAAATCATATCTCGAATGGAGCATATCTCTAAAATAACAGCATCCAATTAATTCAAATTAATGGTTATCAAATGGATGGTTAGAAATTAAGTGGTTGAGTAATCCAAAATTCCAAGGGCAAGATGAGATGGTAAATATCATGTAGTTGATGTAACTTTTAGGCCATGCATCATTAAAAATTGGGTATTGATTTGGATGGTTTGGTTTGCTGTAAAACTATGAGATGTATACAATTGAAGTATCACTACCACTTTTACAATGATAGCAATAGCTCATCATAAAATACCCAATTTTTAAAATGGGCTTCTCTTCTTCTTCCTCTCACCATTTGCATACCATTTCACTGTAAATCAATTATAATTCCCTCACTCCTAATTTCTCCATTTGATGTTTTAATTACTTAAGGCTGTGATCCTTATTACGTCCTTATTGTGCACCGAATTTGCGTGTGTGACCAACGTTGGTTTTATCTAAGCCATTGATCTAATGACACTCCCCTCATGTAAGGATAGACCATGACCTAAAAGTCTCTTCAATAGTCAATTCTAACCTTTCTACCGTCAGCATGCAAATACATGGTTAAGAAGAAAATCCAACTAAAAATCACATTTAATGGTGAAATATTAAAGTTTCAATTGACGGTATCTTCTTTTTTTTTTTCATGGTCCACCCATAATGGGGCGATTAAATCAATGCATTTGATAAACCAACTATCACACTTGAGGAATTTAAACTCCTATTGCTTACTCAGACCTAAGTCCAGTTTGACATTTCTTATCTTATGCAATTGGAGCTATTCTAATAAGATATAGAGAATTAAGATCTTTGTTTTAGATCTTATTTTACAATGACCTTATTTGGTAAATTCAAATTTTGATAAAAATAAAGACTAGTATAAAAAATGTACTTTTGATAACATATTCAAATAATAGCTTTTTTTTAGGGGGGGTACTTGCAGCCATTTATAAATATTGTAATAACTCCGATCTCAAACAAGTACGCTCGTTTGTCCCTCTCATATTGGACGTGGACTATTCATCATGTCAGTCATTGAATGTGTACCGTCCATCATGTGGAGCTCACCTTTGATGTGCACTGTCCATCGTGTGGGCCTAACCTTCGAAGTAGGTCATCCGTCATGTGGGATCAACCTTGGATGTGGACCTTTCATCGGGGCCAACCTTTAATGTGGACCATCCATTATGTGGGGCCCACCTTGATGTAGATCATCCATCTGGTGGGGCTCAGTATCAACATTAATTGTTCTTCATGTGAGGCTATTCAACGTGCACTGCCACTGTGTGAAGCCCATCCATCAGGTGGGGTATACTTGATGTGTACCATCCATAACGTCGGGCCACACTTTGGTGCGGGCCATCCATTGCGTGAGGCCCACTCCATCCATTATGTGGGCCCACCTTGATGTGGGCCATTCACATGTGCACGCCATCTTTAATATGGATCGTTCATCATGTGGGCCCACCTTTGATGTCAACTGTCCATAATGTGGACCCACCTTCAATGTTCACCATCAATCATGTGGGCCCATCTTTGATGTGGACCATAAATCAAGTGGGGCCCACTTAAATATGGAACATTCATCCTGTGGGGCAACACTTTGATGTGGGCCATCCATCACATGAGGCCCACTCTTTATGTTAAACTTTACGTAAGCCCACCATTATGTGGACAATTCATCATGTGGGGCCGTCCTTCAATATGGGCGATTCATCATATGGGCCCACCCGTGAAATGGAGTGAGATTGTAAAGAGAAAGAAGAGGACATGATGGAAATTATATAAAAAGTTACAGACAAACTTATACCAAAATCAGCTTAACAATATCTACCCACTTTATTAAAATAAGCTCTTAAAAAAGATAAACCATCCAACCCTAAAGAAGAAACTAAATAGATGTAATTATTGCCAAACACTCTATTTTAAAAATGGACGCGGATTGCGTCCTACCCCCGCCCGGACGGTTGGGCAGGGCTCTGTGGGGCCCACCGTGATGTAAGTGTTTTACCCACGCTGCTCATCGTTTTTCTCATATCATTTTAAGGTATAATGTTAAAAATGAAGCATGTCTACAGCTCCGGTGGACCACACCAAAGGAAGCTGCAGTGATAATGACAATCACCGTTGAAACCTTTCTAATGGCCACGGTGATATTTTTTTACGGTCCAAACTATTAATAAGGTCATGTAGACGTGGATGAAGTGAAAACACAAATATCAGCTTGATCCGAAATTTCTCCATCTCCCAGGAAGTTTTTAACAGTGGAAGTTCAATGCCCACCTTGTGGTCCCCTTAATCCCTGGACCGGCCTTAGTTTTTGGCTCATACCTTAAAATAACTGAGAAAAAATGATAAATGGCATGGATAACAAACTTACATCACGGTGGGCCCCAACGCAATCCGCATCCTTTAAAAATAGTACTTATTTTTTAAGAAATAAGCAAATAAACTCTTATTAATAAAGATGCCAACAGCCAACACAATTTTTAATTTTTAATTTTTTTTCATTTTCCCACACTTGACAATTAACTACTTTTATAAGTTTAGGTTGGGTTCAAGCTCTTTAAGATATAGACACGCAAAAAAAAAAAAAAAATTTGAGTCCGAGTAGAGTGTGGCCTACTTAAATATATCTTCACAGGATCAAACCTATTTAATAATCAAGTTGAATTTTTAGACCCAGACCACTCCAATGGATATAAGTTTTAGACCCAAACCCATTTGTTATGTGGTCAGATTCAGTGACTCTTCAGGAGACTAACCCATTCTCACCCTTAATTACCACCAAAACGATTCAAACATCGAATAGAATGGTCCAGTATGAAGCTTTATGCTATAACATTGTGTGCAGGCTTCCAAATCCCCACGTCGAATGAATAAGGCACGTCCAATACAAGTGGGGCCCACCTGTTCGAAATTATACAGATTAATATTATTTCTGTATAATGTGGAAACCGAAAATTAAAATTAGTTTGAATAAGGACAGGTTGAAGCACGTCTGGGACGCTGTCCTTAAAACGTAATTTGCCTCTACTCAAATGAATTGAGTATGCTAATAGGTTACAAGCAAACCACTTTTGGGATAAAACAAGCCTGATGTGGGTTTGCGTTCAACAAACACGAAGGCTCACCTACTGGAACTCTGTTACACTCAGTCTGACAGAAATACAATAAACGAAAAAATCACAAAAGGAAAAAAAGAGAAGAAGATGTATATAAATGAGACCACTGCACTGGTTTATTCTTCTTGTTCTTCGGCTATTGGTTCAATTGAACCGTTCTAAACTACACCGCTGGTCTGTTCTTCAAACAATGATTCAAACCTTACTGTCTTGTTGGAGTCACTGGAGTATAAGGAGAGGAGTGGCTGTCTCAGTTCGTATGGGTCTGCTAGAGTGGGTTGAGAGATGGTTTGGAAACCCATCTAGACCTTGTTTATGGTCTAGTGAAATAAATCTCATGACTATTTTTTAGGAGAAAACTAGTCCTTTTATGGCCGTTTTCTGACTGTTGTGCATGAGTCATTAAGCTGTTGCATACTAACTGTTGTGAGACAGTGGCTAGCCGTTTTTTAGCTGTTGGGCTAGCCATGCAGCAGTTACAACATGGTTTCTGTACTAATGATACAACAGTTACACTTCTGCTGCAACAGTCATATTCAGCCTCTCTATATATACTAGAGGACCTCTCTCTCAGTCCTCTAGCCTCCCTTCCAACCAGCCACTCACCTTAGCTACCGTTTTCTAGCTGTTGGAGAAAACTAGCCATTTTATCCCTTTCAATCAGCCACTCACCTTAGCCACCTAGTCGCATCGCGAATTGCACACGCCTCGCTCCGGTTTGCGAAGGAAGTGACCCTCCGCGAAGTATAAAACGCACTACTAACGCCTCTACTGTCTCACATGCCCACGCCCTCGCACCGATCCCATGCCCGAGCGCGCACGCGTGGATGTTCCTAGGACTAGGTAAGCAAATATTATAATACTTCACCATTTTCATTTAAACCACAAAAAGTTCTTCTCTTTTTTCAACGCAAGACTATTCCCAAAACCATGAAAAAAAAAAGGTGTTTTTCAACACATTTTTAAATATAATATTTAATATTTTTTGTATATATATTTTTTAAAATCAACTTTTTTGCAACACCACCTTGCAAAGATGCACCATCTCCCCCTCGATCACCCTAACTGTGTGAATCGTCCATTTTGATGGCTCATTTTGGACACCAAGGCCAAGCTTAGTTGCTTGCAGGCTAGGTTTGCAGCAAAATCAAAATTTAAAAACATGTGTAAGTTTCCAAATTGGTCTGATGGGCAGCACATACCAGTTTTTGGTTTTGATGATTGGGACCCACTTTTTGGCCATTACAGATTGTTGGTACGTTCAACGGTGGATGGACCATGATCCAAAACAACTATCCCAGTTTGGAAGGTACAAGCCACCCACTTTGGGATTTTCTTCAGTTTAATTTAAACTCTTTGCTTTGATTCGGGCATGGTCCATTCGTGTTTGGATGAAAGTGACCGTTGGTTCCCACAGTGGCCCACTTGGGAGGAGTGATTTACATAAAGCAGCATACCTTTGCAAGATCCAGACCATTCATCATATGGGCCTTACCTTGAACGTGCCCTAAAAAAGAATCGGTCTTGTCCACTTATTATGTGGGCCACAAATGTACAATGAACACAGACCGCTTGTTATTTTTCTACGCAACCGTCCATATTTCCTTTTATTATATAAATGCCGCTCAACTGACCGGCCTTACATTTGGGCTCAGGCATATTCTTTTGCCCTAGCATCTCTCTACGATAGATTCTAACGACCAGCCAATAGATGAGGTATTCATTTTAAGTCCAGTTCCTCAGTCTGTACTATGTAGGGACCCCTCCAGTACCCAGGTTAGTACTGGTCGGTGCTGGAAAAGCTCTGTGGGCCTAGCATGATGTATGTGTTTTATCCATGCCGTTCATCCATTTTACCATATTAGGGCATGACCTGGAAAATAGGGCAGATCCAAATCTCATGTGGACCACACCATGGGAAAAAGTGGTGATTGAGCATCCACCGTTAAAAACTTCCCAGGGGCCACAAGCTTTGAATGAAGCCGATGTTTGTCTTTACCCTTTTCCACGTCAGTGTGACCTAATCAACAAGTTGGATGGAAAATAAACATTACGGTTGACCCTAGGGAGTTTTAAATCTAGAGGTTAAAACTCAGATGGGTCTCACCATGCAAGATTATGTTTAAAACCTCTAAAATCATATGGTATTGCCCATCTTTAGAATGCTCTCATTTTGGGGTTGTCTAATCTGGCGGTTCACATCCTTCCAATGGATTGGATGGCGTATACAAGACATGGTGGGACCTAGACAGAATTTATGGTGGGCATTCTCATCTCATGTCCCCTGTTCCATGGCCCACCTTTGTTTTTAATCGGGCTGATTTTTGGAAAACGTGGTGAAGCATCAACCCGTCCAAAAGGGTCACCACAAAATGAAATTTGAACACCCAAAAATCAAGCCAATCCAATTGTTTGGGTGGGCCACCCCATAGAAAGCAATTGACAACTAACCAAAAATCTCTAAATTCACACGGATGGCCCATCTGATGATTGGATCGGCCTGCTTTTTTATGAGCCCCATTTTAAGGGGTTAGGTTATTTTCATTAAGTCAATCATAAATAAAATTGGACGATCTAGAAAGCCACGATGGTCGTCCAATCACAATCATCTTTCAACGATGAGTCCTACATTCATTTAATCAACAGCCTCAACCGCCACAACATGTGCAGCACGTAACGAAAGAATGATAGAGATGAAAGGGTGGCAATGGGCCCGAGGAGCCCAATCCAGCTTGGACTGGGCCCGGATTGGGCCAAAGTCATTTTAGATCGATCTGGCATGGTCGGACTTCATCTTACAAAGATGTCATACCAATCCTCCATTAGGTAACTAATGCATTTTGAATGTAGACCGTTGGTTTCATTCCTATATGTGTATATTTCTTTCTGCATTTGTGGACCACTGGATTAACGGATAGATAAGGATATCAATCTTCAGGCCGGGCCAACCAATTTCCAGGTGCAGGATTAGCCCTAAGACACTAGGTCCATACCGGGCTTGGACCGGGCTCTGGCTTTAAGTGATGAACTTTGTTAAAGGCTACTTTAGGAAGGAGAATTTGAAACTATTTACAAGAGGGTTTAAGTCTGTAGATCAGTGGCCTAACCGAGCTCAAAAGAAAAATGTTAGGGTCTAGTGTTCCTAATCCACTCATTGATCAGGTGGGCTACATATGCAAAAAGAAACAGTTATTTGGGAAAAAAAAAAATGAAAATCAACGGTCCAGATTCAAGACTCATGTATTGCCCAACCAATTATAAAATCAACATATTTTGTTGGATACAACACGTACACATGAAAACTGGGGTTGGCTAAGATGAACTCAGCACAAGCCCAGCCCAAATTGATCCGTACAATCTAAGGCTGTGATCATTTGGCCAATTGGATGGACAGTTTCAATTACCACTATCCGCGTGGAAGTGATTTGATACGCTGGCGGAGGATGAACATTCATGAACATACGCAGTCGAGTACGTTTGTCTTCTTTGTACTTCCATCTGACGAATTCAGATGATGTGGCCCGTTATGACCTTAAGATCCTACGGAAGGGATGATCTGATGGACGGTTAAAATGAAAAGAGTCCACACTCCATAATCCAACAAACGGTTGTTGGAGGTTGCGGTCAACCAACTAATCCATTTTGAGGCACCTCCACAGTTTGGACGGTTTGATTCACGAGCATGCCTGGCGTATGGATATTCGTACTCTGCCAGTCTACCAATATTTCTACTCCGGGGTAACCTGGTAATTACACACGCTAATTACCATGTGTTCGACCCGTGTGGGGCCCACCGAAACGTGTGAGTGCCATCCAACAGTCCGTTAGATGCGCCAACCGCCTAGATCTCCCAATGGATCCATGTGAATACATAGAATATAGGCGTGATTACACATTGCTCCATGTGGACTGTCCCACCTAAGTATTGGATACAGGAGGCGCACCAGATGCACGGGTTGGATTCCACATACGCGTCACGAACGGGCCCTGCACAGCTCAAACGTGTGAACGCATGTGATTACTCCCCCTGAAGTAGAAAACAAGGGAAACCGCCAAAAGTCCAATCATCTCACGCACTGACGCACGGCAAGCGGGGCCGTTTCCCCTACAAGGCCTTGTAGTTGTAGAATATGCTTACTCTACAAGGGTCGTATATGAGACCCACCGCCTGTGTGCATAGCTTCCAAACTGGTCCAGAGAGATCGTCCCACTTCGAAATTTGGATGGAGTAAAGATCCATCCGATCCAACCATCATGTGGGCCACACGTTGAATTAGAGGCTTTTGAGTGGTTGTTAATTGTCTTTTATGGTGTGGCCCACCTAATGTTTGGATTAGATTGATTTTTGGATGTCATATCATCATGGTGGGGCTCACTTATTGGGCGGATTGGATGGAATGAAAACAAAGTGGTGGACCACACAATTAAGCTAGTGAACAGATGGACAGGCATGTTGAACAGCAGAGGTACCGGCCTCGGAGCGGAGATCTAGAACAGTTGAACAGGGTTGGATATGGTACGAAGCTCCGTCGCAGTAGGCTACGGCCGCTGGTTTTCATCCCGAGGTACATCTTAATGAGCATCTGAACCGTTCATGGTCTAGATTCCGTGCTACCAAGCCGCAGAAAGAGTGGGAGCTGCTTCGGTGTAGCCGAGGATCCACTGAGGTGCGTGGGACCCACCTAGATGTATATGACTACATCTATGCCGTCTATCTGTATTGAAAACTAATTTTAGGGTATGATCCAAAAAATGAAGTAGATCCAAATCTCAGATAGACCGTAGTATAGGAAATAGTAGTAAATGACCATTAAAAACTTCTTGCGGGCCACAAAAGCTTTGAATCAAGATAATATTTGTGTGGTCACTTCATACATGTCTTTGTGACCTTATCAATAAGTTGGATGGAAAATAAACATTCAGGTGAACTCCATGAAGTTTTTAACGATGGGGATTCAATCATGATTGTTTCTTGTACTGTGGTCCATCTACGATTTTTTTCATGCTTTATTTTTAGGATCATGCCTAAAATAAGTTTTGAAAATGGTTGGACAGTGTAGATTTAAGGCACATACATCACTGTGAGCCCCGAAGTCAGGGGTCGCACCCACCTAGGTAGATCCGTGGTCTCACCTAATCTGCTTACACAAAGGTACCTTTATTCAACGAGCGATTGTTTACGAAGATAAACATTAATGGCTCATATTGAAAGTCAATATTTAAAAGTCAGGAACGTTGACTAAGCATGATTATAGGAATATAGATTCTGTATGGTAGTATCGAGAACATGAACAGTTCAGATCAATCGTAGGTTTCATTCTGAGGATGGAAACAGCCCCGTACTCTACTGTGGAATTCAAAACCTTTTTTAAACAACAAATCGCAGCGCACCGACAAAAAATGCAGTGCGCTCATAACGTCGAACTCCGAACAACAGCTCGTGATCATGACCGTCGATCGTGCAGGTCCCACCGTGGATGGATCGTTTACCAAAGAGTGTACAGATATCTGTACATTGATACTCTGGCGAAGCGTGACCATCTCTGATCAGGCATACAACGCAGTCGCTTATACGTGGCATTAACGTACTCAAATCAAACCGTCCAGATCTTGGTTCCACTTTACACGTGTTACATCACGAAAGTCAAAATCAGGGGAACGGATTGGCTACTCCCCCTGACACCAGCCAATGGCTGGTGGTCGGTGCTTTGTGGGCCCCACCATGATTTATGTGTTTCATCCATTCCATCCATCTTTTTTTAAATATCATTTTACCGCATGAGACCAAAAATGAGTTATATCCCAATCTGAAATGGACCACATTACAGAAACAGTGTTGAATGAGCGTCAACCATTAAAAACATTTTGGGGGCCATAAAAGTTTTGGATCGAGATGATTTTTGTTTTTCCCCTTCATCTGGGCCTTTATTACCTAATAAACATATTGGATGTCAAATAAACAGTACAGTGGGCCTTAGGAGGATTTTAATGATGGATATCCAATCACTATTGTTTTCATGTGGTGTGGTCCACCTGAGATTTATATGCCTCTCATTTTTGGAATAAAACCCTAAAATGATCTTTAAAAATGGATGAACGTCATGGATGAAATATATACATCATGGTGGGGCCCACAGAGCACCGACCGCCAGCCACGGGGCTGGTGTCAGGGGGAGTAGCCAATCCGTTTCCGAAAATCAGGGACTTGGATTGGCTGGTGTAGCACACATCACCGACCTGGCTGTTGTGTGTACGTGCGACGACGAGCGCTGACGCTACTCGAGCTCCCACATGTAAGAACGGTTAAAAGGATATCAAAGTTATATGGCCCGAAAATGATGTATTTATTATATCCACACCGTTCATCCATTTGGCCAGATCATTTTAGGCAGGATACAAAAAATGAATAATGTCGAAAGCTCAAGTGGACCACACCGCAAATAGCAGTTGAGAGAATAATTTTCACTGTTAAAACATTTGCAGGTACCACTATAAAGTTTATTTTCTATCCAATCCGTTCATAATGTCACACAAAATGGTTGAAGAGGAAAAACAAATAACATATTGATGTAGAACTTCCGTGACCTCCAAAAGGGTTTCAATGTAAGATTTTCAATCCACCACTGCCTTTTGCAGTGTGGTCCACTTGATGTTTGGATCTCTGTTATTTTTAGTTTCAAGACTTAAAACGAGCTCTCCAAATGGACGGACGGTTTGGATATAATACACACGTCATGGTGGGACCTACAGAACTGGGTGATGTAAACACACCAGCCAGTTCGGTGGTGTGTGGTACACCAGCCAATCCGCTTCCGCCGTCCCCCACCAACCAATCACCAGCGACTTTCACAGCAACAGGAAACCAACCCTCCTTTTATTTCACTCAAACAGCTATTATACGATACGTGGGTTGTATCTTGCACAGTGTACACGTATTTTCATGTCTGGCAAGTGGGGGCCATGGTTAGTTAATCAAGACCATTCATATGGATTTAATCACCGTGGATGGACGAATCATAAAAACTACCCTTCTATTTGTAGTGTATAGATGATGGATAGCGAGAAAGCCACAACAAAGGTCCACATTCGATAGGAAAAAAGGTCCATATATTAGTTCTCTGATCGTTCAATCTGGAAGAATTTTTCGACAAGACACATCCACGGTGGGAATCAACAGAACAACGGTCTGGATTACGTAACCATAGGACCCACCCATCAGAGCCGTATATACTGGAAGGCCATGGATCTTAGCTCCTCACTGGAGTTAAAAACCCAACTCATCCAAACCGTCCATCTATTGGTAACTACTTTAGATTGGTCATGTACTTTAAAAAAAAAAAAAAAAATCTATCAGAAAATCCTGACCTATGATTAGTGGTCGTGCTTTCGTACAAATTAAGATCGTTAAATACTCTTTAATATAAAGTCTATCGGACATCCATCAATGAGCCAGTTAGGACCACTTTCATTCTAAATTTCAAGTGGGATTTTCACGTGATAATCCGTCTAAAGTGGGAAAGACCATTTGAATGGTTCCGAATCTAGGAACATGCCACGTGTACGGTAGGGAGCTCACCTGTATCCTAAATACAGTACGGCTGTGCGATATCAATGAGCAAAAAACAACCCACCAAGCAATCGAAGTCCTAGGTCTACCCTCCCAAAACTTCAGTCCATTCAACCCACAGTTGCAATCATCCAACCCACGGTCCAGAAAGGATATCAAAATTCCATTCCGTCGCCCGAGAGAGAGAGATTTTCTTGAATCTTCCATTCCACTTCATTCAATTCCAGAGGGAGACATCTCAAAGTTTCATTCCAGCAGCCCAGTAAGAGAGATTTTCTTGAATTTTCCATTCCACTCCATTCAATTCCAGAGAGAGAGAGAGAGAGAGAAGAGAGAGAATGGGAACTGCTTCTCTCTCTATCCTAACCCCATCCAAACCATCCCAACAAGAACAAGACCCTCCAACTCCAACCACATCCCTTCTCTCTCCACCACTACCATCATCTACTCCTCCAACCAAATCCACCACCTCCAACACCCTCATCTTCACCGCCCTCCTCCTCACCACCTTAATCGCCCTTGCCGCCTCCATCGCCTTCGCCTTCCTCTTCTTCTCTTCCTCTCCTCATTCCCCTCAACCCCAAACCCCTCAAATCCCCCAATCCCTTGTCGCCCGCCCCCTCACCAAGCTCCCGGGACCCATCGTCCTCCTCATCTCATCCGACGGCTTCCGTTTCGGTTACCAATTCAAGACTAAGACCCCCAACATCGGCCGCCTCATTGCCAATGGAACCGAGGCCGAGACCGGCCTTATCCCCGTCTTCCCCACCCTCACCTTCCCCAACCACTACTCAATCGCCACCGGTTTATACCCGGCTTTCCATGGCATCATCAACAACCGTTTTGTGGACCCCGCTACTGACGAGATCTTCACCATGAGAAGCCACGAGCCCAAGTGGTGGCTCGGCGAGCCACTCTGGGAGACGGTTGTCAATCACGGGCTCAAGGCAGCCACATACTTCTGGCCCGGCTCCGAGGTGAACAAAGGTAATTGGAACTGCCCGGTGAATTACTGTAGGAATTACAATGGTTCAGTCCCATTCGAAGAACGGGTGGATACCGTTCTGCAGTACTTTGATTTGCCAAGTGAGGAAATTCCCGTCTTTATTACACTGTATTTTGAGGACCCAGATCGTCAGGGACATCAGGTGGGGCCCGACGATCCGGCAATCACGGAGGCGGTAGCTAGGATCGATCAGATGATTGGGAGGCTGATACAAGGGCTGGAGAAGAGAGGGATTTTTGAGGACGTCACAATAATTCTAGTCGGGGATCATGGTATGGTTGGTACCTGTGATAAAAAGCTTGTTTTCCTTGAAGATTTGGCCCCATGGATTGAAATTCCGGAAAGTTGGGTCCACTCCTATACTCCTTTGCTTGCAATTTGGCCTCCTTCTGGTGTCAATCCTTCTGATGTGGTGGCGAAAATGATGGAGGGATTGGGCTCTGGGAAGGTTGATAATGGAATGAATCTGAGAGTGTTTCTTAAAGAGGATTTGCCTGAACGGCTTCATTACTCTGCAAGTGATCGGATTCCACCGATAATTGGTCTGCTGGAAGAAGGGTTTAAGGTGGAGATGAAAAGATCGAATAGGAAAGAATGCGGGGGCGCCCATGGCTATGACAATGCGTTCTTTTCCATGCGGACAATCTTTGCTGCACATGGGCCCCAATTCGCGAGGGGCCAGAAAGTCCCATCCTTCGAGAACATCGAGATTTACAATCTGATCATGTCCATTCTTAAGATACAGGGTGCGCCCACCAATGGGACGGCATCATTTCCAAATTCCATTCTTCTGCCTGGTGCATGAGATTGAGCAGGCATAGGAGCATTGATGCCATCTTCTAGGCATCTTTTGTGGAAGATTATGAAGTTTATGAAGGGCTTTTCCCTTTCTGGTTTGGATATCTTTCGAATGCAATTTGCAGTGGTTCTGTCCTCAGGTAAAATGAGATGCAATGTAAGTAGACTCTGGATCTTGCAAGAACTCTTGTAGATTTCATTTTCTCACTAGGGTCTTAGAGATCATAGTTGAAGTACAAGGTTTCTATTGCCTTACCAATAATTCTGATTTGAATTTGTATTCTAACAAAGCTGGACATGCTTTAAATTTGAAATGGAGTATAGCTTCTTAAGAGGTAGCTCTATAGAATTCTATTTCCTGTTGTTTGTTTTCAATTGAAAATGAAGTGAGTGGATGTTTGAGCTCACTTTGAATTGTGCACTTCTTGGAAAAGAAAGGGCATCGATGATGATTGCGTTCTTTTCAAAGTGAAGTCACCACTTCCTTTGGGAAGTGCGGAGACCGCTTTCTGCATAAGTAGTGGAGTGTGTTATATTGTCAAATCGGATCCAAATTGCTAGTAACCTTGTGTCTTCAAATAGAAGAAACAAGCACAATGGCCTTTTGGTCAGATGCCTTTGGGCTCATTGCATGCATAGAAACTTCAAACACCAAAAATCTGTTGTGATGCCTCAGCTTCGGGCCTTTATTGCTGGAGAGAGCCGGAGGGAGGTGAGGGAGCTTTTCCTTTTTAGCTGCTGATTATCATTTCTCATATTTCAAGCATAGTCTCTCACATCCTAGATTTGTCTTCAATGACATCAAACCGTTGTCACACATGTTCCTGTTGTGAGCTTCGTGGATCCTTCTTTTCTTTTCCTGGAGAAGAACCTTCCATTCTTTTCCTGGAGAAGAAGAGGTATCCTACAGGAGGGACCCACTGTTTAGTGATCCAAACATGTTGTTATGATGTATCCCACCACATTTCCTTTTTAGCTGATGATTATCATTTCTAAAATTTCAAGCATTGTCTCCTATCTCCATCTATCTTCAATGACATCAAACCATTGCCACATGTTCCTGTTTTGAGCTCCACCGATCTCTTTTCTGGATAAGAAGAGATGTTCTGCAAATGCTGCCACTGTTCAGTGATCCAAACCGTTGATATGATGTCCCGCTGTGGATGTCCCTTCCAAAGATTGGAAGACCCTAATCAAGGAACTTTGGTTGAATGTGGACTTTCTTTTCCAGTGTTTCCTTCCTTGCCCTCTATTTGCTAGCTGCTAATTGAACAATCAAGATCTTCCCCATCTAAAGAGAATTTTTGGTATATAGGCCATATAGGGTGGGGCCAATATCAACAACAATTTGAGTTTCTAACGATAGTTCCCACTTGTACAATGCAAAGGCGAGCGAAAGAGGCATCGTCTTCATCATCATGTAAGACTTATCCCAACTAATTGGTTGGCTACAGGGATCCTGTTCTGCCATTCCACTCTATCATGGTCCATAACTTCGATTAGACCATAGTTCATCAAGTCTTTTCTTGCTACCTCTGCCCATGTCCTTTTGGGCCTTCTCTATGCCCTTTTCAAGCCTTCAACTTAGCCAACTCGCTCCCCACCGTCGCAGTTCTTGGTCTTCGTTAGACATGGCTAATTCATCTACATCTACTTTCCCTTATCTTATTACCTATAAGTTCCTTAGAATGCATTCATTTATAATTATATCCAAATTTACTTTCCCTTATCTTATTACCTATAAGTTCCATAGAATGCATTCATTGATAATTCTGTCCCCGTCTGGCTAACCATCCAATCATCCATGAACATCCTCATTTCTGCTATGCCCATCTTATTAACATGTTGATCCTTGACTGCCCAACAGTTTGTTCCATAGAGCACGGGTAGTCTTGTAGGCTGCAGCTCTGCAAAAAATAAAAATAAAATGAAATAAACTCCTCTTCAGTTTCATTGGTATCAGGGAAGGGATCACGTAAAACTCCAGAGGAAACATCTCCACTTCTTCTATTCAGCTCTAATTCTACGAGCAACGTCCTTCCCAATCTCTGCTCCCCTGAATTATTTTGATGCAGGACGTAGAAAATGGTCAGTTTGTGTTACTTCTTGGTCAGCAACTTCAACTAATTTATCATTTCTACTCCTATTGTTGCTAAAAATTGTATTCCATATATTAGGTACTATTTTAGTCCCAAGTAATTTTATAACCTCTAGATTCTAAAGCATTCCTCCACAGTTGTGTTTACCCTCTCTTATTTGCAAAACAGCAAACACCTCAGGAATTCTTGAAAATGGCTTGTTAACTGGTCCAAGCCAATGCATAAAAGAAACGTGCTCAATGCCAACCCCTTGGAAGCCTACTGTAATTGGGAACTCAGTCTCTCCACTAGTGGTCCTCACATTTGTCATCACACTCTCATCCACTAGTGGTCCTCACTTTTGTCATCACACCCTCATCCGCATCCTCCAAGCATTGAAAGAAGAAATGATGCTCCGAGCCAGGGTTTATTTCTAGCATTGATGAAGGATACACGTTGCGAACATGAGTTTATGTAATAATAACGATTAACAAGTGCCGAGAAACTACCTGAACAGTGTTTTGGGTGAATAGGTTCAAGCCTGCATTTTAAAAAAAATAAACATAAAAATGGGAGGGGTACAAAATTAGAAGGATTTCTTACAACCATCAACGCCATTCTTCTCCCAAGGTTTTTGGGTGGCAGCAAAAGTTTAATCCTAAACAGCTTGTTTAGGTCAAGCTGTCTTAGACCAGTTATTTTCATGCTATTTGTCAAGTTTTCAAAAGAGAAGGGTTCTCTCATATTTAGTGCATGCACAGCAAATGTGGCCAGATGAACATGTGGCGCATGCATGGTGCTTGAAAATGTACAGTATGACTTGTGGGTGCTTGATGGCGCATAGTGCACAACTTGACACATTTGCATGCATGTGGCACATAAGAAAAAAAATTGTACCACAGCCCCCAGCTCAAATACTAGTTCAATCCAATCCATTGAAGAGAAAATAATAATAATAATAATAAATGATGGCCTCCAAGAACCCTCAAGTCAAGGCATCAAACCCATCCAAAATGGCCAAACACTATAGTGAGGGACACCCCAAAAAACATGCCAATCCTAGCATAAGGCGGTCTCACCACTAGAATTTTGGAGGTTCCTAGCCACTTTTGAATCATTCTATATGGTGTGGTCAACCTGATGGCTGGATCAGCCTGACCGCTTGCTTGGGTCATCGAACCATCATGTTGGAACGGACCTTTTGAACAGGTTGGATGCTATACAACATTGGTTGTTGTGACAGGTTTGATGTCATAATCACAACGTTGGTTTGATAACAACATCAGTGCTACCCAAAAGAAACTCTTACCACATCTTCCATGTTATTAATAGCAAAACTTGAATGTGGCCATACATTTTTCAGCTGTAATCAGTCCATCGACTGTGGACCAAGGCCCATTTGACACTGCATAAATACATTCCTTTAATCCCTTACGCCTCCAATGGTATAAACCCATGGAGCATCCTTTTGCCACAACTTTGCTTGTAATGCCATCTGAGTTATCACATCCAAACATAATGAAATAAATTCACAAAATCAGGTGACAGACACCCAAATTACTCCCACATGCAAGCAATTCAACCAAAGCCCATTTCCAAATGCTCCCAAATCAGAATGCTTTGCAAGTGATGGTTGTTTTGGTCTAAAATGGTCTTTCAGGCAGGAATAAGAAAAAGGGACCCATACATCTGAACATGGCACTCTTCTACTAGTGGGGTAGGGCCAATCAAGTCTCTAAATCCACCACCAATGAATTCCAGAAGTTGAGATCTAAGACTAGCAACAGTTCCTATGTTGGGCAAACTGGAGAAGCATGCCATTTCAATCCCAAAAACACGTTTCTGCCCAACCTTTCTTGATTGAGGGATTTGCATGATACAGATACTTCCCTATCAAGGAAATGAATACAATGCGCAATATGGTCCACAGCAACATATTATCTTAATCCATACAAAGGATTGAATCCCACCGTCATCAACCATATAAATAGTCCCCAATCAGAAGACTTGTATATTGATAGCCTACGGATTAACTGGCTTGCCGTTCAGTTTGGGAAAAGGATCTTGCTTGCTAAGAACGACCACTTTGCTCTTGTGAGCAAAATAGCCTTTCATAAGGTTCTTGTATATGAGGATGGCCACAATACACTCCACCTGCAACAGGATGCATGATGGCAGATGGTTAATTCCAGTGTTTTAAAACTCAGGCCTGAACCTGGCCACTGAAATGGACCAGGTCACTAGAAACCCAGGTCAACTGGTAGGACACCTGTTTTCTTCAGGAGAAAAAAAAATGGTATTCCCAGCAGCCAAGGGTCCAACCCACAGCCTCACAAACCAAATACCGACAAAATTTCAGGAAACCCTCTTTTGCTGGAGTTGCTTCCAAACAGGCCCACAAGGATTTTCGATGGAGGAGATTTCAAATGCCCCATAAAAATGGGTTAAGATTGTGTTTCAAAACATTGGTTAATTCCTTGGCAACCTTGGCATGCCGGCATATTATAAAAATTGTCCTGATCAATTAGAGCAGAGTGATGGGCCCAAGAGTAACGTATCATCTGGGATTGATTTCAGGCACTGGGATCCATTGTTTGGTTATCCATGCCATTGATCTGGTCAGCCCCACTGTGGATGGATGTTGCCCCAAAAAGCTCCCCAATCCAACAAACCCAATGCTGTGATCATTGGATTGGGAATTAACAGTCAAGGAAAAAAGGCCAAAGGTCAGATGGCTAAAATCCTCCAATCTGTAAGACATTTGGGCTGGTCCATGCATGAAGGTCCCATCGGATCAATGGTCTGGATCATCACACCATGGACATCACTTGCGAAGACCGAGGGCCTAAGGACCTAAATATTTTTAGGCCGAGGATCATATAATTCCTTTCTGATAACATGGGTCTAGTGCCACAGCCAATGGTATCAAACCCACATACGGCAACCATAATCATGGGCTTGGGTCCCCAGCTTGAAAAGACTACAATGGAAAAAGGACAGCACGAATATACCTCATCGACATCCATGTCCATCTCAAGCCATTTCAAGGCTTTGACAATTACTTCCAATTTCACTTGGTGCGCTTTGCTTGGGTCCCTCTGCTTTTGAATGATATAACTGCAAGAAAAGCTCAAACTGTTCATGACTAAGATCTCTCTGCTATTTCTGAAAAGAGAGTTCTACATGTGTAGAGACTTACATCTTCTTTACCAATCTTTGATAAACTTGGAGCTCCAGCTTCTCCAGAACAAGATATACACCCGATCTTAAGAATCTGATGATCTAAATGGATGAGAGAGTTTTTGATAAATCAGTCCACATTTCTGTTACTGAGCAAACATACCTATCTTCATGCTCTTGGAGGGCATGTCGAAGAAGTCGCAGGTCACCTCTTTTCAGTGCTTGAACAACATTTGAATACTGCAAAATTGTCACCGTTAGAAGCAGATGACCCAGATGAAAGATACATTGAAAATCATTAAATAGATTCTTTTTGATGACTATAGTAGAATCATTAAAATATAAGGTACATCATCAAGGCAAAAGAAAAGAATGAATACAAAAACTGGATCTCAAAACAACCTTTTGATGAAAAGAAACAAGCATGCCCTTTTAACCAACACTGAATAAAATCCTTAAAATTCATTGACAGAAATGCCCACATCAGGCATCTAGGCATCTCCATAGACGTTCTTGTGCTCCTGTACATGCATGTTTTCTCTACAAGATTCCTGTCCCATGACAGGGTGCAGATTTTTGAACAAATAACCTTTCCAAAGTGCTCCATGAATGAAAAAGGAAAACATGGCCCTACAATAACAGATCCAAGCATTTGGAAGTGGCCAAAGTTCAATGAGAAATTTAACTTAATTGCCAATCAGTTACTAGTCAGACGAGGTCCTTCCATCTGGTGTAAGATCCAAATACTAATAACAATAATAACCATCATTAAAGCCTTATCCCAACTAACTGGGGTCAGCTACATGAATCCAGTTACATCATTCCACTCAATCACAGACCATATTCTCAGTTAAACCATAGGTCCTCGAGTCTTTTCTCAGTATCTCCACCCGCGTCCTTTTGGGCATTTCCCTAGCCCTTTTAGAAATTTGAACCACCTCATTCCTAACTGGTGCAGTTCTTAATCTTTGTTGCATGTGGCCAAATCATCCGAGTCTACTTACCTCACCTTTTTACCCATTGGTGATACTCCTGAGTTCCCTCATGCACATTCATTCCAATTCTATCCTCCCCTGTCTAGCCACTCATCCATCTCAATGTTCTCTTTTCAGTTATGCTCATCCTATGAACATGTTCCTTGACTGCCCAACATTGTCTCATAACGCATGGCTGATCTAAGCTACCCTACAAAATTTTCCCTTCAGATCATTCCCATAACTACAACAATAATAATTTCTTCCAAGCAACTTTGGTAACCAAATAGTGACCATTTTAACCAGTTTCCTCAGACAGTCTTCAAACAACAAGCATCATTTTACACAGCATTTACAAATGTGATCTGCAAAACCAATACATCATTCCCTTGATAGAGGGGAATTCAGAACAGGATTCACGTAACCAACCCCAATTAATTGGGGTAAGGCTTAGATGATAATGATTATCTGCAAAATCAATAGCACCAGCTGTCTGGGCCCTTCTTTCTCTTGGATTAAGAATGGGACCTTTCTACTGAACAACTAAAAGACAATAGAAAATGTACCTAGCGTAAACAATTTAATTGGTATCTGGCTCATGTTGCAGTATCTATAATGGAAAGACAGTCATAAATAGTACCCACAAGTTCCATTTCCTTAAAGAATACACGCGTGCAAGCACACTCACATGCATGCGCCAAGGGCATGTTTGCAGTTTCAATGGAAAGGAAGGAAAAAGAAAAAGAAAATCACTATTTCCATAAGCACTACTTACAAAGATAAAACATTTCAAATAAGAAAACTGTAAAAAGAGAAGGTCATACCTCAACTAGGTTATACTTCTCTAAAAGCCACTTTTTAGGTAAAATGCCAATTGAAAGCTTTACAGGTATCAGGTACTTCAGAATCATCCTATTCACCATAAAATTAGGGCCAAAAACAATTTCAGTAGCATAACATTAACCAAATGTAGTGAATAATATAGTATTTGCTAAACATTCAAGGTGTTCCATAATGGTAACGGTGGCCGTAACGCCCACCACCGTTACCATTACGATACAGACCATTATAGGGCTGTTACAGGGCCGTTATAGCTCATTTTTTCTGTAACAGCCATTACGGCCATTTAGACCACATAACTCATAACGGTTATGACCGTTACCATTATGTAACCAATTTTGAATACCTTGTTGACATTACTAACATCCAAAGGAAGATTATTTCAGATGAACTGGTAATGAATGAGCAATAGAAGCCAGGAAAAAAAAAAAAAAAACTAATGTCCTAATGGTAAGCTGGGATCAACCTCAATGTTGTGACCTTTGTCCTAATTGCTAGGCTGCAAGGCTCGACCCAATAACATGTTTTATGCAATATGACATCTCCTCAATGTTTTAAATATCGATGATATGAGCCAATATATCTCACGATAAATGTTGTATCCCACTTGTGGGATACGAAACGCACAAGTAGTTCCGATATATCCCACATGTTCAATCCGATGAGCATTTTCAATTTCCGATCCCTTTTTTTGTTGACATTATGTTAAATCAATATCGAATTGTTACAAATCCGTTAGTTCTTCATGTTTTGCATGAAAAATCATAGAGTTGGAGCTTTGATTTCGATATCCATTAGTTCTTCATGTTCTTCATTTTTTTTATTATTTTTTTTTCTTTCAAAAAAAAATTTCGAAGTATTTAGGAGTATTTGATGAAATGATCATCGCAAACACTATAATTTAGAAATTTGGGTGTGGGTGGTCTGATTTGGGGAAATTTCAAAATTTTCTCAATTTCTCCCAAATTTCTTGCAATGTTGCACACCAAAAATGAAATCAAGCATGTACGAGGGATGATCTACTGATTTGTTAAATCCTTGTCAATTTTCAAAAAAAAAAAAAAAAAAAATCAATTTTTATTTAAAAATTTGTATTTTTTTTTTTTTTTTTTTTTTAAAATTTCCCTTCAACCAGCTGTCAATTGAGACTAATTTCAAAGTATTTAGGAGTGTTTGATGAAATGATCATCAAATACACTCTAAATGCTATGCATTCAATTTGAATATAATTGTATTAGTTCAGTCAGACCACATATAGCTTAGGACCCTATACAAAGGAAACCTATTATGTGAACTTCTTTTTTGAAATGTTATGATTTAAAAGTGTGTATTAAGTTTTTTTTTTTTTTTAAACGATCCTTGAAGTTTCATTGAAAAAATCAACCATTTTCCCGATGTTTCCCCATGTTTTCCAAAAAGTGTGATAAATTACCCAATACAAACGATATATCCCATGCGATAACCGATACGTATCTATATCCCAAAGATGCGATACATAATGCGATGCCTATATTTCAAACATTACATCTCCTAATATGCATCCAAGAGTTTCCCCTAAGGGGCTGTTTGATTTTCAATTTCCGACGGTAAATACACGGAAATACATAATTATTACTTACTCCACGCATTTGAAACTAGCCGGGAATTACGTTTCGAAAATCGGTCCATACAAACCCTTTTATTACTGCTTTAAATATGTGGGCCCCACCATGATACATGTGAGTTATCCACACCGTCTATCCTTTTAAAAAGTACGTTTTAAGGCATGAGCCCAAAAATTCGGAAAATCAAAAGCTCAAGTGGACCACACCCTAGGAAACAGTGATCATTAAGACGTCAATGGTTGAAAGTTGTTTTCTCCCCTGGGCCCACATTGATGTTTATTCGTCATCCAACCCGTTCATAATGTCACACAGTCATGGATAAAGTGGAAACAAAAATACCAGTTTGATTTAAAACTTATGGGTCCTCAAGAAGCTTTCAATGGTAGGAATTCAATTCCCACTGTTTCCTGTGGTGTGGTCCTCTTGATCTTTGGATTTGCCTCATTTTTCGGCTCATGCCCTAAAATGAGTTGGCTAAAGGGATGAACGGTGTGGATAAGACACAAACATCATGGTGGGCCCCACAATTTAAAAATTTTCTCCTCGGGTGATGTGAGGAGTGCTATAAATGAAAGGTGGCGGTCAACATCACCTTGGAAATCCAACCGGAAATATAAGGGTAAGTAATTATTACCCATTTACATTGAATTACCTCTGTAATTAGAAAATCAAACAGACCCTAAAGAGAAATGCTAAAAAACTATATATTAATTAAAAAAAAAAAAACCTATGCAGCACAGCACACCTGAACCGAACCTGATGTTTGCTTCACGTCGTGGATTGCAATGCATTAGGGCATATGTGAGTTTCTGATCAGCCTGTCAAACGCAAAATGAGAGTTCGTAAACAAGAGGTCAAATAAGAATTGTATCTTGACTATTGCAGACATACACATACTACGTGCAGATAGACGTGCCAAATTATCATGCACAGGATGGTCATCCAACATGACAGAGGCAGCAGTAAAATGTTATCATTGCTCTCATGTGCTATGTTCATTATGTGTCACATCAATTGGATACAAGGGAGATCACATCGGCAGTTAAAGGCCCAGCTCATTGCATGTTACATGGCAAAAGATGCATTGACACCCATTTTTCCCCTCTGGGTGTTCTATGGTGGATATGTGTAAAGTTCAAATCATGGCCAAGGAATTCAACATTCAATAAATCATAGAATGGATGGGAGTCTATACAGTATGTTCTATCCACAGTTGAACCCACCATTTGGATGGTCTAGATAGCTATATATCAGTGCCGTGAGGATGCGTCATCACCATTTTTTAAACAGTGCAAAACCAACATACGAGTCCAGCCTCCTGAAAGAAAGAGGAAGATAATGGTTTCATTGTTAGTGAGGTTTGCAATAAGGCAACAACATCACAACTTGTGGTGCTGTGCCATCTTGCCTCACGACATGCCACTTTTTGGGACATCCTTATTGAGAAAATGGTAGACCCCATCATGAAGATCACCTTTCTAAAGATCAGGCTGATCCACTTATTAGGTGGGCCTCTCCTGAATGCTGAGTCAGAATGCTGGTTGCCAATTGATTCCAGCAGTGTGGCCCATTTGATCAGCAAACAACCTGGATTTTGTGCCAGATGATCTTTATGGCGTGGCTTACCATTTTCATGGTAAGGATGTCCTACACAAGCAGCATGTAGGCAGAAAAATGCTTGTGGTGCCGCTGCCAGTAGGTGATGAGTTCCAGCTGCAATGCATCCGCTTAGTGCTACTAGGAATTTAGGATTTGTATGGACCAAAGCTGTGGGATTTGTGTCATGTTTCAGTGACCATAGAGATGGATGTTTATACAATTGCCCTCACTGTGGATGGGATACCCTAAATAACACTCTCAGATTAAAATATTTTAACACTTCAATCGTTCTTTGAATATGAACTGTCTCTGTAACCATTGTTTTGTGTACCATTGACCAAAAGTTTAGGGCCTTCAAAGCTTGAAGCTTTCAAGGCACCCCACCATCACCAGTGTTCATCATATGATGAATGGTTTGGATTGTCAAACATGACCCCAGATCCAACGTACACCAGCATGTTATAACAAACCTCTTGGTATGCACGATGAGTTAGACTCCTGAGATGGTATGAATTATCATAGAGGATAGGCTGGTGAAGAGGGTTATAACTGGAATTAGAAAAAAAAAAATGATGTATTTCTGCAGTATTCTTGAACACGAGGATGCTCTCTAAAATGCAAGGGGTGGTTTGGGACAAAAAATAAGGAAAGGTGCGGTTAGTCCTGAAAGCTCAAGTGAAGGTTTTGTTCCTAATCCTCCCTTTTCAGAGGATTTTGTTTCCAGATTTTCTCCAACATCATAATTTTATGCAAGTGTTGAGTTCAGAGAGGACTTCCATTTGCCTATGAAAAGGTTCTCGCAATAGTAAAAGCCATTCTCTGTTGAAAGATAATAATAAAAGTCATTCAATCAGGATGGAATCCTTTTTGTTGAGATGGTGGGTTTCCCGGATCATAGGCATTTAATATAACTACAGCCCTTTTGCCAGGAAATCTCCAGTTGGCATCATGTTCTCATTGGGTGTATTCTCATTAGTACTCACATTAAAGGGTCCACTATGTTCAGCTTCCAGCTGAAACAAGTACACTAACCAGACAGATATCCTAAATCACGAATTCAACTAGACATAATATAAAAGAAATTGTTATGTATTTATTCTAAGGATTTGCATTACTTACAGCGAGAAAATTCTCATTAAATACTTCCAAGCGTCCCGTATAATACATGTAGGTGACCTGTGATAAAATAAAGTTAAGGTTCTAATGGAGTAGGAGAGAATTCAAGATGATATGGTGCAACAACTCCCAGGTAATGCCGAAATGGAATTTAATGAAAATTGTTAGTGGACATTTTCCCCCTTCGGTAAGGTACTAAAACTCAAACCTTGTCTTTTTTTTCTGGAAGTTAATTTCTAACCTTGTCTCTTACTGGGAACTCCTCAAATTCAAAAATCCGAGCAGTTTCAATGCTTCTTATCACGCTTCGGCAAAGGTGAACTGTACCAAGCTGCAAGGCATTAGGTTTTGGATTTTAGAATACAACCAATGACATCCTTGCATTCCAGCATGTATGAACAATACAGAACCTCTTGGATGTACAGCGAAGGAATCTAGGATCGAAATACATACTCTCCAAATAATGGCAATAGAATGTACATAGAGCATATACAACGAATGTATCTCTAAAAAGAGGGGGATAAAAACATTATTATCGTGACCTTGAAATACACTTTGAAAAGTTGGCACGTCACGTACAAAGCTCCAACGCGTTTGGGACCTTTCCCCTGCAAAATGTAAGCAATATAAAGAGTTAGCAAAGAGAAAGTTACATTGTGATGCAATGCATTGATTGAATGAATGAGAAAGAGATACCCAAGTCGCTAGAACAGATGAAGTGAACACACCACACAAGGATATTCGAATAGAGAGGGATAAATAACTTAGTAGAACTGAATCTTCGCACTAGCTACAAGTAATTAAGAACTCAATAAGGTAATTTACACGGTGACGCAATACATTTATTGAAGGAATGAGAAATCGATAATGAGTCACTATAATTGATGAAGTGAGCACACCACACAAGGATATTCAAATTGAGAGGGTAAAAACTTAGTGAAATTGAAATCTTTGAACTAATTACAAGTACTTTAAAACTCTAGAAAACTCGAAAAGGTGTAGTGCCTGTAGCTCATAAAACAAACTATTTATAAACTCTAAAGACAAATCCTAGAATCCTATTAAATCTTTAACCAAGATTTCCCAACTCTTAGATTGATTACAAATCGATCTACTCTACCCACAATAGGATACTTTGCATCTACAAGGATTTAGCCAAATTGTAATGGCCTAATACAGAATGTATAGATCCAGAGAATCAGCCCCTATAATCTTCAAAGAATCAACAAAATCAGCAACTATAGTATCCTAAAAACAGCATATGAAGTCTAAAAATTCGGCCCCCCAAAAGCAGCAACAATGAACAAGCAAGCAGTTACAAATTTTGGCGCATGTTGGGCCCTATGGTGACCCTTGGGTCTCTATGATGCAGGACAATTAACCACTTATTCTAAAAGCTCGAACTGTTAGAGCATGGCGAATTAATCCCTTTATCTCATAGCTCAGGCCCCAAATCCATGGGTTAGGTCCTTGGCCGAACCCTCCTCGTGAGCCCCAAATCCATGGGTTCCGCCCCCTCGTGGGCCCCAAATCCATGGACTCCACCTCACACGAGTCACCCGCCTCACACGGGCCCCAAATCCATGGGTTATGCGGGCCACCCACCCTGAGTGTGCCCCTGCATCCCACAAGCCACACCACTCGAGCCCGGTGTGAAAATGCCCCCGCATTACTCTATTGCCCCCCCTGAGTGGGAGAAAACTTGACTTCTTTAAGCTTGATACTTATACAAGTAGTGGAGGTCCACATCCAACTTTTCAATGTTGCCTATAACCAATGTGCATCCTATATGGAGCTTGTTCTTCCATTTCAACTATTCAATGTATTGACCTTGCCTAGTATCGATAGTCTTCATGCGCAATACTTGGTCAACTTCTTCCTTCAAAGTTGTTTGCCCACATCAGCAATAACTTCGTCCTGCATGTCGAATACCTCACCAAAATACTCAAATAAATCAGCTACATTGAAAATCAGCGAGATATCTAGTCATCTGATAACTCAATCCCATAGATGTTGTTATCCAACTTCCCCTCGACTCGGCATGGCCACACTTTCTCTTTGAGTTTTCTTTTTTCTTTTTTCTTTCTTCTTCTTCTTCTTCTTCTTTTGAAAGATATAAAATTTTAGTAAAAATGAGAGAAAAAACCATACATGAGATATCTCTGGCGAACTACAACAAAGAAGAATGAGGCAAAGAAGAAGGGAGAACACTCAACAAAAGCCCTTATACTTCAGGCTCAACCCATTACATCCAATTTTGTTTTTCTAAAGACCTCCAACACCATCCCACTCCAATTACGGAAAACCAATTATTCCTTTACCCCCATAAAGCCCAAATGCTTGCCAGAAAGGATAGCCTCCAAATCATCCTCCCCTTCTTCCCAACTCCACCACCATGCTAGGCTAGAAAGAGACTTTCAATGGATCCCAGCATCACCCACGGATCACGATACTTTGAAGATATCAAAGAATCACTCCTATACGTCTCTAGCAAAAGAGCAATGGATAAAAAGATGATCAACCAACTCCACGTTCTGCATACATATCACACATTATGGATCACCGTCTTCTTCTTTCAAAGGTAATCAACTATAACCACATTGTTTCTTTCCACCAAATGCCGCAACCTCCGTGGGGCACCATAGTACCAAACAAACATGGTGTGACCTTTGTGCACTCTGAAAATTGGCTGATGTATCAAACTATAGAGAGAGCAAATAGAGAAGAAATCCGATTTTTCCTCGTTCCACACCATTGCGTCCCTATCTCCCAAAATAGGATGATGACATTGAAGTCGCACCAATAGACAAACGAAATTGTCCACTTTATCATTCGTCAAGTTCTTCCAACATGGAGGAGGCCGAACCACTGTATTACCTGAAGCTGAGAATTAAAAAGCAGTGGGAGAATAACCTTGCTAACCTCGAGAACTCATCACATAGCACCCTCTTCATGTTCCATACATCCTCCCAAAATCAAATCAGCACTCCATCTTCCAATGAAAAGTCGAGCCTTCCGCAATGCTGATGATGGGGGGAAAACACTTTCTGGCAATCATTTTTATCCATAACCTTCCTTCTATACCGAAGCTCCACAACCATTTGCCCAGCAAAGCTAAATTCATTAACTTCAGCTCCCTTCTACTTGGACACCTAAAAAGATACATAAAATATGGCAACAATTTTGACATGGCTACTTTTATTGACATTCTTCCACCCAATGAAAGGTGTTGATATTTCCACCTCGACAATTTCATTTCAATTTTTCAATTACCTTGTCCCAAAGATGTATCCCAAGCTTACCAACGCATAAAGGAAGGTCGGGATACAAGGAAGGTAAAGAACCAACACAACACCTAAACACCTTTGTTAACCTCACCAGCTCCTAAGAGATGCCAATACCCAACATCTCACTTTTAAAAATGTTCACCTTCAAACTCGACACCACTTCAAAACGTCCAACTATTTTCCTCGAAGTTGTCCACCTATGCTTCTTTTGTGTCACAAAATAGGATGGTGTCCTAGGCAAACTAGAGATGAAAATTTTGAAACTCTGCATTATCCACCCTGAACCCACTATTGAGACCCACAAACATCCCTCTTTCCAACACCTTGCTAAGTGCTTCCGCTACAACTACAAACAAGAAGGGAGAAAGTGTAACCCCCCTATAGGAGACCTCTTGAAGCCTTGGAGAAACCTTTGGCAAACCCATTAACCAAAACTAAGAACTTGGCTAACCGGGTCCACCAAACATTTTTCGCTACTAGTTTGTCCGCATGAACTAGAGTTGCCTTGTGTGCCTGAGTCGCTTCATCGGTGTGGACAATTGTCTAAATACATGGCTGCCTCTCTACCAACCCCCTGTATACCAATCTCTTCCCCACATGTAGCAAAAACATCTTTTGATACTGATAGATCACATTGCATAAGGATTTCAAGCACCCTCTCACCTTGATCTGATGTGGTGTTGGATTCAGCACCTCCAAGCCATATTTTGCTTTTTGCACTAATAAGCTTCTACCACCAAACCATTTGACTTTAAACATTGCGACTACTTACTCTACCTCCTCTATCTTCTCCATTTGCACGAAGGCAAACCCTCGTATCACCACGATCACCTAATCTGGAGAGTGGCAACCTACTTCACCTTGGCTATTTTTCCGAACACCCTTCGAAAGGTTAATTCCAACCACTCATCCAGAAAACTCCGAGAACACTCTAGTTCTTGTTCCGTCCTTGCTCTTGGCCTTAAAGAGCCATTTCTAACATGCTGAAATCCATCTTATTCCATCGTCCTTTTGCTCCCTCATCACCTTCTCCGTCGGAATCCATTCGTTGATCTGATGGAGAAGGAGAAAGGAGAATTAATTTCTTCTCAAATTGCAATAACACTTGCATAAAAAACCATAACCAAGTCGCCTTCAATATATCTATCTTTGTCCTTGCGGCTTGGCATGGTGTCTGCCTTGGAAAAGACAGATTTGAGGCCTAGAGAAGTTCTCTTCTTGTTGCTTGGTGGGCTATCTGAGAAGAAAGAATTGCCGTTGTTTTAGAGACGAGTCCCATTCTGTCATTTACGTGATCATGCGATTTCAGCATTTCCTCTCGGAGTGGGCATGCCTTTATCCTAATTTCAGTCACCTTCCTCTTGTCACTGGCATCCACCTCAGCGACACGTAGACGCTTTCTCTTCCTCCGTTCCGCTGGGTTCTCTTCTGGTTTTGTATTTTGTTTCTTTTTCCTCTTCTGCTTTGTGATTTTTTCTTTTTTTTTTTTTTTTTTTTTTTTTTTTTTTTTTTTTTTTTGTGGTTGTTCGCAGTCCGCTATCTCAGCGGTCTACTCTTTTCTTTTTTAATGAATTTCGTCACCTTTCAAAAAAAAAACAATGTTTGTTCACAACTCTATACTCATTATTGCTCTCTTCCCTCTTCTCCTTCATCATCTTTCTCCTTTTGAATTCATATATTGAGTGACTAGTCCCTCCTCTTGATTAGATATGGTAACTAAATAAAATAATCATCGTAAAAAAATAATAATTGGGCACAATATCATATAAATGTTATCCTTGATGAATGAATAGGTGTTGGCTCAAATCGAATACACCATATCTCAGCCCACAACCATGGTCCCCCCAGTAGAATGCAACATGCATCCATGGGAGGATTGTCACACCACACCTCATCCATATCCTAACATTTAATGTAGATGCATAATGAGCACCAAGAGTTAACAAAAGCGCTACCCCCTTTCTTGAATCAACAAATCTTGTCCAGACATGGATGCTCATATTCTTTTAGTTTTAGCTTATCTAACACACTTATGAGATCACGATTTTCCCTGCTTCCTCCGTTTGCCAGGATCTTCCTCTACTCCCACCAAAAGTATAGGTCGTTAAGAAGATGTTGACATGTGTTGTAATCATGGACCCCGACCACTCATTTAAGGCATTGATAACATTGTCCATGGGATAACTAGCATCTCCCTCCTATCTCAGTACACACTTGCTACGTCTTCTACAAGCCATGAGCCCATGCCCCTTCATCTTATGCATTTTCTTAATAATATGTTGATATATCGTGATCTACTTTCGTGTCCACACGATACAGTGTCTTCTACATAATCTCCTTCATTGGTCCAATTTACTTTTACTCCAAAGTCCAAATCGATGTAAAGGCATTGGCAATCATAATGTCTTGATTGCCACACTTAAAGCACATGAAAGGAGTGTTATTTTGTCCCCTTTTTTATGCAATGGGCACTCAACCGTAGCCACTTTCTCCCGCTTTGGCGTTGGCTTCATCAATAGACCTAGGTCTACAATCCTCAAATTTATGGAATGTAATGTGACCTTGGTATGGGCACTGAATCATCTTCCAAGTCTCCAATCTTTTTTTTTTTAAGCGGTGAGTCCCCAATCAATTGTCGCCTCTACTTTCAATGTAGGTGTGTATGCATCAGACATTTTAAACACATCTTAAAAGCCAATTATACTTTGTCCATTAAAAACATCTTGAAATTTCATGATCTTCATACTTGTGAAATGCATCTTGTGATATAAATATAGAACTTCCTGGTGTATTAACTAATCAATTTATTCCCTTTGACGAAGATGGACATTTTTTTATAGAGGTCACATACATATGTTGCGAGTAAAAACTTTGTTTTTTTTTTTTTTTCAATTTCTTCTTCATTTTTTCACAAGAGCATATAGCATATATGAAGTTTCTTTTTCATTTTTTTCCTAAGATATAACCTTCTCCGTGCCTTGGTGGATTTGTTGGACTTAACAATCGTCCTACCAAGCACACATGTGGCAAAAAAAAAAAACTTCTATCACATTCCAATAATTGAAGAATTCAATCATTAGTGCCTTCACTAGCTGGGGCCATCTACTATTGGTTAAGACTACAGTGCGGAACCTCCCCTGCGTGTTCTCATGCTCCAACTTCAATCTTCTTATTCCATCCATGTTGAGGAGTTCTCTCACTTGATTGTGAGATCACTTACTATGTGCGCATGTTGACAAGTAATTTTTGGGTGTGGCTCCCCCTTCAACTGAGGGTGTATTTTTGTCTTCTCAATTCATTGATGAGAATAGCCCACACTCCCATCTCTTGCTCTCTTCATGTAGGCCACACATAAGTCTAGTATGAGGGGGACCGTGTGACAAAGGCTTTGTGAGGCCCACCATGATGACTATGTAACATCAACACCACAAAGCTATTGCACAGGCTCATGTTAGGATGTCAACCCAAAAATGCAGAGGATCTAAAGCTCCAATGGGCCACATCACTGGAAAAGGTTGGGATGGTTCTACCATCGTTGAAACCCTTCTCTTTCTCCATCTTTACGTAGTCTGCAACGCATGTAGCTGTTCTCTCCATTTTTCTCTCTCACCTACTCTCTCTATCTCTACATGCATTGCACGCGCCGTATCCCGTAGTAAAAAATCAGTGGAATTGGGTGTTTCCTCCAGAATAAGTTGAATTCTCATAAAACAATTCACTTGTGCATCTTAATTCCATGAAATTAGGGCTTGTTTATTTTTTAAATTCCTGGTAAATACCCTATAAATGGGTAATAATTACTTATGTATTTACAGCATTTTTCCCAATGCTTGATTTGACAGTCTACTTTTTAGACACAAAAATCAAGAAAGCTGCAAAATATTTGTAGGTCCCACCATGATGCATGTCGCTTATCCACACCGTTCATCCATTATGCCAGATGAATTTATGGCATGAGCCAAGAAGTGAGGCATATCCAAATCTCAAGTGGACCAAGCCACATGAAAAAGAGAATCGAACACTTACCATTAAAAACTTCTTGGGGCCATTGTTTCTTTTGGTGTGGGCCACTTGAGTGTTGGATTTGCCTCATTTTTTTACTCATGCCTCAAAATGTTATGGCAAAGCGTATGGACGGAACAGATGTATCATATACATCACCGGAGTCCAAAATTTTAAACTTACTCTTTTGAACCGGTTTCCAAGGTAGAAATTCTAATGGATTTTCAAACGGGTGAAAGGGTAATAATTACCCATTTACAATGTATTTACACCTGCTTTGAAAAATCAAGTGACTTACAGAGAAGTCACAAGTGGTGTTTGGAGAGGAAATTCACTTGTGACTGTAAGTCACTTACAACCTATAAGTTACTTACAAGAAAAATTGACAGAAACTTTCAAGGGTTGGGGGTGAGAAGTCACTTCCATGACAGCAATGCTCCAGTAAGCTCTCTCTCTCTCTCTCTCTCTCTCTCTCTCTCTCTCTCTCTCTCTCTCTCTCTCTCTCTCTCTCTCTCTCTGCAATTAGGGTAACCGCATGCCTCTGTCTTCCCCTCTCTCCCTCTTTGCAATTAGGGTCATGACTTTTATTTAAAGTGGGCCCGATTCAATGAGGCTGTGAAAGTGGGGCCCACACCTTAATGTATTTTTGGTATATTCACACCACCCATCAATTTTGCCAGCTCGTTTTAGCACTTGGGCCCAAACATGAAGCAGATCCAAATCTCAGGTGGGCCACACCACAGGAAACAATGGTGATTGAACGTCAACCATTAAGAACTTCCCAGGGCCCACCATAATGTTTATTTGTTGTCCAACCTATTGATGAGGTAACACATACCTGGACATACGGTAAATACAAATATCAACTTGATCCAAAACTTTTGTAGCCCACAAGAAGTTTTATTGGTGAGCATTCAATCACCGTTGTTTCCCGTGATGTGGCCCACCTGAGATTTGGATCTACTTTATATTTGGGCCCAAGCCCTAAAATGAGTTGTCAAAACTGATAGGCGGCGTGGATCTGGAACTTGGCCTTTTTTCTTGTAGCCATTGGTTTTCCAATCCATGGATGATATGGTTAGGAGCACATAGTCAAAGGAGTTGTTTACAACCATAAGCAATCAACTATGGTCCCTCCAAATGGATGTTTGGAATTCTTTATTGGACTTATTATTTCTATAAACAATTTTTTACTTTCTATTTTCTGGCAATTTTTTGGCTATTGACTAGATGGTTACAATCATTTGACTAGCGTGATTTTTGCTTAATGGTTCATTAATTGTGTGTTTAACTTGATGGAAATGTTCAAATCAATTGATTGGACTGTCCATGTGTCCCTATGCAACCTTTTATTCTTCAAGCAATTGATCTTGTCTCATTTTACATGCCTTTTACATGCTCCTATCTAAGTGAGCCCACCGGGTCAATAGTCTAGATTAGGGAGCCATGAATTCTAGTTGTAGCATCTGATTATGTAATCTAGCGCTATTATAGGTATTTTGAATTCATGGGCCCATTTTTATGACACACTTGATGATTTGTTTAGCCTAATAATTGACTTAAATATTCATCTAGATGGACTTAAAAATGGCATATTTGGTATCAAGCTCTGCTGGGTGTGAATATACAGCTTCTTACCTGTAACTAACTTGCAGGTTATCCAAACACAGAAACCAACTTACTTGTAAGTGACTTGCAGCTTACATCCAAACAGGATAATCTGTAAGTGACTTTTAGGTATAAGTAACTTGCCTATAAGTCACACTTAAAAAACTTAACAGGCATCCAAACAAGCCCTGAAGATCAAATAAGGGCCAACGATGGAACATGTTCGCAACAAACAAAAGAGATCGATAGGGAAAAATGATACACAACAAAATTACACATCTCCAATTAAAATAGAGAGAGAGAGTAACATACAGCAAGAGCGCCAAATACTTTCATCAAGAACGAACCAGCAGCCTTTAATTTCTCTGGATTCTTCCCCGAAGAAGCCAGCTCTCTGTCCGCCTGCAACCCAAAGCAATATTCCTCATAAAATCCTAAATAAAAAGAAAATTTTTAAAAATCAAAATCAAAATTCAAGATTTTACCTTTTCAGCAAGAACCCTAATCTCATAAGAAACTGTATAAACCGCCTCCATAGCCCACGCCGATTCCCAATTCCGGAATTCCTGAAGAAACGCGCTGTAATTCCCACCATCAATCAATCAAGGCCCATGAAAAAGATTAAATAAAAACACATTTATAGTATTGGAGAAGACGAAGACACAATACTTAGCGGATTTCTCGAACGCATTGTACGCATCGACGGATCGCCCAATTCGGTAGTTCTGCAGGCAGCGAAGATGAGGGGTCAGGATTTCGGCGATCTGCGAGTATTGATCCGACTGTTTGATCAGTCTGCTTGCGTCCTGTGGGAAAGTGGAGGATGAAAACATGCAGAGATGTGTCAGAAACCCTAGTGGAGTGGCAAAAGCGTAAATAGAAGTGGGAGGAAGGGCAAGTACTTGGAAGACGTGGAGTGCGTCGGCGAGGGAGAGGAGATACGGGGAGTTGGATGAGACGGCGAGAAGGGGTTTCAGGGCGGGCCCGTCCTGATCGGAGATAGCGTCGGAGAAGCGGTTTAGGTATTCGGTAATCCGTCGGTGGGCCTCACCCATGCTAATATACGCCATGGGTGCTGTGAGCCGGGAGATGGAAATCTTCCTGTGTATTCTGTGGAAAGCTTGCAGTGGTTTTAGCTGAGAGCGGATTCGCTGCGGCCGGGGAAACACCAACTTCGGTGGGAGCGGATTCGGTGAGACCCCGGACCCACCAAGGTGGGTGGGATACCTGACTGTGGGGCTCACAGTGATGTATGTGCCTTAAATCCACACCATCCAACCGTTTTGAAAGTTCATTCCAGAGCATGATCCCAGAAAAGAAGCAGATCCAAATCTTATGTGGACCACAAGACAGGAAACAGTAGTGGTTGAATCCTAACCGTAAAAAACTTCTTAGGGGCCACCGGAATGTTTATTTGTCATCCAACCTGTTGATAAGGTCACAAAGATCTGGATGAAGAGACCACACATATATCAGCTTGATCCAAAAGTTTTGTTGCCCACGACAAGTTTTTAATAGCTGATTACCATTATTTCCTCTATTATGCTCTACTTAAGATTTGGATCTGCTTTGTTTTTTGGATCTTGAAATGAGCTTTCAATACGGATGGATGGTGTTGATGCGGTCACATATATCACAGTGGCCCAGTATCCACCTACTTCAGTGGATACGGGTCTCACTTGTATGAGGCTGTAACTGTGGGGCCGCCTTTGTGTGTTGTATATCCACACTGTCCATCCGTTTTTGCGGGCTCATTTTTGAGCCAATGACATAAAATGAAGTAGAGCTAAATCTCAAGTGGACCACAACAGGAAACAGTGGTGACTAAATGCCCACTATTAAAAACTTCTCCTCCGCACAAGCTTTGGATCAAGCTGGTATTTATGTGACCTTATCAACCAGCTTGTTGGCAAATGAATATTATGCTGGGCCTAGGATGTTTTTTAATTGTGGGTGTCTAATCACCGTGGTTTCTTATGATATGATCCACTTAAAATTTAAGGGCCTGTTTGGACGGGCCAATCCCGCGGGATTGGATTGTATTAGGATGGATTGGAAGTAATGATGGCTCTGTCAGTGGATTGGTGCCAATCCAATGGATTGCTATATCCAGCGAACTCACCACAAGTATGTTTGGCTCACCTGGCCAATCCCGGGATTACACCAGCCAATCCTGGGATTGCTCCTGCTATCCAAACATGTCCAAGGCAAAATAGTTTGGATTAAGAGGGATTGGGTGGGATTGGGTGGATTTCAAGGCAATGATGGTGATGTCAGTGGATTGCTTGGGATTGCTAAATCCAACTTCTGCCTGTTTGGCACGCCCGGCCAAATCCTGGGATTGCTCCTTCCAATCCACCCTAATACAACCTAATACAATCCACCTTGCCCGTCCAAACACGCCCTAAATCTAATTCATTTTTAGGCTTATACCTTAAAATAAGTTGGAATACTGGAAGGATGGCGTAGATATACAACTTATAAATTAAGGCAATGTTATATATTTATTATGGAATTGACGGATCACTTATGCATCAACGATGAATATTTAAAGCTTTTATCTCAAAAGCGTACCTAATTAGGAATATATCATTGGTGCATCGATATCGTCAGCGAGAATATTATCTTCTGCACCTCACACATTGAGGAGAACTTGGATTAGGATTTTCTCTCTTGTGTTGGTGATGGGGCCCATATGTCCATTTACATTTTATTTATTATTTTTTTATATATATAAAAATAGTTATAGAAACTTATCCATCACACATATCTCCTAAGGGTCTCCACACTATAGTTTTCCATATATGGCTTAATAATCATGTATAGGGACCGCAGTTCAAGCATCTCATCCTAAACATATTTGCAATGATCACAGCTGTAGTGGAGCCCACTGAATCACTCAGTATAAATAATTCAACGATTATATTTAAACGATGATCATGTGTGGGTCACTTAATAAGAGTCTTATATTATCTCACTTGGGCTATACTGATCTCCGAAAGAAAACAAAATATGTTATTTTAGTTGTAAAAACATTTTTTTGTAAAAAACACTTGCTTTTTAAAGTTCTTAATGGATGCCCTATTGAGTTTCAAAACTATATTGTTTGATAGTTACAAGCAACGCTTCAAATTCAGTATATCAAGACCATTGATAATAGATTATGGTAGTCAACACAGCATTTATACTTTTCGAAGTTTGTGTTTCCTCTCATAGATATGCTCTTAAGGATTGGCACATTTAAAACTGGTGTGAAGAACTCTGCCCCCTCCATTAAAACTTTCGTGGGAGCAGCACTCTAATATTTATGCTTTCAGTTCATCCTAAGAGAAATAACTAGGGTTGTTAATGGGCCGAGCAGTCTTAACGGGCCTTTGGGTTTGGCCTGTGTTGGGCTGAATTTGGGGTGGTGCGAATTTGGGGTGGTGTGGAAGGCCCGATGGTCGAACTTGGGCTTAAATCAAGAGCCCATTTTGCAAATCAGGCCGGACTCGGACTTGGCACCCCCAAAGTCTTTGAACCCGGTTTGACCCGATAGGTCTTTTATAAACTTAATTTTCTTCCTTTTCTTTCATTTTCTCCGTCTCTTCCACACCTGAGGCACACCAAAATATCATTTATCCACATAGATATTCGGGCTCGGGCTAGGCTTAGTCAAACTTGGGCCAGACTTTGTGTAAATGTCCCGGCTGGACTGTGCTGAACTATTTCAGCCCGTCACAAGCCCAGGCTGGAGCTAAGTTCATAATTGCAGGCCGGGTTTGAACTGAGCTCAGCCCGGCCCTAACCCGGCCTATTGACAGCCTCAGGATTAACTCTGTGAATGGTTTAAACGGCATATAACCATCACGGAGTCCCGTGAAAAGGTTTCGACGGTAATCATTTCCATTCCCACTCTTTCCTACCGTGTGGCTAATTTGAGTTTTGAATCTGCAAATTTTTTTTTGTGTGTGTTCTAACATTCGCTTGGGGAATTGATGGACGGAGAGGATATTTCACGTACATCACCGTGAGCCACACGTAGCTTCTGCCCACAGGAACTTCCGGTGGACAGGGGCACAAACAATCCATTACCTGTGTCCGCTTTATGTTCCGTACAACGACAACCTGGAGTGACCAGCATGTATCACCGAACTGGGCCAAATGCATTGATCGGGGCCAATCATGTTGTGGATGCTGTGGCAGATAGGACATAGTTTGAAACTTAAGCTGAATGGTGATTATTACCATCGGACCATTTGAAGAGAAGTTACCAATAGTTTTAACTTTATAAATCAACGGCCACGAATATTTCTTTAGCATGATTGTTGAATCCTGAGCCATTCAGAAATGTGCCCAAGTGATGGACCTGTGATTGTTTGCCCATCTTTTCATGTGAATCTTAGAGCTGTAAGAACCAAGTCGAGCTTGGCAGTTGGCACAGCTTGGTTCGGCTTAGCCAGCAACTAACTCTAGCTCGAACTCGGCTTGGTCCTTGAGCCTGATTAGCCAGCTCAACTCAGTTTAGTCAGCATCTTCGGCCACTTGGACCCAAGTTAGAGCACATGCATTTGATCAAACACGTATAATGCAATTTCAATCTCTTACATAATACAAAATAATAACAACACTTTACAGGTATTTCATCAAACACTACCAAGCTAACTCAAAAATACAAAAACTATTTTCAAAATCATGAAACTAAGTCCCAGATATATATAATGATATAATTTCATTCTCAGTCCTGATGCTATAGACAAAACTATTATCAATAGCATTATCTATAATGTAGCTATTTGTGTAACTCTTTGTGAGATATGGTTGGACCTAGGGCTATTAATGGGCCAGGTCGGTCCGTTAGGCTTTCAGGCCTGGGCGTCATGGGTCAAGTTTGGGCTAGAGTATCATGATCATGTGTTGGGATTGGGCTAAAATTTTAAGCCCATTTCTAAATCGAGTTGAGCATGGACTAGATGTACAAGAGCCCGTTAGGCTGGGCTTAAATTTTAAGCCCGTTCCTTGCCTTAGATGTCCAAAAGCCCGTCAACCCGGCCTAACCTTTTTTATTTTATGCAAAAGGTACCTATTCAATGCCTCCCACTTCTCCATATCTCTCTCCCCTCCAACCCAATTGGTCGATACGGTGGATTGTCATAAGATTGTGGTATTATTTTATTAGACTGATTCATTGATTTTCAAGGTTTTTCTTTCACTTCATTTCTTTGTTTCTTTATTTCCTTTATTTCATTTTTATATTTGTGCTAATGGATGCATAATATCTCTCTTCTCTTTCTTCTAACAGCAAAACGCAATCTCGCTACCCACTTTAATAACACACCAGCTTGAGACACCAGCTCCACTGATAAAATGTATGTCAATCCTTTGGATGAAATCCACCAACAACCATCTTTTTTACTTAAATTTAGGAGGTGTATTTTTCTCCTCTTTTTCTATCTTTTTTAGGTTTTCTATTATATTTTCATTTAGACCTTTTTTCTCTCTTTTTAGACACTATTTTGCATTTATAAAATCCTCTCTCTCTCTCTCTTAATATGCTCTCCTTTTTGCGTAGTTCATGATTTTTCTCAACAAACTATGCGGATTTTGATTCATTTTAAAATTTAAAATTAAAAATTCTATGATGTGTGTTTTTTTTTTTAATCTAATTGTTTCATTTCTTTCAAATTTCACATAGTGTTAGATACATCACACGAATAGGTTCATCCCAATCCGATCAACAATGGATTTTGACGTGGCCCATTACTTGCTGACAAAATTAAGTTAAAAGAGTAAAGTATTAAGCTCGGGCTCAAACGGGGCCTTGTACGTGTTGGGGATTTTGACCTGCGGAATCACACAGATCTAGATATAGGATAGCAATCCAATGACACCAAACACACACAAGAGAACACAGATTTAACGTGGAAAACTCTTGCGGGAAAAATCACGACACAAAGCGACAGATCTCCACTATGAAAATAGAAATTACAAAGAGAGAGGACTTACCCAATTCGAACAACCTCAAATCTCACCCTTGCTACACCCTTTAGAAACCAAAAGTCCTTTTAGGAACCCTTCGAACACTTTTAGAAAGCCTTATAATACATTTCAATCCCGCATACATCCATTTATATAAGTTTAGAAAGAAGCAGACTTGGAATAGGAAACAAAATCCGCAGAATTTGCGTTTCCGCAATCGCATCTGTGAAACTCTTCGACGTCATCGAAGGTCTCTCGATGACAGCTTCGATATCATCGACGGTCCTTCGATGATATCGAAACAAGACCAAAACTGTCCAGCGACCAGGGGTGAAAAATCCAACAATTATCGATGTCATCGAAGGTCTCTTGATGACAGCCTCGATATCATCGACGATCTGTCGATATCATCGACAGACCACCAGACAAGACATCTGTCCATAACAATCTCCACCATGTCTTCGATCTTCATTCGTGTAACTTCTTGTCCCCTTCTCTTATTTCTACACTATATCATAGCTTCTCTTGCACACTCCGTCTTCCTTTTACGCCATCGCCAAGCACAGAGAAGTTGCACAGAACTTGAACTTCTCTGTACGAACGATCTAGGTGAGCATGTCAGTCGGATCAAAATCCACGTGCTCAACCACCTTTGCTCCTGCTTTTCAAAAGGAAAGACGTAGTCTTCTTACCATCTCACCGTTACCCAATATTGTTTGTCGAGGTACTTACTTACAACATTGATAGCCTGTGAAATAACCGGTCTAATCCAAACCATAGCATACACTGCTAACCGTATTCGAATAAGGCTCATGAGATATCCCATTTTTCCTCATCTGTTTTGGGATATGTCCTGAGAAAAACTTAAGGAGAGACGCGTAGGGAACACTCTCCGGCTTTACCTGGCCCATCACATCCTTGATCAATACCTACACACACGGTATTCTTTCTAAGATTACCAAAGCCTACTCCTCTTTCAGTCTCAATGTCGAGAACCATCTTTACAGCCCCCCGATCCTTCATCCTGAATGTCCCACTTAACCGAGTCTTCAGTACATTGATTTCAGACATGTCATAATTGGCGATCTACATGTCATCAATTCCTGACTCATCATGAAGGAATCAAACCACTGCCTAGGCGACAGGTCGAACCACAACCTCCTACAAAGTCTTTTCTCAGCCATTTTAACTTCGAACTGCTCTGGTTGCTTCATGTAGATCTGCTCTTCACTTTCCCTTACAGAAGTGCACACGCCACATCCATCCTTCCAGCTCAAGATCACATTGGTCAATCAGCGCCAATCACGGATCTAATAGACATCTGTTATACCGTCGGTGCGAATATCTCTGAGAAGTCGATCCATTCTCTCTGAGCATAACATTTCGCTACCAACCTCGCCCTGTATCTATGTTGTATCCTCCTGAAGATTCACCTGCATCTAACTGCTTTCCGGCCCACTGGAAGCTCCACCAGCTCCCATATGTCGGTCTGGTACAACGAATCCATCACATCGCACATAGTCACCTTTCACTTCTCAACACCAGACTCACCTAGAGCCATCTGAATAGAAGATGAATCCTCTGCGATATTTGAGTCGTCCATGTACCTCGCCGATATTCTGCGATCATGCCGTATGATTCTTCTCACAAGTGGCTGCTCCACCTGCTCTGTATCCCTGTCCACAAGTCTCAGCCTTCCTGCCCTACCCGCTCATGTGGTCATGCCCAACATGCCACACACGTACAGAGGTGGAATCCGCTACATCCACTGCAGCTCCACCTTTTGAAGTGCTCCCGATCAACTTGTACAAGTTACCGAGTCGTTGTGCTTTCATGATTACCTGTGTCCCCTTAAATACCTTAAAGAACACTATTAATACATGTATACTTGCATCCTTTTGCCTCAAGTACACCGAGAGAAATCAGATTCTGTTTCAAATCAGGAACGTGCCTGACATTAGTCAGGGTACGCTCCACCCCATCAAACATCTTGATGCGCACCGTACCAACAACCACAACATTACAAGCAAAGCCATTGCCCATAAACACCTGTCCACCATCGCACTCCCTACAGCTGGCGAACTAACTCCAATGAGGAGTCATGTGAAAAGATGTCCCTGTGTCTAGCATCCACTTGTCCTTATGATCATCATATGACCGCCTGACAATAGACACAGACAAAACATCACCATCACATCCACTCAATCCATCTGACGTGGCAACATTGGCCTCCCTGTACGAAGCCTCAAAATCTTCTCTCTTCAATTTATAATTTTCACAATCCTTTTTCACATGTCCTTCCTTCCCATAATTCCAGCACTTTACCTTTCCTTTGCCCTTACCCTTTGATTTAGATCTATAACCTAAAGAACCCGTACCTTGTTCAGAATTCCTACCCATTGTAAATAGTACATCAGAAGATGTCCCCATGTCGCCGTTTAACTTTCTCATAGCCTTCCCTTGAAGGGCTGAAATAACGATGTCGACACTCGGGGTTTTATTCGTGCTGCACATAGTGTCCTTAAATGACTCATACGGCGCCGGAAGAGAATTCAAAAACATACATGCTTGTTCTTCATCCTTCATCACTTCCTCCATATCCAGCAATTTGCAAACCAATTTATTAAAGTTGCTGATGTGAGCATCCATATCTCCACCATCTGCCATCTTGAAGTTATACCACTGCCTTTTCAAGTGTAGGCAATTTTCAGAGGATTTTTTCGCATAGACATCTTCTAACTTCGCCCATAACTTAGCCGCAGTTTTCTCCTTCATGACGTTGTTGTAACGTCCTGTCCAACCAGCACAGTATCGTGGGGCGTCCACGTCGGATTTGCCGCAGGACCATCCGTTTAAACTGCTCAGGGTGAGGTACCACAAGTTAATTAACCTAGAATTTACACATTAAAATAGACCAGACAGGTCATGATAGGACCTGGTGCGGCCCGCCAAGCCAGATCGCCTGTTTACACTTAACAACAGCCCATGTGGGCCGCCCAGTGACCAAGGAGGGTCAGAAAAATCTAAAAGTTTAGGAAATCATAGATCTCACTGGGCTTGTGGTCCATCGTGGACTGCGGACCCAGTGGACACCCAGAACTGGGATCTGGCACTAGCCGAATGCACCCCACCAATGCCAGTATTATAATCTGGCACTTGCAATTGAAGTTGAGATATCTGGTGTTCCAGCCATCGGATTTCTTCCAAACTCGCGGTGACTGTTTAATATATTTTTCTACTCCCGTCCACCAAATCTAGGACCTGATCGTGGAACGGTGACCGTTGATCGCAAAATTAGACCCGTACGACCAAACCCCACATCCGATCGTTTCCAAATTTTGTGTGACCCTTCATCGGGCCATGGAGCACCTACCTTACAAGTTTCATGGCCAGAGGGCTACCAGAATTGCTCCAATCACCAGATCGGCCCCCACAGGGCCATTTATGGGTTAGAAACGTTTTATTAGATCATATATCCGTTCATCTGTTCGTCCTCAATTTTTGCATGGACCCTAGTCGGGCCATAAGGTACCTACACGCCGAATTTGGTGGCCAGAGGGGTGGTAGGGTCACCCCAACACCAATAGGAGTCCCATAAGGCTATTTTGGGAAGATGTTGAAGCTTCGGGCCAAAGGACCCAACTCTAGGAAAATAAACCCTAGCTCTTATCTCATTTCTCCCCCACCATTCCTCTCCCTCGTAAACCTCCATCATCCACCCACAACCAACCTCTTATCTCATAACTCCCACCACAACCACCATTGCTAGGGGAGTAAAGAGAGAGCAAGAAAGTAGAGAGAGTGAGGGTGAGTTAAGGAGCACCCTGAATTGAGGTGGGGCCAAGGAAACTCAGCCCTTTTAACTCCCTACCCCTCCTCTAAGAAGAAACTCTCCGCCACAACCTCAAATTCGTCCGTTGGCCATCTAGGTAAGAACCTCTCACCCTTTCTTCGTGAGATCCGAGTATTAAGAAAGGATTGACATGAAATTTCTCACATGCAAGGTTTGGTTTTAGGGATTCTGGCCGATCTACCCTGAAATCCACATCTCCTAGGTCGTTTCCAAGCCTCCATCAAATCCAAGGTGCGGACTATTGTTCTTAGGTGGCCTAGCACCAATTTTAGTGTGGGTTTAATGATTTTGAATGCTTGGTTGTCATATTAGAAATTTTAGAGAAATCCTAGGGGTTGTATGTTTGTTGGAATTGTTTGGATGTGCAGGCTTAACTCTCAAATGTGATATAGATCTTGCCTTTCACATGATATTATGTTTGGATGATAATATGCTTATGTTTGTTTGATTCCTTTCCCTCATATGTGGTGTTTCATTGTGTGTATGATTATTTACACTTGTACTCATGATTTCTTAAGATGAATGAAGTGTTTTACTTCCTCACACGACCCACACACTCACATCCACCTTGTTTTCATGATAACATTTGCTGACTTGATAGAAGTATTCACTTTGTATGCTTGAGATGTATGAGAATATGATATTGATGTATTAGTTGATAATATGGATAGTGGGCATGTTGTAGATTTCCTTCACTCCCTTGGGTTGGTTAGGAACATGATGAGAGATGGTAGTCCCATTGGTAGGACTATGCTAGGGCTATATCCGTGGGTTTGGGTGGGAGTGTTCGGGTGGCTGTAGTTCGACTACATGGGTCTCTTGTGCTCGAGGTTACTCGTCTCACGCTCGCCTGACCCGTGCGGTCTAGCTTACTGTCTGACCAACCTTGTTTGTCAACCCTGTTTGCTCACCTATGTATGGAACCTAGAACACCTTACAACTATTGTGGCCCATTGATACTTAGACTGTAATGGGTCCACAGTCTCGTGAGCCGGGCATGGTGGAATGGGACACTGTGTTCGAGCTGTCGGCCTCCGCTGGGGTACCGCGCCTCCCCGTAGTGACCGCGAGCGATCCCTCCCTATCGGCACTCCTCATGTGCTTGGAGTCGGGGATGAGGACCCTGACGGGATCATGGACCGTGGGGACTCGGCCTCACACGTTGATGGGGTCTTGGCCTCGCAACCAGCTTAGGGCATTGATACGTAAGGTGTACCAGAATCCCCAACCTGCTGGATGACCGGACTTAACTAATAACTCGGCTAACACGATCGCATTGCATCGTATTAGTTAGGGTGATGACTCGGCAGTCGAGGTTGCTCCGAGGGAGTGCTGCTGTATGCGATCGTTAGATGGAGTCGCTCGAGGGAGCGTTGTGGCGAGGGCATGCATCATATCATCGCATCGCATGCGCATTTAATAAGAGTTGTACGTGTTGTTGATTTACTGCTTTTCATTAAATTCATATTATAATTGATGTCTGTTATAACGTAGGATTAATAGTTCACACTGAGTTGATCACTCACTCCCACTCTGGGACGGTGTTTTAAAACACCAACCAGACCCAATCTTAGATGCAGGTGACTCAGGGCTGGAGGAGCCTGGTGAGGCGAGCTTCGAGGAGGAGGACTAGCTGTCCTACTTCCAGATGATGGATGGTTTCCCGTCAGCTGGAGAGGCGGGATCGGATCGCTGAGTGTGGGCTCGGCTTTACTTATTTTGGACTCACTATTCTTTTGGCATTTTGTTAGGTGACGCTATGCGCGCCCCCTTTATTCTTTTGGACATGTATATATATATATGTATATGTTTTTGGTCTCTTCCATTTCAGTAGACATGTGGTGGTGATTCTTCATATTCCAAGAAATTCCAGATTCGCGCAGTTAACCATAAACGCACTTTAACTGAAAACCGGTTATAAGTGACCTCGGGAACTCGGGAGTTGAGTATATACACGACCCCCGATTTCCAGGGCGTTACAGTTGTAGAGAACCTCATTCATGAGACATAAACGGATCGATGATAAAGCCTTCTTATCAAGAGTATTCCAATCATCGTCAGTTATAGCAAACTTTCGCTCCTCAAGAGCACCATCTTCGCCTTACTTGATTAAGGAACTCATCATCTTGATATTCCATAACTCAAAATTATTTTTCCCTGAGTACTTCTCAATCTCATACCTAGTACTCGCCATTATTACTAATCCTGCAGATTCAGATCTATGCCCCAACGATTGCTCTGATACCACTTGTTGGGGATTTTGACCTATGGAATCACACAGATCTAGATCTAGGATAGCAATCCAATGACACCAAACACATGTTGAGGGTCAAATATTGCATATCAGACCCCAGTTATTGCCAGATTTCGCGTACATGATAGTGCTTAATGTCATATGTTGATGGTATTTTGCTGCAGGATGCAATTATGAGCGTGGATTGAAGAAGACTACTAAAAGTATGTAATTAACACTCTGAAGTCACCAGAGCGAGGGACGGACTCCAGAGGACCAAGATCAACGAATTTACACACCAAAGATCAGAGGAATTCCAGCCACTCGCTTCAAACGGGCCCGAAAACCAGCCAGAATGCAAGATCACAGGGTTCCCACCATCTGTTCGGCTCGAGACTTCATACATGGCCTGAGGACCATAAATTAACCGTACACGTCAATTTTCAGCCATTGAACACCTGTGGAAGTGGGCCAATGGCCAGATCAGCCCCTCAACTCAATAAGTGGGGCCCACCTGAGCTCCGGATATGCTTCAATTTTGGTGTAAACCCTATAATTAACATGTGGAAAAGAATGGACGGATCGGATTGTTCAAATACCCAAAAGGGGGACCCACTTCACATCGTGCGCGTGCACAGCACACGCACAGACGCCAGACACCAGACGAAGAAAGTCGGTCAGCGCCTGCGCTGACCGACTATTTTTCTTAAAATAGAAAGACGCTACAGCGTCTTCACAACCGACGGCGTGTCTTGCTTGTGGGCCCCACTCATCGTTCTTCTGGAAGATCAGAACCGTTCACTCGATCTGTAGGACGACCTAAACCCTCTCCTAGGTGTCGGTTTTAACCCATGCAACCTATAAAAAATATTGGCCGTTAAATACAGATCTGACGGTGGAACAAGATCTCCGGTGGGCCACGTAAAGTCTAATCCAGAAAGCATCCTCCTAGACGGTTTTTCGCCCTGGAACTAATGGACGGTGTGGATTGTTTCCATAATTATCAATATGGGACCCACCGACCATCTTCCCCAAGAAAAAAAAAACGGAACCTTCCGTTTTGAGACAGCGTTAACGCTGTCTGGGTCGGTTCGCACTTGTGGGCCCCATCCAGTGTGCAAACGGACAATCGGAACCATTCATCCGTTTCCTAGGGCAGCTACAACCTATGCCTAGCTGACAGAAATTGAAGATGTGAAGTTCTTGGGGATTTCAGCCGTTCAAAAGCAAACAGACGGTAGAGCAGAAAACCTTGTGGGCCACACTGAAATCAACTGGGTCTTGGGCTCTCCTAGTGGTTTTTCGTTCTGCATTGAATAGACGGATTGGATTTCTCTGCAGATATCAATTTTTGGGGCCCACAGTTAATGCAGATAAAGGCTTCAGTTACGCAGTCGGGATATGTTACACGAAGTGCGGAGAATCTCCGCAGCCGACTCCATCACGCGTCTGCACCTCTCCACTCCAGCAGCTATAAGAGAACGGGAGAGGAGAGAGAGAGAGGATCTTGGCTTGGTTTTGGAACGTGAGAGGGAGAGAAAGATAGAAGGGTGGTTTTCTCTTTTTTTGTTTTGTTTTTATTTTCGTTTAAGGGTTTCACCCCATTCATGTTGGGCTGAACCTCTTAGCTAGGGCTAAGAGGAGAAGCTTGTAGCGTGATAGGGTGGCTCTATAGCTTGGATTCATGTTTTTCTGAACTAATTTTAACTTTAGTTTTATTATAAGGAATATCTCTAGTTTTTAATGGTTTGTTGTGATTGAAATTACAGTAGATCTGCGATGGCTTGAGTATTTTCTTTTTCCATTATTTGATTATGAAATCAGGACGCCCTGTTGTCCACCATCGTCCCTTGGACATGGTGGAATGACGGAACTCTTCCTGACATTCATACATCACTCAGATTGGTTGTGGATTGGTTTAATCCTGTTGTTTGTCTTGTCTCATGGGCATGATTTTGTGATGGAATCTATTCTAATTTACACATGTCTGATCTCTTGAAAACTAGATTAAATGAAGTTCAGAATTGATTTACAGGTTATATTTTCCAACTGGATGAAGATGGGAGTCGAAGTCCACTTGTGTCTTGAATCAAGCGTAGACCTCCCTGATCTCTACAAGTGGATCCTTGGCACCCTAGTTTCCCACCTTAAATACATTAGTTTTACTCACTTTAAATCACAATTATTTCCTCCAATATTTTAGATTTAGATTTTATCTTTTTCTAGTCCTAGTTCTAGTTATTTTCAGATTACGTACAGGTTTCAGTCCCTGTGGATTCGACCTCGGTCTTACCGAGTTTATTACTACCTCACAACCCTATACTTGGGGAGTGAACAACACACACAAGAGAACACAGATTTAATGTGGAAAACCCTTGTGGGAAAAAATCACAGCACAAAGCAACAGATCTCCACTATGAAAATAGAAATTACAAAGAGAGAGGACTTACCCGATTCGAACAACCTCAAATCTTACCCTTACTACACCGTTTAGAAACCCTAAAGTCCTTTTAGGAACCATTGGAACACTTTTAGAAAGCCTTAGAATACATCTCAATCCCGCATACACCCCTTTATATAAGTTTAGAAAGAAACAGACTCGGAATAGGAAACAAAATCCGCAGAATTTGTGTTTCCACAATCGCATATGCGGAACTCTTCGATGTCATCGAAGGTCTCTCAATGACAGCTTCGATATCATCGACGGTTCTTCGATGATATCGAAACAGGACCAAAACTGTCCAGCGACCAGGGATGAAAAATCCAACAATTATCGATGTCATCGAAAGTCTCTCGATGACAGCCTCGATATCATTGACGGTCTGTTGATATCATCGACAGACCACCAGACATATTTAAGACATCTGTCCATAACAGTACGAACCTTTCAGGTTGGGCTCGGGTGGGACATTGTACAAACCTTTCAGGTCTAGTTGGATTATTTTGGCCCATCATGGCTCAAGTTGAGTTCGGGCTCAAGCCTAATAATGCAGGCTGCGCTTGAACAAAACTTAGGCTGCCCTTAACCAAACATGTTGACACCCCTGATTGGATACCAAGGAACGCTTTTCATGTACCAAAAATTCTCATATTTTTCATAAAGAGGGTCTGCACGGGCTAATGGGATGTTGTCGTGTCGAAACTATGCAGGGCGAAATTCTACTCGCATTCTCCCTTATCGTTTACACCTGATCTAGCATGACTGGATCAAATGATCTAGAAAACGGCACGTGGTAGACATATCATGTGTGGCATGAATGATTTCAAGAATAGTTAGAGATATGTACATTAGATAAGGTATTAATGCTAGAGTTGTATCAAAAGTACTATTTGCAAAAGCAAAGAGTCTTATTAAAGCAAGTTTCTCTCCCAACATTAAATGTCATAATTCAATCAAATGAGATATTTATTAAGCCTTTATACAAATGCTAGAGCCAAGTAACCTAAGATCACAACAACTTTCTAATGTGTGAGTCCAGAGATGCGATGACTTCAACTGACATATGCAAGATGTATGTCTTATACACATGACCATACGTAATAAGTCACGCTGATGTGGAATAATAAAAAATATTTTCACAACCAATCATCCATATCTTCCACAATGTTGAAAACTACGCATGACCACTGCTTCTGAAAAACCTATATAAACAACACTCCATGAAAAACTCTTGGCCTTTTGCCATTACAACCAAGCACGGATATATTTTTCCTATCCACTATGGACATTTATTCTTTGATTTTAGTTTAGTTTCGCCCAGCCCCATTGGTGCTAATAGCATGCAAGCTTTGATAAAAAATATTTAATTTATCTTTCAATCCTTCATCCACGGCATTCCGCTGGATCGGAAGAAATATTACTCAACTTCGAATGAAAGTCTGTTGAAGTTTTCCACTATGTGCTAGGTGGTTTTGTTGGCCATCTCGCCACGAAGCTCAATTCCTACCGAGTGATGAACGGATGATCAAATCACAACCGTCTTGCTATGTGTTTGGTTCCAAATAAGACCATGAACAAACTTTCACCCTACTAACCATCTTGCCATTGAACACAACTCCAAATAAGTAAAGAATGGATTGTTGAAGATCTGCCTACATCAACTGTTTTGTCATGAGCCTAGTTTCCAATTGAATAACGAATGGACAACCATCTCACATATCACGACGGTCTCACTATGAAGCTCCGTCTTGATTTAGCAACAAACTGATCATCATATGTCAAGCCGATGGTGAGTACTATTATTGTAAAAATCATTAATAAACTAATACTTTTGACTTATTTTTTTTTATTAATTATTTTTGTTGAACTATAATAACAAATCATGTTGAAAGAAAAAGTCCTTAACGGGACTCAAGTCTTTTTAATTAAATAAAAACTTATTCGAAAAAACTAACCAATATCCTTTAACCGGTTGAAAGAAGTGTAAATTAATAATTGAGAGGATAACTAAATCCTATGATCATTTCCGGTATGTACATCTTCATAGGGGGACGCCAATGATCCCATCAAAATCTGTGTACAACATGGACTCTGACACACCCTTACATCTTACACACCCTTACACGTGTGATCTTGTTGATTGAATTAGCAGCAGCACCACTCAGACTCCCCAAAATGATGTGTTATGCATTGTGGGAAATGGGAATTATCCATTGAACAGTTTAGACAGGGCATGTGCATGCCACACCTTAATGGTACCTTTACCCGTTCAATTTGGACCACCCGCTGTTTCACACTTGGATGCAACTCTTTCAATGGTTAGAATTGATCTACACCATCATCATCAAGCTTTGCTCCATGCATATGTGCCCCCACAAATTTGATGGTGTGGATGTCCGTACACGTGTGCCAGAACAAGCCCCACCGTTCGGACGGTGGTAAACTCTGCGAATGGAGTCTATTGCGATGGACGCGTGTTTTCTGCAACTCAACTGTATCAGGGAGTTCTGTAACACAAAGCTCTTGGGGCCCACCCTTATGTCCGTGTGAAATCCAGACCGTCCATCAGTTTTGGTAGATCATGTTGGAATGAGAGGTTAAAAACGACACAGATCGAGACTCAGGTGGACGGTGGACCGCACCACAGCAAACCATGTGGACGGAAACACCCACCATTGAAAAATTCCTGGGACTCACTGTGACTTTGATATGCCATCTAACCCGTTCATAACCTGACTCCCACCAGGATGAAGGAAAACACAAATATCACCCTCATCCTAACCATCTCGTTGGCCACGATGAGGTTTCAATGGCTTGTTTTCAATTCCGTCCTGGTGTGGCCTTCTTGAGTCTTTTATTTACGTCAATTTATGGGTCACTATCCTAACATGAACTAAAAACTGATAGACGGAGTAGATTTCACAAGGACATTTCGGTGGGCTCCACAGAGCTTTGCGTTACAGGAGAGTCAATCCAACATGAATCTTGATTCATGTAAGGTGGGAGAAAACGATAAGGAGTTTGTGAATACAAATCCCGCCAACTCTCCTTCTGATTTTCTTTTATTATTTGTAATTTTATATTCTTTTCCCAACGCAATAATCTCAAAATTCAAATAAGAGACCGAAAATGCTATCATTTTCGTCCATTGAAACTCCATCCTTTCTTCCTCTCTCTCTCTCATTCGCGGATTTCAGATTTGAAGCCCAGATTCAACCCCGCTCTTATGGCAGACGATTCTCCCGCCACGTCGACTCTCACTCGTCTTTTTCCCAAGAGTGCGCACACCCTTAACCTGCGCACCCTTCACCCACCCTTTTCTCCACCACCAGATCAGGAACTCTTACTCATATATATATTATCTTCCTCCTCTCTCATTCCCTCCAAAAATCCCTACCTCAGGGGTACGCATCCCCTTATCCTACTCTCCTTCCCCCCAGTCCTCCATGGAGCGAGCTCGCAGGCTAGCGAACCGGGCGATTCTCAAACGACTCATCTCCGAGTCGAAGCCGCTCCAGCATTCCTGTCCGTCTCCGCTCCCTCCGCCTCGGTACATCTCAACTCTCTCCCCGTCTATATCCCGCCGGAAGAATGCATCCTCACCGTCTTCCAACCATTCGTCCGTTCCCTCGCATTCACAGGCTCGAACCATATCCGTCGAGGCCTTGAAACCGTCCGATACCTTCCCCCGCCGCCACAATTCCGCGGCCCCTGACGATCAGTCCAAGATGGCCGAATCCTGCGGTTTTCGCACCCTCGATTCCCTGATCGACGCCACCGTCCCTAAGTCGATCCGGATCCCGTCAATGGAGTTCTCGAAGTTCGACGCAGGCCTTACCGAGAGCCAGATGATCGCACACATGAAATTGCTCGCGTCCAAGAACAAGATCTTCAAATCCTACATCGGGATGGGATACTACAACACGAGCGTTCCGGCAGTGATCTTGCGAAACATAATGGAGAATCCGGGGTGGTACACGCAATACACGCCGTACCAGGCTGAGATCTCTCAGGGCCGGCTCGAATCCCTGCTCAATTATCAAACCATGATTTCGGATCTGACGGGACTGCCTATGTCAAACGCGTCCCTTCTCGATGAGGGCACTGCCGCTGCCGAGGCGATGGCCATGTGCAACAACATCCAAAGAGGCAAGAAGAAGACCTTCTTGATCTCAAGCAACTGCCACCCGCAGACCATTGATGTCTGCAAGACGAGGGCAGATGGATTCGATCTCAAGGTGGTGACTGCTGATCTTAAGGATTTCGATTACAGCTCTGGCGATGTTTGCGGGGTGCTTGTGCAGTATCCAGGCACTGAGGGGGAGGTACTCGATTATGGAGAGTTTATAAAGAATGCGCATGCCAAGGGAGTGAAGGTCGTAATGGCAACAGATCTTCTCGCGTTGACGGTGCTGAAGCCGCCAGGTGAATTTGGTGCAGACATTGTTGTAGGGTCTGCACAGAGGTTTGGTGTTCCAATGGGCTATGGCGGGCCGCATGCGGCATTCTTGGCAACCTCGCAGGAATATAAAAGGATGATGCCAGGGAGGATTATTGGTGTTAGTGTTGATTCATCAGGGAAGCCTGCGCTTCGCATGGCGATGCAGACAAGAGAACAACATATCCGGCGGGACAAGGCTACCAGCAACATCTGCACAGCTCAGGTTTTGCATTTTTTCCATTGTCTCCTTTTGCCTTGAAATGTAAGAAATTGAGGTTGGTGTTGTTTTGATTGGAGATGGATGTTTATGCAGGCGTTGCTTGCAAATATGGCTGCAATGTATGCTGTATACCACGGCCCTGAAGGCTTGAAAGAGATTGCAGAGCGGGTTCACGGTCTTGCAGGGACTTTCGCTCATGGGCTGAAGAAACTCGGGACGGTGGACGTCCAAGGACTTCCTTTCTTTGATACAGTGAAGGTCAAGTGTGCTGATGCACATGCTATTGCGGATGCTGCTTCTAAAAGCGGTATCAATCTGAGAATCGTGGATTCGAATACAGTATGTGATTCTGAGCAGAACCATTTATTGGTAGACGTGTATTTTTTTTTTTTTTTATATAAAGAGTATATATAAATCTGTCTGATGTTTGTTTGAGATTCTTTCAGATTACTGTATCCTTTGATGAGACTACAACCTTAGAGGATGTGGACGAGCTTTTCAAAGTATTTGCTGGTGGCAAAGCTGTGAGTATCTCTTACCAATGATGTTGCATCCACAGATTAAAAAAAGAAAAAACCTGGTATAAAGTACCAGTACATAGAGCCAATTGTATATGCATCGAATGTCATGCTCAGATTGTTTTTAGGTTGGAAAAAGAACGAAAAGTTAAGAAACTGAAAATTATCTGTTCCGGACATGATATAGACACTATTTATGACATACGTTGATAAAATAAAATCTCTCTTCTTACACTAACTGATGTTATGGGCCTTGATAGAGTGGAATGGTGGAAAGCGTTTCATATGGCCAATCCCAATTAGTTGGGATAAAGCTTTGATGGTGATGATGACGGCGACACCCTAGCAGTCCTGCTACAATGGCCTTCCTTCAAAGGGCCATGATCTGTTTATTTCATGAAATCTAGTTTGTTGTTTCCACAGCATGCCTTTCCTAAAAAACTATCTAGTTTTTGTTATCTTAATGCCTGGTTTGCATTGTCTAGTTGTTAGTTGTCCAGTTCTTTCTGCTCCATGTGGAAGCTACAGTCAGTTCCTCTTTTCCAACAGCTCTTTTATATATATATACTCAGTCCCACATAAGAATTCACACTATAAGAAGATAATAAGAAGTCATACTAGATCATAGCTCTGTAATTCTGCTTGGTAACTCTGTTACCTATGCAACTTTCTTGATTGTCTACTGTCTTAATTCTCTCCAATAAAAAGTAACTAGAAGCATAGTAATTGTAGCTTCAATAGAACTTGATAGATCTGGATTAGAACTACCCAAGGCCTGAAAACCCTCCCCATGCCATAGGTTACAAGGACGAGTAAGAACTAGCAGCTTGAAAGATGTTAGATGCTTTAACCTCTAAGAATTAAGAACTGGTAAGAAAGTTTGTAATTTTGTTCACCATTAGATCTAGATCAGGAGCACTCCAAACTTGAAAAAAAGAAAGAAGAAACAAAAAATAAGTATGCACACACAAATATTTTGGCATATTGGTTAATGTGAATTGATATGGGTTTGTATTGGACGATATTGTATGATCCACTAGAACAGGCCGATCATCATCATCATCATCTAAGCCTTATCCCAACTAATTGGTGTCTACTTGAGTTATTTTGTATCGCACTAGCCCGCGAAGGGAGTTCATCCCAGTCAGTATTTTGCACCTCCACATGGGCCGATCTACCTCATCAGGTACGTGGTCTTCTTTTCTTAGACAGAGTGGGGTTAGGCGCCATCAGGGAGAGGTAGTTTCCTTTTGTCTGATTTCCGGGTTTTCTAGTTTTCTGTTTTCTTTTTCGGCTTCTGGGACCAGAATGCCCCGGTTGCCGTTACAATAGGTCTTCGCCAGGTCCTTTTTTGACCTCGGAAGACCCGAAAATGTAAGTTTTGTCCAGAATGATATATATGATTCTTGGTTTTGAAAAAAATAAAAATAAAAATATGATACATCGAAAAAAAGAAGAAGTTATTTTGTATCTGTAGCAAGGTATTCAAAATTGGTTATGAAACGGCCGTAATGGCCGTTACGTAACAGTAACGGTCATAACTGTTATGTGTTACGGGGTCGAAACGGCCGTAACGGCCATTATAGAAAAAAACAGGCCGTAAAGGACCTGTAACGGTTTGTAACCGCCCTGTAACGGTTTTGTAACAGTCTTGTAACAGTTTTTTCAAAAAATAAAAGGTTGTAACGGCCGATACGACCTGTATCATAACGGTAACAGTGGTGGCCGTTACGGCCACCGTTGCCGTTTTGGAACACCTTGATCTGTAGGGTAATAGCTGTTTGCTATCAATCCCCTCTACACGCTGTGGCATGTGCCAAGCTTGCATGTGTGGAACATCTGTGCATCGGGCAGGTAGATGGCTTACGTATTCCAGGACCAGCTGATCCACTCATCTGACAGGGCAGTCACTGCATAATTGATTGCTTATTTAAAATTTGGCCAAGTACTTTTTTAGCCATCCATTTCTTTTATGCATTGTAGCTCACTGTCCACCTGATGAGTGGACCAGTCAGAGTCTTTGGGGTGCATACCTGGTGGGATGTGGTAGCATGTGGAGGGGCTAGTATGTATATATGCACATGTGGAGTTCAGGCATCATAGACATTGTTCCAGGAAATAGTTAACTAAAAAGTCCAACTCATGCATTTGCACACTTCTCTTATGATAACGTGTATGATCTGATTGTCATTATCAGGTGTCATTCACTGCTGAATCTCTTGCTCCAGTGGTTGAATCTGGAATTCCACGTGGGCTCGTAAGAGACAGTCCATATTTGACACATCCAATTTTCAATGCGTATGGCCCTTTTCAATGACCTCACAGCTGTGCCAGTTGCTTGTTGTCAGTTGTGTAATAGTTTCTTCCTCCTTTCAGGTACCACACAGAGCATGAGCTGCTCAGATACATTCATAGGCTACAGTCAAAAGATCTCTCTTTGTGCCACAGCATGATTCCTCTGGGATCTTGCACAATGAAATTGAATGCAACAGTGGAGATGATGCCTGTGACTTGGCCTGAATTTGCAAACATTCACCCCTTTGCACCTACTGAACAAGCTATGGGTTATCAGGTAGTTGCAGCCTTCTGTGTAAAATTTCTGATCTAATTGGATTTTCTTGTTCAGGAGTGATCCTGATCTTGATTACTATGGTTTTTGTCTTTTTACTCAAGGAAATGTTCAAAGACTTGGGTGAACTCTTGTGTACCATCACTGGTTTCGACTCGTTCTCCTTGCAACCCAATGCAGGTGCTTCTGGCGAGTATGCTGGACTGATGGTTATTCGAGCATACCATATGGTAGGTGATCCAGACTCATTTGCAATTGAATTGTTTATTATTGCCCTGAGAATTTGCATGGCTTGTCCCACTGCCAGATCAGGATATTTATAATCTGATTTTGGTGAAACTGTAGGCACGAGGAGACACTCATCGGAACGTTTGCATTATACCTGTCTCAGCGCATGGGACCAATCCTGCTAGCGCGGCTATGTGTGGAATGAAAATTGTTGCTGTTGGAACTGATGCAAAGGGAAACATCAATATTGAGGAGCTAAGGAAAGCTGCTGAAGCAAATAGGGACAATCTATCTGCTCTCATGGTACAAACTCTCCATTCTAAGAATTGGCCGTGGATTCTGCACTGAATCTGAGACTGGAAATCCATTAAACAGTTTTTTTTTTTTTTTTTTTTTTTTTTTTTTTAAATAAATTTAAATTTATAAATAATATCAATTTATGCTTTGCACTGATGGGTGCCATGTCACATGGGTGGGCACAGTCCAGTTGGAAAAACCTACCTATGACGGACACATGCCAGATAATTGTTGTGGAATGGGGGACAACTGGGTTTTACTGCCCAGGTGTGGGCCTTGTCCAGCCTGTCCTAGGACGGGTTTGGGCTGAGCCTTGAGGCCTTTGTGCTAGAACCATGCCTGAGTTTTAGGCCAATAAATAATTGGGTTTGATCTGCTTGCTTGTCTGAAGTCCTGAAGTAGGTCAGTTCAGACTGATTTATTAACATTGGTGTGATGAGTATTTACTAGTGATTGGGAACCAACCTGAGCCTTACTTTTTAGTTCACAGGCTGGTGGGCCAGGCCTGGACTCAGGTCTTCATTAATACCACCACATATATGGGCACCTCAACATGCACCATACATATGGCCATTGTTTTTTTTTTTTTTTTTTCCTTCTCAGACTGCTATTTCTTGGAGCGGTTCCTTTATCAATAGGAAATTTTTAGTAAAGGTGTGCATACTAGTGCTGCTGTTACCAACTTACCCTTGAAATCTGTTTTGCCACACTGCACCTGTGGTACCAGGCACCCATATCCATATCTGTATTTTAGTACCACCATGGAGTAAATAATCACTCAAATTGAAAGGAGGATAGCTATAAGACCAGCATGATTTATGGGACAGAATGTTGGGCAGTTATGGAATAACATATTCATAGGATGAGTGTAGCTGAAATGATGATGTTCAGATGGATGAGTGGCAAGACAAGAAAGGAGAGAGTTAATGAATGCATTTGAGGGAATTTAGGAGTAGCACCAATAGGTAATAAGATGAGGGAAAGTAGACTAAGATGGTTTGGTCATGTGCAATGGAGACCAAGAATGGTGCGGGTTAGAACTTAGAAGAAGTGAGTTGGTACAAGTTGAAGGCTCTTAAAGGGCAAAGGGAAGGCCCAAAAGGATGTGGTTGGGGGTAATAAGGACTTGATTACCTATGGTTTTAACTAAAGTTATGGCCTTGATAGAGTAGAATTAACAGGATTCATGTAGCGAACCCCAATTAATTTGGATAAGGCTTAGATCATGATGATGAAGTGAGTAATCCTTGATCATTTTACACATCAAATTCACTGAAACTGCTAAGAATATACTATGAGCAATCACTGGCAATTCCAAAGTATTGATTTATAACCCTTTTCAGGTCACATATCCTTCAACTCATGGAGTCTATGAAGAAGGCATTGATGAGATATGCAAGATAATTCATGATAATGGGGGCCAAGTCTATATGGATGGGGCTAACATGAATGCACAGGTTCGTATCTTCATCCATGTTCCTAAAATTTCTCTAATAACATATGTAGAAGTTACATTCTGCATGCATGTTTTATGGCTCCTGTTTGCTGAAACCACTGCCTGTGATGGGCTTTGCAAAGAAATATTAAATACATGTGGTGACTCATCCTCCTTACATATGATACTGATGTACGGTTATCCAGACCATCCAAACTGTGGTTCTCCTTGCGGATGGGGCATATATCTAAATCGTATTGATCATGCAATCCTAACCATCCAATTAATGTCTATCAAATGGATGGTTAAAAGTAAAATGGTGAGGGGTCCAAATTTGTAGGGAAAATTAGATGGTTAATATTGTTTTCTCTGTGCAATTTTTTGATTTATGCTCCATCCACAACTGGGTCAATGATTTGTACGATCTGGATTAGCTGTTCAACCATCCCATGTACATTGGAAGAGTTGCTCCTTTTCCTAAACAGTGCGTAACTAACATAGGAGTGTAGCCATAATTGATATAGGTGGGGAATCTTGTCTGATGACTCTGTTGTGCTTTTTCTGCTTGGTGATTCTACATAATGAGAAATGCTCACACAAAACTAGTTGTATACCCAACTATTTGGTCTGCGGGCCCACTGTGGTGTTTGTGTAACATCCAAACCATCTAGTGAGGTCATCCCATCATGAAAAGATGCCCTAAAAATCAGGTCGATCAAACTATCAGGTGGACCTCACCATAGAAAACAATGACAGCCACCCAAAAGCCTCCACATTCACGGGGGGCCCATCTAATGTTTTCATCTACCTGATTTTTGAGGTGTCTTATTGTTATTGTGGAGGCACCTTGCTGTATGGGTGAGGTCAGGTGTCATACAAACATGACAGTGGGCCCTACACACCAACCAGTTGTATGTGAGCATTCGTCTTACATGATAGTACAGCCTGTAATTTATATAGGTGGGGAATCTTGTCTGATGACTCTGTTTTGCTGTTTCTGCTTGGTGATTCTACATAATGAGAAATGCTCACACAACTAGTTGTACGGACATGGATTTCCTGCGAAAGCCTTTCGAAGGAAGTTCATGCCCTGGGATGCTAGGTGGGGCCCCTCCATGATGTTTGTGAGAAATCCACACCGTCCATCCATTTCGAGAGCTCATTTTAGGACCTGCGATAAAAATGAAAACCATGGAAAGAGTTTCCTATTGTTGAAACCTTCCTGGCATCTACCTTGATGTTTATATGCCATCCAAACTGTTTATAAGGTCATTCCCACTGGGATGAAGTGAAAACACCAAAAACTTAGCCTGATATGAAACTTTGCGGCCATACAAATGTTTCAAACGGTGGTCACTGAATCCCCACTGTTTCCTCCCGTGCGACCCACTTGAGCTTTGGATCCACCTCATTTTTGGTCGCATGTCCTACAATGATCTCTCAAAACAGATGCACGGTGTGGATCTCTCATACACATCACGGTGGGCCCCACCTAGCATCCTAGTGCAGGAACTTCCTGCGAAAGCCTTTTTCAGGAAATCTGCATCCTAGTTATACATCCAACTATTTGGTCTATGGGCCCACTTTGGTGTTTGTATAACATCCAAACCATTTAGTGAGGTCATCCCGCCATGAAAAAGGATGCCCGAAAAATCAGGTCGATCAAACTATCAGGTGGGCCTCACCATAGAAAACAATGACAACCACCCAAAAGCCTCTACATTCACGTGGGCCCATCTAATTTCATCTACCTGATTTTTGAGGTGTCTTATTTTTATTGTGGAGGCACCTTGCTGTATGGGTGAGGTGTCATACAAACACCACAGTGGGCCCCACACGCCAACCAGTTGTATGTGAGCATTTGTCCTACATGATAGTGCAGCCTCGGCCTTATTTATCTTCTTAATGCTGGTGATTTTGCTTTTGATGGTTGTGCTGCACGTCGCATTGTGTGCTGCCCGCTATTTTACTTTTGTCCCTTCATATTGGTTTAGATGTAGGCAAGCCTAGGTTTTTCTCTTCTGATGTATGATGCCTCTAAAAAATTAAATCTCAGCAATCTGGATTGGCAGCATTCTATTGCTGAGGCTTCATGTATGGGAAGTACTAACATGCTAACAGAGTACACTTAAGTTAAATAAATGTCTCCTTTGTACTTGTTACTCGATGGGTTGTATTGGTGTTGTTTCTTTGTAGAAAATCAGCAGAATCATAGATCTTGCCTTATAATTATTTGTTCTTTTGCAGTTAAATTTCGTAATGTTTACTCTTTATTTGATCGGAATCTTTTTCCACTCCACAGGTAGGTCTCACTAGCCCAGGCTGGATTGGAGCTGATGTCTGCCATCTTAATCTCCATAAAACATTTTGCATCCCACATGGTGGAGGTGGCCCCGGCATGGGGCCCATTGGTGTGAAGAAACACCTGGCACCATTTCTACCATCACATCCTGTGGTAAGATAATTTGTAGAGCCACTATCGTTCTTGATTGCCTCACACTGTGTAGAATTTCTGCTAACATTTGCACCATCTGGTTTCTAACTTCTTTATGTAATTTTAGGTGCCCACAGGTGGAATACCAGCCCCTGAGAAATACCAGCCTCTTGGTACTATTTCAGCTGCACCTTGGGGTTCAGCACTTATCTTGCCCATTTCCTACACATACATAGCTATGATGGGGTCCAAGGGACTCACAGAAGCTTCAAAGATCGCTATCTTGAATGCAAACTACATGGCAAAGCGACTGGAGGTCACCAAATCTTTCTTAACTCTTTCTTCATTTAATCTCAACGGGGCTTTGAAAAACCCAATCTGGCGAATGGCTTAAGCTGGTTTTACCCTGTTTTTTTTTTTTTTCCTTTTCTTTTTCCCTAGGCATTGGTACTCCTATCATTTCACCTCCCTAACAAAACCACATGCAAGGCAGCAGGAAGACCATATCCTGCTGAACCTTGGGTGTAACAACTGAAAATTGTTTGGCAGCCACTTTAGAAAAATTTTGGGTTTTTTCTTTATTATATTGCCCATAATTATTCTTTGGGTTTTACAGAATCACTACCCCATTCTTTTCCGAGGTGTCAATGGAACAGTTGCCCATGAATTCATTGTTGACTTGAGAGGCTTTAAGGTGCTTCAAACATACCATTTTTTTGCACTCTCCATTCCATTTTGTGCCCCTCCCTCTAGCTACTAACTGTAAATTGCCTATCTTTGTAGGCAACAGCTGGCATTGAGGCTGAAGACGTTGCTAAACGTCTTATGGATTACGGATTTCACGGACCAACTATGTCATGGCCAGTTCCTGGCACTCTTATGATTGAACCCACTGAAAGTGAAAGCAAGGTACAAGCATAAGAGGAGGGAATTGTCCTTTTTCTGTTCTCTTTCCCCCTATCCTTCTCTTTTGGCTTAAAAGGTTTTTGATTTTCCATTGCAGGCTGAACTAGACAGGTTCTGTGATGCTCTCATATCTATTAGGGAAGAGATTGCACAGATTGAGAGTGGAAAAGCTGATATTAACAACAATGTCCTTAAGGTATCGAGGATTTTCTCTGTTTCCGTTTCGAAATGTGTTAGTACATTTCGATTGTATACTGACTGTTATTTTGCTGGCCAACTTTCCTGTGCATTTAGATATGGGTTCTTTTGCGATACATTTTGGGGCTATAGTATTCATACATGTCGAAGTTGTGTGCAATTTCATATATGTGATGTAAATGCGTATTCCTGGAAGAGGGTGACTAACATGCATGTGGTGCAGGGGGCTCCTCACCCATCATCACTGCTAATGGGGGATGCATGGACAAAGCCGTACTCAAGGGAATATGCGGCTTTCCCTGCTGCTTGGCTCCGAGCTTCCAAGTTCTGGCCTACGACAGGTATAGCCTATCATGTTATCATTATTCATGCAGTAGCTGATTATTTTCATGAACACAGCCATGGTTCTCTTGCTTTCCTCCTTTCCCACACCTAGCTAGCTGCCTTTTGTTTGGATGAAGGAAATCGGTTCACAGTACATGGCCAGAACGATGGGGTGCAGGTCGACTGTTCAGAATTTGGTTGATGTTGAAACCGTCTGAACATTGGGTCGAATATGCAAAATTTGGTTGATGTTGAAACCCTCTGAGCATCGATTGGACAATAGTCATATGTGACGATCACCATTCACCACCTGATGTCTTTCTGGTTCATGCTGAAACTGTCAGGTTGACTCAGTACTTGGTCATCCCCCTTTGTGGAATTATATCCATTCTGCGAACAACCAATATGCGATTGACAGTTCTCTGGTGCAGTGACCATGATCTGACAACCATTAGGGATGGCAATCAGGTTGGGCCTATTGAAAGTTTGTCACATGCTCAGCCCAAGTCCAGCCCATTTCCAGCTCTAACAACCATCATACTTGCAAAAGTTTCAACACTGAGACCAGGGATCGAGTGCCCATGTGGTGTGAGTGGGGGTGTAGAAAAAAAAAAAAAAAAAAACCCATCATATTCGCATCAATTATTACCTTATTATTATTATTTTATTTTCTTATTCTTATTTTTTGTTTTTGTTTTTTTATGTTTTTCCTTTGTGATTTTCCTCTCTATAATGTCAATATACATAGGACTTGCTTATGTGGGCAACCAATATTCATCAGATACCCACACCATATCTGGGGCAGTTGAAATACAATAGATTGTTTCTCAGATTTCGCTTCTGTGGGCAAACGATCAATATAAACTGGATGGCTGTCTGGTGTGGGGACTGCCACAGAACAGCCATTCGATTAACAATATATCCTTCATCTCTATTCAATCATGTGCATAGGTTTTGTTTCCATGAATAATTGGTATGCATATAAGCCTATAACCTGCATGAAAGAAGCATGGGTCCTGCTGATGGATGCTAAGCAATGGGTTTTTGTTTATCAGGACGAGTGGACAATGTGTACGGGGATCGCCACCTTATCTGCACCCTTCTCCCAGCATCTCAGGTTGCGGAAGAACAGGCTGCAGCCACTGCCTAGTCAGAATAGCTTGTTGCTGCATCTTTCAGGGTTGTAGACCCATCTATTCCTCTCTTTGTTGCATACTTGTATATATATACTTCTTGGGACACACTTCCCATCTCCTTTATATATTTGAAAATTGCAGCTGCATGCAAGTTAAAGCTTGCATCATCCACCAAATGCCTATTTCTGTGCCAGTCATAGACCTATTAATTCAGAAAGGAAAAAAAAGAAGAAGAAGAGAAAATATAAGCTCCACTAAATCATGAAAGGGTTAGGAATTTTGTTTTTCAATTGATATGCGCTTGTTTAAAGAAGGGTTTTGAATGGATTACCATGCAGTCGAGCTGTTTGGGGCTCACCATGTGGCGTGTGCATATCATCCAACGCATGTTACAACTAGACCCAATCATCAAGTGGGGCAGCCCCAAAAATCAGATTGGGTCCGTCGTCATGTAGGCCACGCCATGCAGAACAATTAATGGACAACCACTTGAAAGTTCCAAATTCGGTTTCCGGCCCACCGTGCTGTGTATGAAATACAACCTAGCAAACAGGTGTCCCCTGATGATCTGATCAGCCTGATTTGTGGTGTCCCATATTTATGGTATTGCTGGCAAAATGGATGGACCGGGTGGATTTCTCACAAAGATCATGGTGGGCCTCACTTAGCTTATGATTGCAGGAATGTATGGATGGACGGGGTGGATTACTCACAAAGATCATGGTGGGCCTCACTTAGCTTATGATTGCAGGAATGTATGGATGGATGGGGTGGATTTCTCGCAAAGATCATGGTGGGCCTCACCTAGCTTATGATTGCAGGAACACACTGCAATAGGGTGTTGCAGGCAATCCGTTTACACCCTAAACTGTGAGGCAGGAACGCAGATGGACACGGTCCAATTTGGGTCTCTATGGGGTCTACCGTGAGGTAGATTATATATATTAGAATGTCAGCTCAAAAATGAGGTAGATCTAATGCTCAAGTAGACCACACCATAGGAAGCAGCGGTGATAACTGAGCCCACTGTTGAAACCTTCCTAATGCCCATTGGGATGTTTGTTTGCCATCCAACCTGTTCATAATGTCATATTAACCTATATGAAAGGAAAACACAAATATCTGCTTGATCCAAAACCTCCATGGCCCTCAGGAAGTTTTCAATGGTGGTTGTTCAATACCCACTGCTGACGCTCAAATATCAAGTTTGATTTTGCACGTGCTTGCAAAAAATCTCAATATTTTAACCTTGATCTGCAATGAAATTTACTTTGCAAACTTGACCGATCAAATGCCATTTAGAAATTACACATGTGAGTTTGTACATCCAATCCAATACTTCAGATAAATTTTTGTGCATCGGATTATATAATCTTCCTCCAATTAATCAGCTCTAATTTAGCTACTAATGTAGTTGAATTCATACACGACCTCGATAGATCATGCTAAAGTAGCATAATGAGGCACTCATATAAGTCTAGCTTTCTCACACATCACAGGAAGACGAGCATCCTTTCTCTCCTCCGACCCTCCAGATTAACACTGTTGCTTTCTAGCAATGATATTACACCTTAGCCCACACCAAAGAATAATGCATATGCATTATTCTTGCATCCACACAAGTAAATAAGTGTACATGCATGGCCGTAAAAAATATAATAGAATAGTATTTTAAGTATGTCTTAATTTAAAATATCAGTCCTTAAGCAACTCTTAATTTAAAGTATGTATCCAGTACAATACCATGAAATAAGTCAGCTGGAACACATCCAGCCCTACGCCTGGTTCAATTAGTCATTAGGACCCAAAAAACACATGACAAATCCGTGCAAAAATCGCGGAATGAATTTGTGTAACTACGATTGGTTGTAACGAACCTACGACTGGTCGAGAGTTACCCACGACCGGTCGAGTACCCCGAAGAAAAATAGCCCCAAGTCGTTGGTCTTTGAGTCGTGCCACGGCTCGACTCCTACGACTGGTCGAAATCAGCTTTCGACCAGTCGAGCAGGACTTACGACCGGTTGATGACGGCTCAAAAAACCCATCAAGCTGGGCCTCATCCAACCCTATACCTGGTTTAATTAGTCATCAGGACCCAAAAAGCACATGACAAATCCCAGTTGCAGTGGGCCAGCTAGGGCTTTGCCCACTGGCCTTTGCCAGGCTCTAGTACCCTAAGCTTAAAGGCCTAGGGTAGCTTTCACCTAGTCAGGTTTAAAAGGTCCTCTCTCTAGGTCCTGCTGCGTTGCAAAGAAAATATTTAAATAATTAAAAGGTTTGAAATAATCCAATGCATTATTTATTATTATTATTATTATTATTTTTTTATCACAGCAGCCCATTTGATGGATCCACTGGATCATTCCTCATTGGCCACCATCAGGCCTTGATTTCCACCCATGCCAAGTCCCGGAACTACAGAATCGGGCTTCCCCAGTCGGGCCCATTGCCCCCCCTAAGATCCAGGCGTTAATCTTGGACTTTAAAGTCAAGCCCAACCTGTGCCGTACACGATTTGGGCCCGTGCGGTCAGGCTCACCTTCACTTTTATACCCATGAGATTTGGTACCTGGTGTGGCGACGTTGAGAGAACAAAAGCAATAACTACACAACGAGCATTCACGGACGCGGATTTCCTGCGAAAGACTTTCGCTGGAAGTTCCTGCGCAAGATTCTGTGTGGGTCTTACTTACTTGTTTGTGTAAAATCTAACCCTTCTATCAGTTTTTTAAGTTCATTTTATGAGGTGGGACCAAAATCGAGGAGCATCAAAATCAAAAACTCAAATGGGCCACACGAGAGGAAACAGTGGAGATTTAGCGACCACTGTTGAAATATTTATATGTCCATAAAAGTTTCTAACGATATAATTTTTTTAGTTTTTTTCAATTTATCTAAGTGAAAATGGCCTTATAAACGGTTTAGATGGCATATAAACAGCAAGGTAAAGCCTAGAAAGGTTTCAACGGTAGGCATTCCTTTCCCCACTGTTTCATCTCCTATGGCCCACTTGAGTTTTGGATCCTACTCAATTTTGGTAGAATGCCTTAAAATGAGGTAAAAAAATGGATGGACGGATTTGATTTCTCACAAACATCGCAACGGACCCCACCTAGAATCCTTGCGCAGGAACTTCCTTCGAAAGGCTTTCGCAGGAAATCCGCGTCCAGCGTTCACTGCACGAAACCAAAGAAATGAGAAATTTCCAATTGTACGACCAGTATATGGGCCAAAAACATTTTAAAGCCCATTTCTTTTTAGTTGCCAAAAGTACTCCCCAGGCGTACGGCCCCATTTCTCTGGTCGAAAATGCCCCTGCTTTCCTTCCTTAGCGGATCGCCTGGTGCTCGAAGACGAGCGCTTACGCTCCTCGAACTCCGAGTTGAACGAACGGTTCAAAAGAGATCAACGTTTATGGGCCCCACAGTTATGTATTTATTATATCCACGACGTTCATCCATATTTTGAGATCATTTCGGAGCATTATACAAAAAAAAAAAATCATATCCAGAGATCAACTGGACCACACCACAAAGAGCAGCAGAAAATTGATTTTCACCGTTGAAACTTTTGTAGGGCCCACCATAACATTTATATTCCATCCAATCTATTCATAAGGTCACAAAGACCTGGATGAAGAGGAAAAACAAATTTCGTAATGATCCAAAACTTCTGTAACCCCTAAAAGGGTTTCAATGGTAGACGTTCAATCATCCACAGCCTTTAACAGTGTGGTCCACTTGATAGCTAGATCCGTCTTATTTTTCATCTCAAGCCCTAATACGAGTTTGCAAAAAATATGGACGGTTTGGATATAACACATACCTCATAATAGGACCCACAAAAAGTGGTGGAATTACGATAGCAAAAAATAAATAAAAAAAAAAAAAAAAAAAAAAAAACCGTCGATATATCGAATGACATTCGATATATCGAAAATGGTCCAGAACTGTCCAGTGGGTTTTTCTAAAAAACCCAACAATTTTCGATATATCGAAAGACCTTCGATATATTGAAAAAGGTACTTTACTTTTTGCTACGGATTATAACCGTAGCCAAAACTGTTGTCTGTGCCAATTTATAAAATTTTTTATTATTTTTTATTATTTTTATTTTTTTAAAATTTTTTACATGGAGATATTTATTCTACCTACAATTTTCTCTAATACATATTATAAAAATACATATATATAAGCATATAAAAAACTTTTTCCTTTTTTTTTTTCATTTATTTCTTTATTCATTTAACAAGAATATCTTCTAAACCAAAATTAGTTACTTGACGTACCATATATGATTTTGGGGTAGGAGAAGCTACTTTAGCCAACTAACCTAGTTATTTTTTTCAAGATTCCATCGGTTCGATGGTCGAAAATCCATTTCATTCACTTTACGGTTATTTCATTCACGAAAATTCACAGTCATTTCCGTGCATTTCACTTCACGGTCATTTTCGTGCATTTTTGCGGTTCATTTCGCTTCACTTCACCCCCATTTTCATGCACATCACGGCCATTTCCGCATATTTCGTGTTGATTCACGGTCATTTCGACGCATTTCGCGGTCATTTCCCTTCACTTCGCGGTCATTTTCAGGCATAACGGTCGGTCATTTCGCTTCACTTCACTGTCATTTCCGTGCATTTCACGGTCTTTCTAAACAATTCCGTGTTGATTAACGGTCATTTTCACGCATTTCGCGGTCATTTCCCTTCACTTCGCAGTCATTTCCATGCATTTAACGGTCATTTCCATGCATTTAACGGTCATTTCGCGAAGTGAATGGAAATGACCGCGAAATGCGTGGAAATGACCGTTAATCAACACGGAATTGTTTGGAAAGACCGTGAAATGCTCGGAAATGACTGTGAAGTGAAGCAAAATGACCGTTAAATGCATGGAAATGACTGCGAAGTGAAGGAAAATGACCGCGAAATGCGTGAAAATGACCGTTAATCAACACGGAATTGTTTAGAAAGACCGTGAAATGCACGGAAATGACGGTGAGGTGAAGCGAAATGACCGTTAAATGCATGAAAATGACCGCGAAGTGAAGGAAAATGACCGTGAAATGCGTTGAAATGACCGTGAATCAACACGGAATTGTTTGGAATGACCGCGAAATGTACGGAAATGACTATAAAGTGAAGTGAAATGACCGTTAAATGCATGAAAATGACCGCGAAATGAAGGAAAATGACCGTCCGTGTTGATTAACGGTCATTTCGACGCATTTCGCGGTCATTTCCCTTCACTTCGCGGTCATTTTCATGCATTTAACGGTCATTTCGCTTCACTTCACAGTCATTTCTGTGCATTTCACGGTCTTTCTAAACAATTTCATGTTGATTAACGGTCATTTCCACGCATTTCGCGGTCATTTCCCTTCACTTCGCAGTCATTTTCATGCATTTAACGGTCATTTCGCTTCACTTCACAGTCATTTCCGTGCATTTCACGGTCTTTCCAAACAATTCCGTGTTGATTAACGGTCATTTCGACGCATTTCGCGGTCATTTCTCTTCACTTCGCAGTCATTTCCATGCATTTAACGGTCATTTCGCGAAGTGAATGAAAATGACCGCGAAATGCGTGAAAATGACCGTTAATCAACACGGAATTGTTTGGAAAGACCGTGAAATGCTCGGAAATGACTGTGAAGTGAAGCGAAATGACCGTTAAATGCATGAAAATGACTGCGAAGTGAAGGAAAATGACCGCGAAATGCGTGGAAATGACCGTTAATCAACACGGAATTGTTTAGAAAGACCATGAAATGCACGGAAATGACGGTGAAGTGAAGCGAAATGACCGTTAAATGCATGAAAATGACCGCGAAGTGAAGGGAAATGACCGCGAAATGCGTCGAAATGACCGTTAATCAATACGGAATTGTTTGGAATGACCGTGAAATGCATGAAAATGACCGTGAAATGAATCGAAATGACCGTTAAATGCATGGAAATGACCGCGAAATGCGTCGAAATGACCGTAAATCAACACGGAATTGTTTGGAATGACCGTGAAATGCACGAAAATGACTATAAAGTGAAATTAAATGACCGTTAAATGCATGAAAATGACCGCGAAGTGAAGGGAAATGACCGTCCGTGGTTGATTAACGGTCATTTCGACGCATTTCGCGGTCATTTTCCTTCACTTCACGGTCATTTTCATGCATTTAACGGTCATTTCGCTTCACTTCACAGTTCATTTTCCGTGCATTTCACGGTCTTTCTAAACAATTCCGTGTTGATTAACAGTCATTTCGACGCATTTCGCGGTCATTTTCCTTCACTTCGCAGTCATTTCCATGCATTTAACGGTCATTTCGCTTCACTTCACAGTCATTTTCGTGCATTTCACGGTCTTTCCAAACAATTCCGTGTTGATTAACGGTCATTTCGACGCATTTCGCGGTCATTTCCCTTCACTTCCCAGTCATTTTCATGCATTTAACGGTCATTTCGCTTCACTTATATAGTCATTTTCGTGCATTTCATGGTCTTTCCAAACAATTCCGTGTTGATTAACGGTCATTTCGACGCATTTCGCGGTCATTTCCCTTCACTTTGCGGTCATTTTCATGCATTTAACGGTCATTTCGCTTCACTTTATAGTCATTTCCGTGCATTTTACGGTCATTCCAAACAATTCCGTGTTGATTAACGGTCATTTCGACGCATTTCACGGTCATTTCCCTTCACTTCGCAGTCATTTCCATGCATTTAACGGTCATTTCCATGCATTTAACGGTCATTTTGCGAAGTGAATGGAAATGACCGCGAAATGCGTGGAAATGACCGTTAATCAACACAGAATTGTTTGCAAAGACCGTGAAATGCTCGGAAATGACTGTGAAGTGAAGCGAAATGACCGTTAAATGCATGGAAATGACTGCGAAGTGAAGGGAAATGACCGCGAAATGCGTGGAAATGACCGTTAATCAATACGGAATTGTTTAGAATGACCGTGAAATGCATGGAAATGACCGTGAAATGAATCGAAATGACTGTTAAATGCATGAAAATGACCGCGAAGTGAAGGGAAATGACCGCGAAATGTGTGGAAATGACCGTTAATCAATACGGAATTGTTTGGAATGACCGTGTGAAATGCATGAAAATGACCGTGAAATGAATCGAAATGACCGTTAAATGCATGGAAATGACCGCGAAGTGAAGGGAAATGACCGCGAAATGCGTCGAAATGACCGTTAATCAACACGGATGGTCATTTCCCTTCACTTCGCGGTCATTTTCATGTATTTAACGGTCATTTCGCTTCACTTTATAGTCATTTCCGTGCATTTCACGGTCATTCCAAACAATTCCGTATTGATTAACGGACATTTCCCTTCACTTCGCGGTCATTTCCCTTTACTTTGCGGTCATTTTCATGCATTTAACGGTCATTTTGCTTTACTTTATAGTCATTTCCGTGCATTTCACGGTCATTCCAAAATATTCCGTGTTGATTAACGGTCATTTCGACGCATTTCGCGGTCATTTCCCTTCACTTCGCAGTCATTTCCATGCATTTAACAGTCATTTCCATGCATTTAACGGTCATTTCGCGAAGTGAATGGAAATGACCGTGAAATGCGTGGAAATGACCGTTAATCAACACGGAATTGTTTGGAAAGACCGTGAAATGCTCGGAAATGACTGTGAAGTGAAGCGAAATGACCGTTAAATGCATGGAAATGACTGCGAAGTGAAGGGAAATGACCGCGAAATGCGTGGAAATGACCGTTAATCAATACGGAATTGTTTGGAATGACCGTGAAATGCATGGAAATGACTGTGAAATGAATCGAAATGACCGTTAAATGCATGGAAATGACCGCGAAGTGAAGGGAAGTGACCGCGAAATGCGTGGAAGTGACCGTTAATCAATACGGAATTGTTTGGAATGACCGTGAAATGCATGAAAATGACCGTGAAATGAATCGAAATGACCGTTAAATGCATGGAAATGACCGTGAAGTGAAGGGAAATGACCGCGAAATACGTCGAAATGACCGTGAAATGCGTCGAAATGACCGTGAATGAACACGGAATAGGCGAGAATGACCGTGAAATGCATGGAAATGACATTTAAGTGAAGAGAAATGACCATGAAATGCATGGAAATGAATGAAATTGACCACGAACTTATTAAAATTGACCGCAAAGTGAATGAAATGGATTTTCGACCATCGACCCAATGGAATCTTGAAAAAACTATGTTATTTGGCTAAAGTAGCTTCTCTCTACCCCAAAATCATATTGGGTACATCAAGTAACTAATTTTGGTTTAGAAGATATTCTTGTTAAATGAATGAAGAAAGAAATGAAAAAAAGAGAGAATTTTTTTTTTATGCTTATATATACATATTTTTACAAATATGTATTTGAGAAAATTGTAGGTAGAATAAAGTTCTCTATATAAAAAATAAAAATAAAAATAAAAAAAATAAAAAATTTCATAGATTGGCACAGAATACAGTTTTGGCTACGGTTATAATCCGTAGCTAAAGGTAAAAATACCTTTTTCGATATATCGAATGAGCTTCGATATATCGAAAATTAAAAGAATTTTGAGGTAAACTCGCTGGACAGTTTTGGACCTTTTTCGATATATTGAATGAACTTCGATATATCGAAGTACATTGCTGTTGGGTTATAGCTACGCTATAGCTACGGTTATAATCCGTAGCCAAAGGTAGCCCCCGCACTCACGTACTAACGAGCGGAAAAGCAGGGGCATTTTCAACCTGAGAAATGGGGCCGTACAGCTGGGGAGTATTCTTGGGAGGTGAAAAGCGAGTGGGCTTCAAAAGGTTGATGGGCCATATATGGGCCGTACAGTTGGAAATTTCTCCAAAGAAATTCCATGGGCGTTTCTCTTTTATTTAGATAGGATGTATGGAGCTAATCCACCCAGGACGACCGGTGCTCTCGTGAGCACGAAATTGGGTGGCCCCATCGTGATGTGTTGCTGACATCCGAGTAAGCCATCAGATGTATCCCATCAAGTTAGCCCTAGGGCCTAAAAATCAAGCTGATCCGTGATTCAGGTGGGCCACACCAAAGGGAATAGTTGGGAGGAGAACACCGGCCCTTGATTCTGTACGGGCCCACCATGCGTGTATGTAGAAATTGAACCATTCAGATCCTTCATCAGCCTTGGAAGAAGGGTATATAAAAAAAGGACATTCTACACATCAGGTGGGCCCAATGAAATCAATGGCGGGAGTTTCCTCCCAACTGTTTCCCCTAATCTGACCCACCTGAATTTCTAATCGGGCTCAAATTTTGAGTCCTAGCCCTAACATGATTTGATGCATCTGATGGTTGAGTGGATGTCTCAACAGATCATCACGGTGAGGCCCACACGATTTGCCCCATTTCGTGCGACGAACACCGTTGGAAACATCTATGGTTGGTAGATGGCAGGCTTGCAGGGTTTGTCGCAGTAGAGACTCATGTCCAAGCAGTGGCACATCGGAGGGATGGATTTGGTGCATGCACACGTTCCACATGACACGTGGCAGTATGTCTTCACATCGGCGCAATGGCAATGCGGAGGACGAGATTTTGTGCAGAAGCATTCGTCACAACATGGCTCTCCAGCATGCCCATCTCCAACATGTCATCAACGATACATGCATTCATCATCATCACACCATCTGATGTACATACATCAAGTTAACATTAGCAATGAACTTAATAGGGTTTCAACTGGGAGAGTCAGGCCCATTTTGTAGTGGGTCCTGTTCTTCAGGAAGGTCCACTGCTTCAGCCCAACGTTGCTTGTGGTAATTTTCTTTGCCTCTAATCTATCTTGAGGCCTAACAAACAACATGTAATTCGAACTTGGCCTGGCTTATAAAACACTGATAGGCGTCCACTCGGTCTGCAGTCAATGGACCGCAGATGGACTGTAATGGCCCATTGGGCTAACAAGACAACGTTGTAGAGACTGATTCACGCATTGTTAATTTCATCTGGGACTAATTTTGGGTGGCCTAGCCCAGCTCGAACGTTGGGCTTTTAGGCTTGGACTGAAAGAATAGACCCAAGGTCTGGACCCGAGCCTCAGTTTTAAACCCGTTTGTTATCGGCCTGAGCTGGGCTATGTCTACGAGCCCCTCAGCCCGACCCGCCCATCAAATGTTTCAAGGGTATTTTGTCAATAAAAAGCATGATTGGGAAAGCCTAACAAACAACCTAGATCTGGCACAAAAGAGGGTGACTGGGCTAGCGCTCAGGCCAGACTTGCACCAGGGCCATGCATCTTTGGCCCGTTGGTTTTGGCCCATTACAGGTCCATGATGGACTTGGCCATGGGTTTTACTTTGTGGGCTCGATTCTGACAGAACTCATCCAGCCCAAACACAGACCATTGACAACTCTCGGTGGGCCAATCTGCCTTTTGTCAATAAGCTTTCGGGCTTTTGGTCGATGCCTACTTTGGACAGGGTCAGGCTAAAATATTTAGGCACATAGGTCGGCCTAGGTCGAATATTTAGGCCCGTTGATTCATCGGAGAGGGCTTGGGTTATATCTATGAGACCATCACGATGGCTCATTAATGTTTGACGGCAATTTTTCTTATATATCATGGCAAGACACACTTAGGGGTCGTTTGGATACCACCAAATAAGTTACTTTTTCTACTATAAGTAAGCTTAGTTTAAGTATTTAATCCCTTTAGTTATTATTATTATTATTTTTGCTTTTTTACTATTCATAAGTTGTTGAAAAAGAGTATCAGGAGAGTCGAAAGAAAGAGAGGAAAAGCGGATAAGTATATTGTTTAAAACAAGCATATTTTCTTAATAAATAGAAACTAAAATAAGTTACTTTGTCATAAGTAACTTAAGATCCAAATGACCCCTTAACGAACAGTCGGATCTTTCACAAAAGTGGGTGGCTGGACGGTGTATATTTATTATGGGCTCAGCTGGGACATGTTTCTTTGCATGGGCCTGTTAGTCTCGGGCCTGGATTGTCCATGCGGGCTGGTATTGGATAGAGGCCCAGCTCCAGCCTCGCCAGTTAGACAGCCATAGACAACAGGATTGTGTGTGGACTTGGCTCATGCTTGAAAAACAAATGGGCAGAGCTCAGGCCTGAAACAAATGAGCCAAAGGACATGGCTCATTGAGAGAGAGAGAGAGAGAGAGAGGTACCTGTTACACGTATGTGAGACTCAAGCGCAAGAGAAGTGGCGAGGAAGGCCACTAACACCAGCAACACCAAACTCGCGCCTCTCTTCTCCATCTCTACCATTCATTTCTCTCTCTGTCTGTCTTCTTGTAGGTTCAACATGTCACGTGTAAGTTCAGCTTTCACCTTTTCCATGCACACACAGTTACGTGGCAATAAGAAGAATGATAGACGATTTGCCCAAGAGAAAAGCTCACGTGGGTCTCGCTAGCTACCAAGTAGGGGTGGAGTTAGGGCCGGGCCATGCTCTGTCCACGCTCGGCCCGTGATGGGCCAAAATAGCCCAGGCAAACTAGGCCCAGCGTGTTTATACGAAGCTCGGCCCGGGCCCGAGAGCAAACGGAGCGCGTGCTCGGAGGAATCGCCGGAGAAGATCTGATTCGGAATGTAAACGTAGAAGGCTTTTTGGAGCGAATGAATCTGGTGCTCCCATGTCCTAATCCGATCTGGAAAAATGGATGGATAGGGTAGATTTTTTACAAACATCACGGTGGCCCCATGAAATACGCATTCAAATCGTAGTCACAAATGCAGAGGATACGATTTTTAATCCATACCAGTTTATATTTAGGGGTCGTTTGGCACTATGGATCTGGGGGGATTTCAAATCCCCTGGTTGTTTGGCAGCATAAAGTAACTCGGGGTTTAAAATTCAGGGGTTTGAAATCCACCGTGAGAGATTGGATTACACCTAAAATTCTTTCAGTAGTTGCATGTGTAACATGTGTGTCACTATAGTATTATTCTATTGGGCACATGGCCCACTAATGATATCAAAAAACAATTAGATTATCGATTACATCACTATAATTACTTTAATATGATGATCAGCACTGTCCAAACATTGTCCATGTAAATCAACGGCTAAAAATTGTTAGTTAGTCACTTGAACATAATCTTGTGCTTGGGCCAAAAAAATGAGTCATCTTAAACTGGGTCCCATGGTGTTATCTTAAGTTTTGATAAGTAGAAATCAAGATAAGCTAATGGAGGCATAAGTAATTTATCTTAACTTGAGATCCAAACACCCCTTTAGCGAACAGATCAGATCTTTAACAAAAGTGGGTGGATGGACCTCGGATTGAGCAGAGTCTAACTATTATGGGCCCGCATGGGGAATGCTTCTTTGCATAGGCCCTGTCAGGCTTCAGACCTTGGCTTACCATGCGGCCTGACCTTGGACAAACCTCGGCCCGGCTCAACCCTGCCAGTTAGACAGCTCTAGCTGCTAGGGTTGCGTGTGGACTTCGCTAAAGCTTGAAAGACAAATGGCCCAGGTCTGAAACAAAGGCCTAGCTCTAGCTGCTACCAAGATGCCTTTTCCTGCTTCACTAAGCGGCCCAGGATTCCAGACTGAACCTGACCTATGGCCCATTACTTAGGGAGACCACATTCAGGTTTAAAATTGGAAAATAGGGCAAAAGGTAACAAAGGTTTGCGGTTGTGATATCTACAAATAGGTCTAAGATGGTAAACACTCGCACTGTATTTCCTGTTATGGGAAGACATGATCCGACTACCTTGAAGGACGGCTCGGCTCGGCCTGATCAACTTCAAGGTCAGCTTGGCCCATCGGCCGTTCGTTACCGAGACACTTTACCTGCGGAAATAGGCATGAAACTGACAAACATAGTCCTTAGCGGGATGAGGCCTTGAGTGTCCGACTGTTCGCACTTACCGAGAACAAGATGACTTGGTATGATCAAATAACCACTAAGAACAACAAGGTCAAGCTCTGATGAGTCTAGCATGAGTTGTCCTCAGCCGTTCGACAGAGCCCGGCTCAGATCTTTTTTGCTTGACCAGGAGAGTTCTACTAGTTAAGCTATGTGCACGATCTCTTCCAATAATGCATGACAAAAATAACCGCTTGACCCATGATTCTGAGATAACCAATGATATTATCGCTTGCGCATGTCTCGCCTAATGGCTGAGATTGTGTCTAAGATGATAGGCACCCTATCGTATGAACAGTATAAATAAGGGACCAACCTACAAGAAGAGGTACGAAAATTCTCTCACCCTGAACCCCTCTACACTATTAGACACAGATTCAAAGCCTAACTTTAGCATCGAAGGGTCTCTTGCTCTAACCACGGTTTCCTTTGTTCTTCCCCTGTGCAGGTGCTCGGAGCTTGATAAGGGTGAACTAGATTTTTGCATCAACATTTCCTATTCACATTATTTGAATGGACATGGAACTTTATTTGTGTGGAGATTTTTGAGGAGAGAAGTTGTGATGGGCTCAACTTCTTCAAGCCATTTCTTTAGACATATAGTCTTAGTCACTTCATCAATTTGTACCGAAACTTAGTCTAATTGAAGAGTTTGTTAAAGAGTGTAAGGTGCAAAACATTCAAGAAGTTTTCCATGCATCCACATCAAGAGTAGCTTCCCAATCAAGTATGTTTTATTTATAGTTTGTTATTATTTAAACTTTATTATTGATGCATGGATCAATCCTATAACTTCGTGATTCTATCTAACACTTGGTCCCTCTCTCCAACTCAACATTACAATGGAACACAACCATCCCCATTCAAATACTATAATTAGTTGAAAAGAGAGAAGATCAAACCCAATTAATCTCATTTATTGAATATGCTAGAAGTACTATATAGTGAAGATCTAGACTCATGAAATCATTTAAGCAATAACTCATTACTATCAAACTTCATCATCCAGTTCAATGGTGCAAGGTACATCATATAATTTCAGACAATATTTGATTTTATTGATTGCATCGAGTTCATATGCTATCAATATATATTGTTTGTAAAATCGTATAATTGCTAACAATGTAATTAATCCATCCATTGAGCTAGTTATACATTTTTACATGTTTTTCTAATCACATGGTCGATTCCAATTGCCTTAACTTGTGACACTTGACTGTAACGAAAAAGAAATCATGTCAGGTCCTTACTCTTGCTCCGGTGGTAGACTCCAAGGAGTTTCAACGCCTGGTCAAGGGTTTGAGTACCCATATGTGGTGAAATTCCGTTAGCGTGAGTGTGTGCGTGTGTAAATTAAAAAAAAAGAAAGAAATCATGTCGATGCATTATAATTTTGCCAAGTTCACATACTAGTAGAAGTAAACCACGTGAATCATGATAGACAATCCGCTTATAATCCATTCCCTCCATCAGGCTCTCTCCTTGGGTAGGTCTCTCGGCCATGAACCGGTTATCCACCACTCATGAGGGCTATACTACAAGGAATAATGAAGTTGGAATGCCAACCATAGGTTTATTTATGGGTTTCTATGGTGTGCATGCATCTTTTATGAAACTCATTAATCAAGCATAAGTCGCTAGAATGTAGATAAGATACAAAAATCAGTCTAATCTAATTAATACACAGGCTGGCTGAATAGCTATAAATTTAGAAGTTTTTTTGCGAAAAAAATTTATGTTTACCATCAGTGTGCCCCCTAAGAGTTTTCTATTGTCCTGATCTTTTTGTATGCACAATGGAAATAAGAGTTCTCACCTAACAGAGAATAGTTTTACATATACAACATGTGGTTCCTTAGAGCTTGGGCGTTTTATCCTTTATGCAAAACCAGTGTTGTAGACGTCTTCAGAGGAGTGGGTTAGGTGGTACCTACGGTAATTGGTAATTGGAAATTGGATCATGCGTTGAGAGAGGCTATTGTTGGGTGGCATCCCATTGATAGCGAGGCACCACCATCTGTAGTGGGGCCTACTTGTGGATTATCTGGATCACCCTATACAAAATGTAGGGTTAAGATGGAGGCAACACCATGCAAACATTCAGTGGATCCCCTCATCTAGAGGGACCCAAAAGGTAAAATTCATGGATAACCAATTGTATAAATCAATGTACTAGTGTGGCCCACCCAATAAGTTGATCTGCATGATTTTCTATAACACGATCATTATTATGCTTTTCATCTTTTTAATGGATTGAATATGGGTATGTTTTTAGTATAAACTTGACGGAGTACCCACCTTATTTTACTCGACCCGAACAAAACCTAAATATCCAAACTAGACATCTATCCGTACGGATGAACCCATAAAGACAAAAATACCCTCACTTTTTTTAGCTGCTTTATTCTAAAGAACAAGGGTATTTTTGTCCAGAACCCTATTTCGTGCCCTAAAAATCTGCATTGGCAGCATAAGTTTTATGTCGAAAAAAAAAAAAGAAAAAAGAAAAAGGGAAAGAGTCTACAGTGCTAATTTTTTCATTGAATATCTCACACGTGTAATGGTGGCAGCTGGAAAAGATAGTTGTATTAGTAGGCTTTTAAAGAGGAAAACGTGGGTGGCATGGAATGACTATTCACGGTGGTAGACACATGAAAATGTCATTTTCATGAAAACAAACAACTGAATGTAGTTTTCAGGAAAATGACATTTTAATATATGCTTCAATAAATCCAAAGAGGCGCTTGTTATGCGACTCTTATGCATGGGGCCTACCATGGTGCCGAACAAGTTGGATACTTTGAAAATCGATCCAATCCAACTACCATGTGGATCCCCGGTGAATTTAGAGATCCTTTATTTACTATGATGTGAAACCATCATGTGGATCCCTAGGTGAATTTAGTGGTCCTTTATTTACCATGCTGTGAAACCATCACGTGGATCCCTAGGTGAATTTAGAGGTCCTTTATTTACTATGATGTGACCCACCTGATGAATTTAGAGGTTTTAAGTATAATTTTTACAGGGTGGCTTGTCTTGGGACAAGGGGAAAATAGGGTGGTGTACCTTACGGATGGTGCCGGTTTGGTTTTGCAAAAATTCCTAATTCATTAAAGAAGATATATAATGATTGCAAATTACTTTTCATTTGCTAACATCCAGTGCATTTGATAGCTGATTTCCACGTTTGATTTATCTGATTCATCGCAAACAACTCAGATTTGATTCTAATGGGTCTGATTTGATTCCAAGAGTCCCCCACAGTCAATCCCAGCCAACATCAGGCTATCCATTCATCAAGTGGGCCACAGCATACTAAACAGACGACAGTTGGTTAAGATCACCTGCACATCAAACACATAAAAAAAAAAGACACTGGAGCATCCCATAATTATTACAAAGAACCGGTCATCCCAACCGGAGCATCATCCTAAGACACTTTTCATTTATTTAGACATATAAAAGATAGACCTGTACGAGTGGTCCTTGTTACTTCTCAACGCCTGTAGTCGTGCAAGCCTTGTCGCATTTGTCCTGCTTGAAGTCCATACAGCGGCATTGAGGGGGAATGGACTTGGTGCAAATGCAACTCTTGCATGAGCTGTGGCAGTAGCTCTTCACATCAAAGCATTGGCATTGTGGTGGCCAGGTTAGAGCGCAGATGCATCGGTCACAGCATGGCTCATCTTCACCGCCATTAACTGAAAAAAGCATTATAACTAATGTAAACTAGAATTATATTTTACCAATATCATCATTACCACTAACCATCGTATCTTCTGGTGCGGATGGTGTGGATTTGAGGAAGTGAATGTTGGTTTTGGGATATGATCACATGCTTTCCACCACAGTAGTAATTACCACATGTTGGAGCTGTGTTGGAAGCTCACCTACGCAGATATACATTAGATGAGCCCCACCATGTTAGCCTTAAATATCAAGTTTGAGCTTGTTCGATAAATGGGCACACCAAAGGGACTATCGAGGTATGGTACTAGAAAATTCAAGGTTTTATTCGTAAATCTACGTTGCTCCCTGTAGTGTGTCCCAACTGTGTTTTAGATCAGGATGATTCTTGAAATGTACAGTGAACACAAGGAGGTGCAAAAGATGCATGGTTTGGATCCCCACATAGCTTGAACACATGACATCATTCCAGTTGATACATGCATGGCATGGTTAATGCACTCCAATACAAGATTTGACTGGTTTTAACCGGCCCAGCTTGGTCAGAAACTTAAATTAGCTAGAGCCTAGAAGCAGGTTGACTTGTGGCATGGCTTTGTGGAGCCACCATGATGCATGTGTTATATGAATGCCGTCCATCCGTTTTACCTGCTCATTGTAGGGCATGAAATCAAAAGTGAGGCAGATCCAAAGTTAAAGTGGACCACACCAGTGGAAACAACAGAGATAATAACGCTCACAGTTGAAAACTTTCTAAGTCTCGTTGCGGTGTGGTCCACTTTTTTGGGCTCGTGCCCTAAAATGGGACGCGGATTTCCAGAGAAAGGACTCGCGGTAACAAACAAGATTGGGTACCACCAAATCCGAGGACACTGGGCGAGTCGGACAATGAGTCTTTGATTGGAGAATCTATTAGATAGCGAGGTGTAAAACGGGGGACCAGCGAATGGGCGGTATATGGAGGGGCTGAACCAAAAGCCATGAGACGGTTAGACACGTTCAATCCGCCCATGGGAATCGCCATATCTTATGAACCCGGCAATCTTACATGTGTATGGTGAGGATGGAAGCAATATTCTACCTCCAGAGGGGAGGAATTCCACTCGAGCGTGAAGCTGGAGGAAAGAGGTGGCAAGGAGAGCCACGATCAACACCACGCTCAAAGCTTGCTTCTCCATTGTCTGCCTTTTCATCTCTCGTTCACCTCCTATTTATACACGAGAGAACCGTGGATAAGATTAATTAAAAGGCAACACGCGTCTTATCTCTTATTATTTTATTTTTTTTTGAGATCTTTCCATATCTCTTCACTGTTTTTTCTGTCGCCTGGTTTTCATTTGTGTTTATCAAGAAGACGGGATAATGGGTCGGAATCGGTGGTAAAGGTACAAAGCAGGTATGTTTGTAAATGGACCTTTCGTTCATTTTGAAATTTTGTTTTTGTTAACAGCTATGTTTTTAAGGCACATTAGCATGGTTTATCATGAATGAGGTAAGCATAAAAATCAACACTACGCGGACTCAAAGAATTAGTCAGCCCTACTCTCATGTTTATATGAAATCTACCCTCATCAATAAGTACGTCGTTAATTTAACTATAGAGTTCAAAAATCAGTTTAGTCCATGATTCAAGTATGCAATACCAAAGATTAAGTCGAGAGAGACACCCACTCTTGATTTTTTAAAAGCCCACTGTAATGATTATATGAAATTCACTCAAACCGTTAGATACAAAGCAAACATGTAAACAAATAGACAAAATATCAAACCCATCCTTAATTCATATGGACAGCATGAAAGGAAATAATTTGGAGGGTGAGGGTTACTATTTCCCTTCATATGGCTCACTTGAATTACAGAGCAATATGATATTTGGGCCATGTGATGTAAATTAAATGATACATTTTGATCGGAGTAGATTTTACATAAACATCATGGCAGCCACGTCAGACAATATTTTTAAGTAGTACATGATTCACGAGTTCTCCACGTAAAAATGACTTTATTCATTTTAAGAATTGGTATGCCCTACCTTAATGTTATATGAAATCCACTCCAATCATTAGGTGTGCCACTCCATTTTACACTTATTGTTCAAAAATTGGTTTGTTAGTGATTTAGGTGGGCCATACGAAAGGAAATAGTTAAAAATGCTATTCATTGTATATTTTTTATTTCCAATCGTATAATCCACCTGAATCATGGACCGAGTTAATTTTGAGCCCTACGACCAATATGGACTAATATGGAGTGACACACTAAGTGATTAAGGTGAATTTCATGTAAACTTTACCGTGTGCCAATTAATATAATAAACTATATGTCATGCATGGAAAAATGTGCCAGACAAAAATCTTAAATTCACGATAGAATCCATCTGCATAGTGACAGCACCACGTGTAATTAATTCTAATTTACATGGATTCTAAGTTTAGATTCTAATTCACGTGAAATCCATGCTGCGAAACAACCCCTTATTAAATCGCCCTCTGTTGCAAGGATGTGGATTGAGTATTGAGCTCTAGTGTATTAATTCAAGTGGGGCCAACAGTGATGTATGTTTATCATCCACGCTGTTCATCCATTTTAACATGCCATTTTAGGATAGGAGCCAAAAAAAAAGCATATCCAAAGCTCAAGTGGGCCACACTACAAGAGAAAAGTGGGGATAATGACATCCATCGATAAAACCTTCCTAAGGCTTGCAATAATGTTTACTTGCCATCCTTTCTATTCATAAGGTCATACAAAAATAGAGTAAGTATAGTGGTCTACATAAGCTTTGGATATGCTTAAATTTGAAGATAATGCCCTAAAATGATCTGAAAAAATAATGGCTAAACAGAGTGGATAAGACAAAATACATCATGGTGAGCCATCATGTATAAGACAAAATACATCAGCGTTCTCGCAAAAACTCATGAGCAATTTTTGACATGCAGTGCGTGGACAAATTCCAAATAGTCCATTAGATGAATCACCCCATGGTTCAAAAGTTAGTCTGGTTCAAAAGTTAGTTTGATATAAAAACATATCAAGGGGTAATTTTCCTTTGACTTTACATCTCAGTTTGCTATATGGACATTTAATGACGTTGATTTCCCGATTGCGTAGTAACCCCGCCCGTCCCTAGCTCCAAACGGGAGGTCTGTGAGCAGGCCCACCGTGATGCATCTGTACATTCAAACGGTCTATCCCTTTTCTCAGATTATTTTAAGGTATCAAAACAAAAATGAGTCAGATCCAACGATCAAATGGACCACACCACAGATGACTTTTGCATTTAATGCAAGTGACATTTAATGCAACCAAACTAATTATTTGGTGTGGTCCACTTTAGCGTTGGATATGTCTCATTTTTGTGTTAATGCCTTAAAATAATATGAGAAAAGGGATTGACGGTTTGGATGTACAGATACATCACGGCTCATTTTTGACTCATTTTTTTAGTCCATTCCACGTTGGGAAACCCTTTGCCTCTGGACTTAACGTCCGACAACCTTTCTGAAGCCCTTTGATCACCTTTATTAGTACGGATTGCCATGTTGCCTAGCAGAGCGGATTGCCTGCCATGGTGTTTACGTCACCAAGATCTGCAGGGCCCATCATGATGTTTGTGTTATATGCATAACGTCTATATATTTTGACATATCATTTTAGGTATGGCCCAAAATTATAAGGTAAAACAAATTCTCAGGTGAACTACACACAGAAAGCTGCGGTGACTAATAACGCCTAATGTTGAAACCTTCTTAAGGCTCACTATATTGTTTATTTGTCATGTCATCCGACCTGTCCAAAAACGTCACAGAGACCTGGACGAAGGAAAACACAAATATCAACAAGTTTTCAATGGTAGACCAACAATTACTATTGCTTCCTGTAGTATATAGCCTACTTGAACTTTGGTTAGAAAAATTGATGGCCGATGTAGATATGATACATCCATCATGGCAGCCCTACGGAGCTTTGTAACGTCAACACACCATAGAGGGCAGTGGTATTCATTCGTACGTTTGTTTTGCCAGCTCCAAGTGGTCCCATGGTATTCATTCCATTCATTTGTTTTGCCAGCTCCAACAGATAGATGAGGTAGGTTCCAAGCTCCAAGTGGTCCCGTGATTGCCAAGGATATTTGAACAGTGGAAGTTCTTTCCCAGTCTTTCGTGTCTTATGGCCCACTTTTGCTTTAGATCGGCATTCCCTAAAAATGAGTAGGAAAAACAGATATACAGGGTGAATTTGCCGCAAACAATGTGGCACCACAAATGTTTCAACAGTGGGAGTTTAATCGCCAAACTTTCATGTTCGTTAGGCACGGTGGAGCTTTGCCTGGGCCTCATTTTTGAGCCAATGCCCTAAAATGAGATGAAAAATCCTCTGAATGGGTCTATTTGTCACAAAATCATGGTGGCCCACCTACCATCGGACAACCCTTCATGTGGGCTTAAATGTCCAACAACCTTTTCGGACCCCCGGGCAGATTAGGTCTTAATTGGGAACGCGGATTTACTGAAAGCCCTTCATGGGATGTTAGGTGGGGCCTACGGTAATGTTTGTGAGAAATTCACTCTCCTCAAGACACCTATAAGAGAGGAAACAGTGGCGATTTAGTGACCACTGCTTGAAAATTTTCTGTGGCCATTAAAGTTTTATATCTGACAAACTTTTTCATGTTTTTAAAATTTGTTTTTATAAATGTTTTCATTTCGTCCCAATGTAACTGGCCTTACAAATGGTTTGGATGGCATATAAACATCAAGGTGAAGATCGGAAAGGTTTCAACAGTGAGAAACTCTTTCACTAGTTTTCACTTTTGTAAGGCCACGTAGAGTTTTGGATCCGCCTGATTTTTGGTCTCCTGTTTCAAATGATAAGAAAAATCAGATAAGAGTGAATTTCTAACAAACATTACAGTGGCCCCACCTGGCATCCCAGCCCATCAACTCCCCGCAAAAGCCTTCTGCAGGAGCGTCCCTACTTGGATAAGGTTTCACCGCAACGCCGTTTGATTCGCGCGGAGTGGCGGTCAGAGGTCCTTCAATTTTCACAGGAAAAGTATGTACGCAACCTGCAGTAGCAGTTTACTTGTTATCCTCTGCGACGCTGCGTGTGGAAGCTGTCAGAGCCGGCCCTCTAACATCCTATTTTATTTTCAACCGTGAGTATCCCAAATCCCACTGTTTCCTAATTTATGGCCTACTTAACTTTTGAATCGCCCTCATTTATTAGCCCGTGCCTTAATTTAAAAGGGCAAAATTGATGGACCGTTTGGATTTTCACCTCATCACAGTGAGCCCACTGCAGTCAAAACTTTTTTTTAAAAAAATAGACAAACAGCGACTACAGCAGTGACGTGAGGAAGTACGTCGCTAGACCAAACAAGAAACCCCTCCTCAACCTTGGGACTCTCTTACCAATCCCAACCGTCCAATCAATGAAATTTTCTGTTCTTATTCACGAAAAAAATTAATAGAGTAAATATCATGCAATAATCTTTCCTTCAAAATTGAGAAGTCACACGTCGCTCACAACTTGCTCTTTCAATCTATTTGTTCTTCCCTTTATCATTATTATTTTTTTAAAAGGTGAGAACTCTGGACATAACAAAAAAGAGTAAATTACCGGTAGAGAGAGATTAAGATCGGATCGGGATTATTGTAGTTGCATTCGACCCAAGTCACGTTTGGATTAATAGATTATTTTTCTCTCATCAAAGGTACGTGATTTTATAATAATATGATTTTTTTAACTTTTTATATATTTTACTTAAAAAGTTATATATTTTTTTACATATTATTACTATAATTAATTAATTAAATTCTATATAATAATTTAGTTAATCATTTGATATTTAAATACTTGTATAAATTATATCAAAGTAATTGATAAATTAAATTCAAGATAATAAATTTTGATCTTTCTTTTGTTATATATCAGGTTCAATTTATTAATTTGATATAAAAAAATTATAATTGTAATAATAATCTCTGATATAATTAATTTAATGTAAGCTCTTAAATTCTAATTTAAATTGGATATAAATATGAATTTTGATATAATTAATAATAATAGGAGTTGCATCACTCGTAGCTTAAATATAATCTAATATGATAGATTAAATTTTATTTTATTTTTTATAAAAAAGAAAAAAGTTGTTTTGGAAAGCTGAACTCGTTGCGGGGGAAGAGCTAGCTGCCATTTGCAGAATACAAGGGACCGTCGCCTGAGAGGGGAAGGTTTAGAGAAAGATCCCTTCCTAGTGGCTAGGCTAGTGCAACAGGCCAAGTCAGGAGCTACTAGGAGGTTTTGGATTGACGGATGAGCTCTCGATCATTATATGTGTGGAAGTAATTGATTTCTAATAATTATTAAGTTTAAATTTAAATGTTAAAATTCATTTAAATTTAGTAGGACAGATTCCTATTTAAAAATTAAATAAACATTATAAATAAACGTTTAAGAAAAAATGAAAAGAAAATGTCGGAAGTGATCTTGTTGAAGTTTTAATTTATTATTTCTCTATTTAAAGGGAGGAATCATACAAAATTTTGCAGAGAACTCCTAAAGTAAGAGCAGCCAAGAGAGAAGGCTTGAGAAGAGGAGCCTCCATCGGCAAGTTTTCATCAATTTTTTCTTTAATTTTTTATTTCCTTGTTTAGAAACCCTAGATCTAACCAATGAACATGGTGGATTAACACTACCCCCATTGTTTTGATCTATAGAGAAGTTTTGAAAATAAGAATTAAATTTTAAGCGAAATTATGTATTTTGATAGATCAGCAGTGCGAATTCCAGTATCTCGGTTTAGGAAAACTCGAACCTATGGATTGTAACACCCCGACTTTTCAGGACCCGAGTATGCGAGTCGTTTCCCAAAAAGTCGAGTGTTAACTTATAAAGAGTCAAAGTCCCCATATATAATATTTTTCTTTTCTCAGAGTGAGTAGATGAGCATAGTATGTATAAATCAGACGTAAACAAAAGTTGCATTATCATTTAAATATATAAGAAGCTGCCTATATTGACTTATACAAACCAATGTCCCCATTCTTACGATACAAAATGAAATAACATTACATGTGAAACAAGGTAAATTACAACAATCTTGAGCTCTGAAATCTTGTAGCAGCCTTAACAAATACAATCGTGCACCCCTGTCAACCATAGCCTGCTCCTCACCAATATAAATGTGAACATCACCTGGGCCACCTGCACTACCTATACGGTTGTATATTTAATGGATGAGTGGCCAACTCAGTGTGAATTCTCTTCAAAATTACACACCGCCGCATTAGGTAAGCATAGTTATAAAATAAAACATAAAAAACAATACATGATGCATGACTTATTAGATGCATGGATGCGTGAATGCATTCACAACCCCCGGGGATTCTCATCCATGTGAAATTTGGGATTGTCACCCATGCAAATACGCAATCAACGCCCGCCCCGGGATTAACCGTGCGGAATGCAATCATCGACCTGAAAAAAATATTCAGTCGGACAGAAGCTAGTCGTCAGCGAAAGCATACTAAGTGTGGCGTAACGACTGCCCATCGTAACGAGGCTAGTTGTCAGCGAAAACATAATAGTGCAGCGTAACGATAGCTTAACGATAAACGCTGGTCTGTGCCATGTATGCGTGATTAGCCAAACCATTATTAATCAAGTTACTCAACCAATTTAAATAAGCTCAAGGTCACTACGGGGGCTCGTCACCAGTGTAAGCCGACAGCTCGGCATAGGTCCCATACCAACATCCCCGGCTCATGAGCTACCATCTTAGGATGTTTAAATGGAATCCGTCGACTAGTGGTCAATCATGTTATAGTATATGGGGCTTACCATCGCATGGTTGCACGGTATAAAACATCGAACCCATATAGAGAAAATACTCAAAACAAAGCCATATAGGGTGATATCAAAACCAGCTACATAAGGCAAATATCAAAATAAGCCACATACGGCGAGTATCAACATAATGCGATAAAAGATCATCATTGAAATCCACTTAGACACAACAACCTTGGATGGTAGGCCTACATCAATGATTCGTCTAAACCACAACTCAATAACCACTAGATCGAAGGTCCATTACAATCTCCCTCAATCGAGTTACATCCCAAGTATGGGTGTACATTTAGTGGGGTTTTCCACTGATGTACCAGTTTAAGTTCCATAAGCAATCCACAAATAATCCACAAGCATGAAATAAGTATGTATGATAAACATTAAGCATGAAATATAGTCATTCAATTTCCACCAGCTAACACATGTAATTATAAAATGGAGATATCAATTATAAATTAAAATACAAACTATAACTTAAGCTAATAGGAAAATGGAAAGCTTAAGGGAAGAAATTATCACCTTATACTTTGAATCGCCCTCTAGTATCGCAAAGTGCTTGTGCCCTTAGAATTGTATCCTACCACAAATCATGAACTCGTACAATTACGTCCAAGTTCTATGCACTACCTTGGGTTAAGATCATGGCCTAGGGTTTGAATTATTTATCTTAGGGTTTAGTCTTAAATTTAGTTCCTAAGATTTGAGTTCTAGTTGGTGTATTAGTTACCATTTAACGTTAATGATATAACTATTATTTGTGACCATGGTATTAATTAGTATTACAACTGAAATATAATAGTACAACCTATTATTAGAGATAATATTTTCAAGTGATGGATTCCATGCTAATATCATTAAAGGTAGTTTCATTTATAATAACTAATATTAGCGTAATCATTATGATGATTACGCGATATGATGATTGATAGTCTATTAATACTAATCATTATGATGATTGATAGTCTATTAGATAATACAAGTAATAGCAATAGAATATTTTCCAATGATAATATAATAAAGGCTACTACTAATAATTACGTATTATACTAATTTCATGATAAATGTTTTTCTACTGCTATTAGTCCTAAGTATTAATAATGAATTTGGCCACGATGATAGATACTATGACCTGTCATGAATTATGAAATTCTATAATTAGCCCGATCCTAACATATTATCTGCGTTTAGGGTATTAGCCTAGGGTTTAGATTACTTAGGGTTTAGGCCTAGGCTAGATTTTTAGGGTTTTTTAGTGTAGAGTTTTAGGGCTTCTTTTTAAGGTTTAGTTCTAGGTGTAGGGTTAGGATTTTAGTGCTAATCGATGTACATTCGATCGTAATGCTAGTAATACTAATAACCTCAACACAACCGTCAATTTACGAATATACTTAATATTGACGAGAATTCATGGTATGCTCTAATATCAATGATAATGTCTAATGATGATAAAAATAAAATACTAATAGCTAATAATGATAACTTTGTTTCATATGTAATACTAATATTAACATGGATAATTTATTCATCCCTAATATACATAATCCTAATGGTAATGGGAATGACAACAACGATAATTTTAATTGGAAGAATCTCAATCTGGAAGGAAAAACATGGACTCACCTCGGTGACTAGATTCGAGTCGAGCGGGCTCGGCCCAAGCACACCCATGCACCTTACTCTCTCTCCTTCACTATCTCTCCTTCCACTCTCACTTTCTTCTTCTTATGTAGAGAGGTCCAGCAGGCCCTGGACTCGACCCAGCCAACGGGCCAGCAGGCTGACTTGGTGAGTTGACTCGGCTCAACTCTACCCTCTTCTTCTTTCTTTCTCTTTCTTTCCATCTCCCTTTTCTTTCTCTTTTCTTCCTTCTTCCTTTTCTTTCCTTTCTTCCCTATTTCCCTGAAAACTCGGCCATTTCTGGCTCGAACCAAGTTGAGTTGCGTCAGCGAGTCATCAACTCAGTGCAGCCCAAAGCCACACACCTTCTCCCTCTCCTCTCGCACTCTGTTTTCTCCCCCCTTCTCTACTCTGCTGTAGCAACCAACAGCTCCTGGACTCGACCTGAGCTCGAGCTCGAACTGGGCTCGGTTCTAGCTGGTGCAGCAACGCACCAATCCTTTCCCTCTGTTCTTCCTTTCCCTTTCTTCCTCTTTCCTTTTCTTCTCCTCCTTCCTCTTCATTTCTCTTTTCTTTCCCCCTCTGTTTCTTCTTCTTTCCCTGTTTTTCTCCTATTTCTCTGCTGCTCCCAGTAGCAACCGAACCAGACGTCAGCCCGAGTCGAGGTGGTGCGGCACTACAGACCGTCCGATCTTGCCCCCTTTTTCTCTCTCTTTCTCTCTGTTTTTCCTCAAGTGTAGAGCTAACGGCTGGAGAGAGACATGAAGCCACCATTGTTCCAATTAATCAAATTCCCAGATTCACTCAGAGACGTCGAATCGTCAACAGATGGTCCGGATCTCCTCTGACCGAAACCGCCTATGAGACAGTGGGTAGGAAACCGTAGGTTTTCCTTCGGTTTGCTAGGAACACCCCAAACCAGGGGAAGTAATGGCTGAGATTTGTCCAAATGGACGGCTAGGATGGACGGACGCCAGGGCAACGCGGATTGCCAGCGTGTTGCCTGGAAATCAGTTTCCGTTTATGGAAACAAGTGGTTGTAGGGTCTGTTCTCGACGAGGATTGTGTGCATGCGGGTGTATGCCAACGGGTGAAACCACCTAGGGTTTGGTCAGAATTTAGTGCCTCACACGATGAATGTTTAGATTGTCCAGATGGACAATGCATGTGGCCATCGATTAAAAATTGGGGACGCCTGTGCGTCAGCTACCAATCCGAGGAGAGACAGAGAAATCTCTCTTCTTTTGGGCAGACACGGGTCAGACCCGTTTGACTGAGCTGGTCATCCAGCACACCGCGGGTGCTTTAGCACCGGTGTACATTCACCCTAATGTGGGCCCTGTGGTGATGTTTATGGAAAATCCGCACCGTCTATTCATCTTGGAAGACCTTACTTGAGGTCCTTGAACAAGGATCGAGCCGATGAAATGCTTAGGTGGAGCCCACCACGTGATTTGTAGTCCTAATGGGGGTTTCCCGTCGATCTCAGATGATTTTGAAGTTGAACGTCATGTTAAAAGGTAAAAGGCCTAAATGGCCATTTGTAAGGCTCTTATCATGTATTTCTACCCAATACTAATATTAGTACAAATTTCATTACTATTGTACATTACTTATCGTTATGGCGATTAAAATCGCATACACTCATAAAATTTTAATTTCAATATTAATGTACCACTATATACATGTTATTGCTCACGTATTTAATAATACATAATTCGTAGTATTACATTGTAAATAAATGCACGTATAAATGAATTGAGAATATCATGTTTAAATTAAAATCATACTTGTACTCGGTAATTTTGTTGAATAATATACAATTTTGTTAAATTATCAAAAAAATCTTTTGTATACATATTCACAACAGATGTTTAATACTACATTTATATTTATAGTTCGATTGTACATTGAAAAATTATCACACCCGTTATGTCTATTTAATATAATATTATTTTCATAATATTTTATATACGTTAGTTATATACAATATCACTCTACTACAACATTTTCATACATTGTTTTATGATAAATAAATGATCAAATACATCCATAATTCTTTTGATTTATGTTTGTGTAAAACTTATAATATAACAAATATATATTATATAATATATATATATATATATTATATATATATATATATATATATATACTTATGAGATATTACAAGACGATTTGATTCTTCTATTGAAGTGATTGAGATCCTAAATAGACGTCTCTGGACTATTTTGAAAATCACTCGAAATGATGGTTTGATGTAGGAATTAATGCTATACAAGACGATCGAGATGAAAAGATCTAGGATTTCTGAGTGTCGGTGTGCACGGATGACCACGTGTGTTTCTATACACGTGAAAACAAATTTAGACTTCCCTAGGGACACCCGTGTACTGAAAAGTACGGGGCGTTACATGGATCTTAAGGCCAAATCGTGTAGATCCTCAAATCCTAGATTGATTCAACGAATGGATTTGTTTCGACAAGAAAACAATGCGTTTGATTTGGAAGATTTATTCAATGATAACAAAGAATTCGATGAGAGAATAATGATCATATTTATTCTGAGTTCATTTACATCCTCGGATTCCCTTGATTATAAAAATAGAGTACAATTAATGCAACGCAATAAATGAAAGATAAGACAGTCTGATGGCAATTTTGGCAGCATTTCAACGCTTTTGATGTTCATCGCAAGGTGGATGGGTTATGCGGGCTTGAAACCCTTGATATGGCCGTTGAGATCAGTTCTGATCATCCTTCCGTTCATTCTTCCAGTGAAACCCTTGAAATGTGGAGCGAACATCCCTTGAAATGTGGAGTGACAATCATCTCTTGAAATGCGGAGCAGCAATCATCCCTTAAAATGTGGAGCGATCATCTCTTGAAATGTGGAGCGATCATCTCTTGAAATGTGGAGTGACGATCATCTCTTGAAATGTGGAGCGATCATCCCTTGAAATGTGGAGCGACGATCACTTGAAATGTGGAGCGATCATCCATTGAAATGTGAAATAACGATCATCCCTTAAAATGTGGAACGATCATCCCTTGAAATGTTGAGCGATGATCATCCCTTGAAATGTGGAGCGATGATTCCTTGAAATGTGGAGGCCATCTGTCTGAGGGTAGGAGTACATAGGCCTAGGCAGGGAATATAGAGTGCATGGATCTTACGTCGGGGAATATGAAGTGCATGGAGCTTATTTTAGGATAAGAGCTATGCATCAAGACAAGTTCTCTCATAAGGTGGCGAATGGGCTATCTGTTAAGACAACAAAAGCCTCTCCTTAAGACAAAAAGAGGGAGAAGTGGCGCATGGGCTATCTGTTAAGACAACATAAGCCTTCCCTTAAGAAAAGGGAGAGAGAAGTGGTGCAAGGGTTTTCTTTGCAAAAGTGGTGCAAAAGACTTCTTCTGCAAGCTATATCCGTTAGGACAACATAAGCCTGACATCTGGACAAGCTCCATAACAAGTGGCACGTGGAAATTCCTTTGCACACACTCAATGACTTTTCTGCAAACATGGTTGCGTAGTTCGCGTTTCTCTGCAAACATGGTTGTGCGGTTCGCGCAACGGACTTCTCCAAGGCTTTTCTCCAACGTGTTTTGCACGGATAGGTGCCTCTCCACAAAAAGTGGCGCAAGGGCTTCCATTTGAACATGCCTCCACATTAAGTGGCGCATGGGGCATTTTTGCAAAGTATGTATTGCGCGGGTCGCGCAACGAACTCTCCAGTTGCGCGGGTCGCGCAACGACTTGCTTATCTCCCTCTCTAGCCTTCCTTTCCCCCTTGTTTTCTAGCCAACCAACTGACCAACCCCTCAAATGTGGCATGTGTACGGGTTTTATAGGCATTCCTCTCTTACATAGTGGCGATCACCACCACTCTTCTCTTAAGGCGATACCCAATTTTTCTCCCTTAAACAATGGTGTTCACCAAGCTCTCCTTTAAATAATAGTGTACAACCACTCTTATACAAAATACTCTCCTTCACTGATTTTTACCAAAATACCCAAAATACCCCCGGATGCTGATTTTTACCAAAATACGGAGTGCTCAACCCTAAAAAAGATCACACCATGGAATTCTCTGACCAATGCAATGGAATATTTTTTGTGCCACCACTATGGGCCCCTCATGGATACATCACATACATCAAAATGGGTCCCACCAACAAGTGGGCCCTAAAATAAGAATTAACGGTGGATCACTTACCTATTGGCCTTCTCCTTGATCCCTTGGACTCCTATGCTCCTTGCCTTCACTTTTGATGGTGGTTGATGAAGTTTTGATGGTGGGGATGAGAGATGAGAGGGTGGGCTACACTTGTTGTTTTTGGAAGAGAGCTCGGGGAGGCTTGGACGTGTGAAATTTTTTTGGTTGCTTGGGAGGTTTGAGAAATAGAGAGAGAGAGAGAGAGAGAGAGAGAGAGAGAGAGAGAGAGAGGTGATGGGATGATATGGGATGGGTGTGATGGGTGATGGGTGGAGTGATGGATGAAGTGATGTAAGAGTTGACTTTGGGTAGCTTGTGTAAGAGAGAGGTAAGGGTAGGGTATAGGTTACTTGTACTTGACTTGATGTGTGATGTGTACTTGATTGATGGGATTGATTGATTGATTAATGGGATATGTTGTAAAGATTTCCTCAAAGTTTGCAACACACGACATTTTCCTCGAAATGAAAGTGGGCTCAATCTTCTGACCTGGGTATCGAATCAATGCGCGAGTCGCGCGTTGGAACCGCGGCAACGGCGCGATCATAAGGATACAAGTTTCAAGTCGTGTCGACTCTAACATGCGGGACTCGGCTTAGGATCGCGTGCAAACGTCGGATACGGGTCAAGGGTTGCCAGAATTTGACTGGGAGGACTGCGAAAGCCTACGAAACGATACAGACTAGGATACGGGCCTTACAAGGCTCCATCATTAGGTTTTTATCAATTTCTTCTTTAATTTTTTATTTCGTTGTTAAGAAACCCTAGATCTAACCAATGAACATGATGGATTAACACTATGGCCATTGTTTTGATCTAAGGAGAAGTTTTAAAAATAAGAATTAAATTTTAAGCGAGATTCTGTATTTTGATAGATCGACCGTGCGAATTCCAGTAAGCTTGGTTTAGGAAAACTCGAACCTATGGATCTTAAGGCTAAATCGTGTAGAGCCTCATATCCTAGATTGATTCGTTGAATGGATTTCTCACAATGATCAATGGAAAATATTGTTGATGATAAATAATGTTGCAGAATCACATTGACTTCATAAATAAGATATTATAGATCTAAATAACCAGTTATTTTTCTAGTTTTCACTGATAGAAAATCAATAGCTAGTATTTGGTTAAACCCTTGTATTAGTGGAGTTCATAAAATTATAAGAGATCGAGTAAAAACCCTAGAATTTTTGGAAAGCGGATCATGTAACAAACAAAACCCGTCTGACTTTGATCGATCGAGTGTTTGTTCGATTGATCAAAGTGGTTGATTTTTGTCAAGCGACTAAAATTTAATTCGTAATTGGGTTTGACTGATTGAACTCAAGGTTTGATCAATCGAACTTATTCGATCAATGACGATCAAATTTATCCAACAAGCAAACTGATTTAATTTGACAAAGCTCGATCGATCGAAGGTAAATAAAAGTTTTGAAAGACTTAAGGAATTAAATTCGAATTTTATTGATCCACGATCAAGGGCCCTCAAGCTTTCTCAATCGATCGACTACATTGATCAATAGTCCTGTTATTTTTTAAATTTAAATTAAAGAGTTAATGTTGGGTTATCTCGCTAGAATAAAAGGTGGACTCTACTTGTTAGAATAATGTCATTGAATTGTGGTATGCTAAATCATCTTAATAGAGATTTGAAGCATAGTTTTCAAAGCGTTCAGTTTTTCGAAGGATCAACCCCACCGCAAATAGGTGACTGAATCCCAATTGTCTCATAGATGTACGATTATGATAGATGATGCGATCGATTATGATTATTATGATTGATGTGGTTGTGATGTAATTATTGAAGTGTTATGCTATTATAATCCCTTGCTTTTTGATAAATGCGTTGAAAGATTATGATGAATACCGAACATGCAAACATGACAATCATTGGTATCATAGATTTGTTGTTCCTCTTAGAGAGAGATGTATCTGATTGATTATACATGTCGATGCATAGACATTGCACATACATTACATACATCCATTGCGAATGCATGCACATGTCATGTCTTGAGTTCCTAGGGGATCTCTCCGGATGGTTACGCATTGTAGATTCGTTGCCAAATGCCCACAATAATGGAATCTTTTTCACATAGTAGATGTTTGATTGCCCATGCCTACTTAGGTGGATGTCTGATAGGTATAGATTGCCCATGCCTACCTATGGTGGATGTCTGTTGGGTATAGTTTTCGAATTAATAGATATCCAACTTAAGCAAGTGGACGATCATCCCGCTTAACATGCATCTCATCACATCTATGCATCCATGATTATAATGCATACATATCTATCTATTTTTTTTGTGATATCTTATATTGTGCTACGTATGAACCATGTTGGGTTCACTCACTAGCTTGGCCAGCTAACGTTGTGGATCAACATCTATACAGAGCAAATGAGACAAAATCCGAGTGAAGTACCGGCAAATGAGGCGAGGCTGGTAAATGACGCTTAAACCAATGGTCATATTTGGCAGAGAACAAGCTTGCTACATTAGATAGTTGATTCATTAATGCTATTGATTCATGAGGATATTTAGTTTCCATTCTCTTTATTTATTGTTATTTGGACTAAATTTGATATTTGATTATAGTATGACTTTATCTAGCCATCATTGATTATTTAGTTAAATAAAGTTCCAAATGGGTATATGATGGCTGATTTTGACGATTTATTATAAACTTGTACATGCAATGGATTAAGTATCAATAAAAAATGTAAAAGTGAGTGAGTGTATGAATATTTATGAGGTGACAATCTAGAATGCATTTAATTATACCTTGAAGTAACCATGAGAAGTAGATTTACATATAGTTAGTTAATGTACGAATCATGGACCATAACTCAAGTCTAAAGGTGTACACTTTATATATGAACTAAGGGTCGTAACAAGGGGCAACTTAACAAACATAACAGAGAAGTGGATTACTGATTAAGTAACTCAGTACTGAGTAGACATTATAGGCCCACCGTGATGTATGTGCCTTTGTAACGCCCCGAATTTCGAGGGTCGAGCAAAGGCCCAACTCCCGAGATCCGTCACATCACTTATGCAACATAGATAATGATGATTAAATGTTGTCCGGTTTAGTGCATTAAAACATGAATGAGATTATACTAAATCAACATATCATACTCCAGAGACTATTAAATTAAGCAAGCGTAAGACTGTGATACATATATAAAACACATAAGTGGTTGTAAGTTCAAGAGTATGAACGTGTTACCAGGTTAAATAATTACATGTATAACTTCAAAATGTACAAAATGATAAAATGTAATGTCATCTAATCCATATCCCTGTAGCCCCGGTGACGTAACTCCAGATCTACATAGACCCACTAGAGAGTTACAGATAGGAGAACTCCTCCTCGTCGTCATAGAAGGCAGGCTCTGTCTCGTAAGCCTCGCCGCTATCTGAAACTACAATAGAGTCTGGTTGGTGTTTTAAAATACCGTCCCAGAGTGGGAGTGAGTGATCAACTCAGTGGAGCTATAAGGTAAAGGTTAACATGTTATCAATTCAGTCAAGCAGTAATGATAAAGTAGTACAACAATCATGTCCTAAGTACTCTTGTTAATATAAGAATGGTATGCGACAATGATGTATGCCCTCGCCTGCACTTCCTCAGTGACATCATCTCACGATCGCGCAGCAACACTCCCGATAAACGTGCGCTTCCTTGCCAAAGCACATGCAATGCAGTGCATGATCTTGTTAGCCAAGTTCTTATTTAGGCTTATTCATACAGCAGATTCGAGAAGTTAAGGTACCTCCCTTATATCATTATCTAAACAATGATCCATCTAAGGTCGTCAATCCTAGTCAATCACATACGATAAGCAAGTTCAGGTCACTACGGGGAGGCTCGTCACCATCAGCATAGGCCTGTTTATACTCGAGGTCACTACGAAAAGGCTTGTCACCTTAATGTAGTCCTAGTGAATACTCAAGGCCACTACGAGAGGCTCGTCACTTGCTCGTAGGCCGACAACTCGAATACAGTGTTTCATACTACCATTCGGCTCATGAGTTTGGGTTGCTCACTGGTCACTACGGGGAGGCTCGTCACCCAAGCGTAGGCCGACAGCTCGACCACGGTGTCCCATATCACCGTGCCCGGCTTATGAGTCTTAGCAGATCGTGGTACCAAGGTTACATGGGCTTTCATTGGTAATTGGTACCTTAGATTCAAGCAGTTGCGTCCATACATGGTAAACACACATTTAGGCCAATCGGGTTACTCGACAAGTTTGACTTGTACGAGCTTACACTGAATTAGTCGACATGGAGTGCGTAAGTACTACACGTGGCCTAACTACTGTCGACAAATCATTGTACGACTCAGATTCCTCGAACGTATCCAATGTGGTGAATCTAGTTCGACCACTCAACCGGGATCCATTGCCAATTGCATGGACTACATAGTAGTCCCAATCACACTCAAGTGCACTAAGTAATCACATGTGATAGTCAAAACAATATTAGCAAACCATTCAAATATAAATCTCATTCAAGCATTTTAACGAACACATAATGAGTATATTACCATACATATGTATTCATCCACAAATCACGTAGCAGTAAGGTAGTTTACATGAAAGAATATATACACGTATATAGGTAGTTGAGAATCCTATCTCAACGCCCTTAATAATTACAATTTAACAAACAATTACTCATTCAGGCATTTATATCAAATACTTAGCCTACACACTACTACGTACACCTTAACTTAGTTATAGCTTATATTATAGCAAATCCTTTCACAAAGGAGTTATTATACATACAACAAACATGTATTTAAGATTAATAGTCATGGCAAGTACAAATCCAAATTTCATATTCATTCAAACATTTCAACAAACACACGGAGTGCATTAAAGTCAACATAATTTATATATATGTGTAACACGCAGAAACCATTGTATCTAAGCACATATGACAGTAATCAAGCCAGTCATAAATCATTACTGATATTGAAAGCCTTGAAAACCATAACCTAAATGTTTTATAGTCCGCACCTTCCGTCGGTAAACTCATATCGAACTCAGTTTGAACGTTATGCCTTCGTCTACGGCACAACGGCTAACTGAATCACGAAATAGGTTAACTATTTCGACGATTCATCTACTTAGATAGCTAAAACAGATTAGGGATTGGATTTATTACCTAAAAACGGAATCGGAATCGCTGGTGTAGCAATACAAGAGGGATGATTTGGCACGTGGAGTGGTGGGATCGAATCCCGGCAGCAAACCCCAACTCTCTCTCACTTCTCCTCACTTTCTCCTTCTCTTTTCTCTCCTCTCTCCTAGGGTTTGAAAATTCGTATGGAATGAGAGAAGAGTGGGTTAAGGCCCTTATATAGGCCCAGAATTGACGTCAATGGCCCCCAGGGCCATGATATATTTAGGTATAGCCAAAGGGTGGCTGTTTCGGGCCAATGAAGCCCATTTGGAGGTCCATTTCCTACATACAGTCCGGTGAAAGTTCCCTGACGATGGATCTATGTTAGGCTAAATTTCGGTCGGTCCGATCGGATTTATGGATTGACCGCGGAGGACCAATTTCAATTCAACGGTCATCGTCTCTCGATCAGGGCCACAAGTGCACTGACATGTATAGGAAAATTTCCCTGATCTGAGGGTGTAGTTGGGTCAGAATCTGATGGTCCGAAACCTTAAATTTGGCTTGCAAGTGAACGATCCAATTCACTTAAATCTGAGTTCATTTTCTAAAGATATTCGCGTTTCTCATGCACTTCACTCCACGCTCAAGTTGTGCCTTTCTGTATATTATTTGGACTTGATTTCGGAGATGGTTGTCAAGCCCAGTAAGGCGGTCATAGCCATATAGTTTCAAGATAATCGGACTTTAGACGTGCGGTCCAGGTCCGAAATAGAGTTTCAAGTTGCTCCCGAGAGCAACTAGGTTTTGAGATTTATCGTAGGTTTTTAGGTAATGTAGGTTAGCGATTCTAATGGTTTTGGGTCTTGCAGTTCATATAGAAAGCAGTTCAAGTTAATTCCACTGGTGTTTGAGTTTGGTACTTAATTAATCTTCGTCTAATTACTAAAGGATTCACTCATTAATGATTTCTACCTGAGGCGGTACTCGGGTCTTTGTACGAATTTTTCTGAGATGTTATAGTCTTATCCACCCCGAACATCCCTTTTACCAAATTTAGAGCATGAGCCCAAAATGGAAGCATGAGTGGACTCACTATGGGGAATAAGTGTTACTGAGTATATGTTGAAAAATAGTACAGAAATTATATTTTCTGTAAATGGATAAATCGAAAAAATAGTAGGACAGACTGAAATACGTATGAATGTTATCCTTAAAGCGTTATTTGCCCCTTCTCAAATAGATTGAATATGCCGAAAGGTTCAGACAAATAACTTCGAGGATACGACGAGCCTAAGTGTGGATCTGCGTTCACAAATACGAAGATTCACAAATGGAACTCCGTACATAAATTTCTAGTAGAAAACTATAAAAAACAAAATCTCAGAATTAGAAAGAGAAATAGAAAAGAGGTTTTAGACTACAACACTGTCTATTCTTCAGGTTAAGGTTTGGATGAACTTTTACCGACTTGTTGGAGTACACTTGGTTGCTATTTGTCATTGTGGTTCATATGAGAATTATTTGAGTGTGTTGGTAATGGTTTGCAGACCCATCCAGGTACTGTTTATATATGCTAGGATGACTGACAATTTTGGTATAGGGCCATTAATCCATATGACTGTTTCTATCTTTTGGTGAGAAACTAGTCGTTATTGGCAGTTTCTGACTGTTGTGCATATGGTGTAACAGTTGGCTGTATACTGACCGTTTAGATTCATTGGCTAGCCGTTTATAGCTGTTGGGTTAGCCACATGCAACAATTTTTACATTAGACTTAATTTGCATGAGGAGTTACACCTCACTCCATCAAATAGTTTTTCTAGCCTCTATATAAGTCACACAGGTCTAATTCAGACCACAAGACTCATTCCTGCCACTTGACATTTTTCTCTCTATCAGACTTAATGGGCAAAGTGCACCACTAACACCTTTACAATCACACTGCCTCATATGCCTACACCCTTGTACCGAGCCCGTGTGTGTGTGTGTGTGTGTGTGTGTGGGAAAAGGTACAATGCGCTCGAGCTGATTTTAACGCCCCATGAGGTCGAGCTGTGTGGGCCCCACCGTGATGCGTTTCAAACATCTACCCCATCAGTCAGATGCACCATTCCATCGTGGGCCTAGGTCTCAAAAATCAAGTTAATCCGTGAATTGTGTGGGCCACACCACATATAGAAGTGGAGAGGAGCCGTGCACCATTAAAACATTCATAATCATTTTTTGGGCCCACCGAGATGTGGTTTGCAAATCCAGCCCATCCATTATATGTGTCCCACATGGATGAGGGTTCAGACCAAGTTTCAGCAGCATTCAAAACTCAGGTGGGCCCCATCAAGTGCTTTTATATGTTTTTAGCATGTCTTCACATGATTTTAGATGGTATGGCCCACCTGAGTTCTGTATACGGCTGATTTTTGGGATATCCCATAATTTAAAGGGGACCCATCAAATGCACGGTGTTGATGGTCGATACACATCACGGTGGGGCCCACACAGCTCAACCTCACGGGAGGTTAAAATTATCTCTATAGCGCATAGTACCTTTTCCTATATATATATATATATATATATATATATATATATATATATAAAAGGTACTATGCACTCGACGTCACAAGTCCAACCCATGAGTTTGAACTGTGTGGGCCCCACCGTGATGCGTTTTGAACATCTACCTCATCAGTCAGATGCACCATTCCATCGTGGGCCTAGGTCTCAAAAATCAAGTCAATCCGTGACTTGTGTGGGCCACACCACATACAGAAGTGGAGAGGGGCCCCACCATTAAAACATTCATGCACCATTAAAACATTCATAACCATTTTTGAGGGCCCACTGAGATGTGGTTTGCAAATCCAGCCTATCCATTATGTGTGTCCCACTTGAATGAGGTTCAGACCAAGTTTCAGGCACATGCAAAACTCAGATGGGCCCCACCAAGTGTTTTTATATGTTTTAACGGTGTTCTTCACAAAATTTTAGATGATATGGCCCACTCGAGTTCCGTATACGACCGATTTTTAGGATATCCCATAATTTAAAGGGGACCCATCAAATGCACAGTGTTGATGGTTGCATACGCATCACAGTGGGGCCCACATAGCTCGACTTCACGGGAGCTTATCGCCCGCACGTGCGCATTTTACCTTTTCCTATATATATATATATATATATAACTTTTAGTCGGGCTTTTTTTTATTTTTATTATCTTTTCAGTGAGTGTTGGCGTGGACCAATGAGTTTTAGGGTACGAGGAATTATCTGTTGACCGGGTAACAGAGGATCCGGACTCACCAACTTTCTACAACAGCATGCAATCTGCGTCCCTTCATCTCACAATCTCCTATTATTAAAATGTAACAAGTGTCTTATCTATTCATTTGTTTTTTAGTGGATTCGCAAGTTGGTACCTTCTCTTTCCTACGCTCATAGTACGAACAGCAGATGTCAGCGTGAAGATAAAGTTAAGACGTTTGGAAATGTCTAAGGTGGGTGAGATTTCAATGGATAAGGAGGACCGGCGGTCATGGTGATAATAAATATGATAAGAAGTGACAGTAAATACGACAAGAGTGTGTGGCCACACTCAACCCGTAAAGACTGGAATTTACAGCTGGCCTAGCGCGGTCATAAGTAGGGTGTACGGAAGTGGACTGCAAGCTACTGTCATTTTTTTGTCGTATCCACCCCTTCCATCCTTCTACCCTATATATTTTACGGCTTTAGCATGAAAATAAAGCATATCCAAAGCTCAATTGGACTGCACTTAAGGAAATATTGTCATTAAATCGTCCATTGTTGAAAAAAATTTTTAGAGGCTACAAAAGTTTTAGATCAATCCCATATTTATTTATTTTCCTTCTTTATTCATGTGCTTAATCTTATGAATAGGTTAGATGACAAATAAACAACAATGTTCGCTCTAATAAGGTTTCAACCGGTGAAATCATTACTCCCACGGAAGCAGGACCCGCAAGCAGGTGATAATAGTAGGGAAAGAGTGTGTTCACTCTCAGCCAATTTAGGACTGAAATTTACAGCTGGCATGCCGATGCGTTGTCATGAGTTAGGTGCACCGAAAGTAGATTGCATATGAGTAACTCAGTACGACTTACTAAACCTTGTGAGGCCTACTTATGTACTTGGGCCCATCGAGATTTATTTATATTATCTACTCCTTTCGTCCATTTTATTAGTAAGCAGATTGGCTGGTGTACGACAGACTAAGGACCTAACTACTGTGTTGACGTCACCAAATTCTGTGGGTCTCATCACAGGGTATGTTTTATATCTAAACCGTCTGTCCATTTAGCGAGCTTGTCATAGGGTTTGAGCTGAAAAATAAAACAGATCCAAAAATCAAGTGGACCACACTACAAAAGGTAGTGGGGGATTGCACGTCTATAATTGAAATCCTTACGGGGTTATAGAAGTTTTGGATCAATATGATAACTCAGTACTCTTAGTAAACTTTGTGAGGCCCACCTAGATTTATTTATTTTATCCACTCTGTTCATCTATTTTACTGTATATTTTTAGAAAGCGTATTGGCTGGTGTGCCACACACTACTGACGTAGCTGCTACGTTGATGTCACCAAGTTCTGTGGTATATCCAAACCGTCCATCCATTTAGTGAGCTTGTCGCAAGGCTTGAGCTAAAAAAATAAGATAGATCCAAAGATCAAGCGGACCACGCTAAGCATCAGGGGATTGAACGTCTACCATTGAAACCCTTTTGGGGTTAGGGAAGTTTTGTATCAATATGATATTTGATTTTCCTCTTCATCTAGGTCTTTAGGACCTCATGAACAAATTGGACCGAAAATAAAGTTACGGTGAGCAGTACAAATGTTTTAACGGTGAAAATCATTGTCCTTACTACTATTTGTGGTGTGGTCTACTTAAGCTTTGGATATGACTTATTTTTAAGCCCATGGTCTAAAATGATTTCGCCGAATGTATGAACAGTGTGGATGTAATAAATACATTATTGTGGGGCCATTTAATTTTGATCTCCTTTGAACTATTCGTGCAATTTGATGAGCATCAACTCTCGTCTTAGCACAATCCTTACCCACACCAGCCCAGTCGGTGGTGTGTACGTACTTGCTAAAAGTTGTATATATAAAGTTAGGTCATGGAATTTTGCCAAGGAAGGCCAATGTTGGAATTGGAAACTTCAAAAAAAATAGTGGAAACACAATCCATTCACAGGCGGTGTGGGTGATAGGGCAGCTTGGGTGCATTTGGTGCACTTTTCACGATAACAAACGCCCAAATTCTAATATTGTTAGTTAGTGGGGCCACTAGCCAAGTACAAATCCAATACCATTAAATAAGTCAGCTGGGCCACATCCAAGCCCTACACTAAACCTGATCCAATTAGTCATCACGATACAAAAACACATCACAAACCACAATCCTGTAAGCCTGAAGCCCTGGCATGTCCCTTGTGCTGACCAGTCTGAAACGGCCCTGCCTATAGGCCCTGTAGCGTTGCTAGGAAAATATTAAATATCAAAAGTTTAGTTTTTTTCTTTTTCTTTTTCTTTTATTTTTTATTATTATTTTTTATTTTAATCCTTTACCTGAGTCAGAGTCCATCTTATAACTGGTTGAGTCATTGAAACAGGACTCGGATCCGAGTGTCTTTAAACCCCACATATTGGTGGATGGAAACAGATTGCAGGTGTCTTTAAATAGATTGGGGGCTCACCAATATGCCGGATCAGAATATCCAACCCTTAGGTAGATCTAGACCGTTGATCAATTAAACCCACCTTAAAGATTCTTACATGAAATGCTCAACACATTCCACACTTGGCATCAATATGCAATCCAATCCATTCACCTGACGTACCTCATCAACATGAAAATTTTGTTTTTATCTAAAAACCCCTTAATTCCAAAACTTAATTGGGCCACACCATGTGAATATAGAGGTTTTAAGTATACTTTTAATAAGATGGCTCGCCTAAGTGTTGAATTCACTCGTGTTTTGAGATAAGGGCAAAAGAAGGTGGTGTACCAAATGGATGGTGTTGATTTCATGCAGGTTAAGTGAATTCCCCACATTAAAGAAAATGAGGCTAGTAAGCCTTTTTCCAAGTGCATATAAAATCCAAAAAAGATAAGACTTGCCAGCCCTGACAGAGGTCACAGGTTATAGCTCATGTTTTTAAAACTCAGGTGAGTACTGATCTGATACATATGACTAGTTCAAAACAACTGATCACATTCAATCCAGTCAATCCCAGCCCATCCAACATCAGCCTATCCATTCATCAAGAGGGTTACAAAATAGGAAATAGTAACACTGGCGTGTTATCCATAATAACACTGCCTATTACAGAGAACCGTTCATCCCAGACCAAGCATCATCCTAAGATGCTTTTTATTTATTTATACATATATATAGGAGAGATCGGTACGATGATCGTCGTTACTTCTCAATGCCTGTGGTCGTGCAAGTATTGGCACAGCTGTCCTTGATTACCGTACAGCGGCATGTAGGCCATGCGGACCTGTCGCACATGCAAGGATTCCCGCAGGGGGCGGGGCAGCTCCCTTTCTGCACATAGGTGCAATAGCATTTCCGTGGGAAGCTTAGAGGGCAGGTGCATTTGTTGCAGCATGGCTCATCTTGACCACCATCAACTGAAAAAGCATTAACAACGTAAACTGTTATTATTTTACCATTATCATCATTACCACTAACCATCATAATTTCTTGTGTGGATGGTGTGGATTTCAGCAAGTAAATCTGGTTTTTGGGTATTGATCACATGCTTTCAAATTCATTAGTAACTACCACGTGTTGGGCCCCACCTAGAGGTGGGGCTGCTATCCAGCCTGTCCATTAGATGAGCCCCACCATCCAATAACCCTTTCATCTAATGTGCCACAACATTCTGAAATTCAGGTGGGCCAAACGACCTAAATATACAGGTTTTATGGGTGATTCTACATTGCTCCCTGTGGTGTATCCCACCTTTTTTTAAGTTTAATTCTTGAGGAGGCACAAAAGATGCATGGTTTGGATTGTGAGATAGCTTGAATGCATGTCATCATTCTGGTTTATCTACCCGTGGCACACTCAGCGACTCCAGTCAGCTGGTTTGAACCCAGGTCAAATCAGGAACCGCTGGAATCGTGGCTGAGCCGGTCCAACATAGCCAGAAACCTATCGGCTGCAGCACCCACTACTAGGAATATTCGGTCCAATTTAACCCGAAGTGGGTTGCTTGGTGGCACGACTCTGTGGGGTCACCATGATGTATGTGTTAGATCCATGTTATCCATCCACTTTTCTTGATCATTTTAGGGCATGAGCCCAAAAGTGAGGCAGATCTAAGGCTAAAGTGATGTAACGTGACACGCAGGGATGGATCTGATGAGGTCGATCACCCTCTTCCTAAGGGGATAATTACTCTAAATCCAGGGAGCTTCTTTGGATCTCTGGAATCCACCAGAAAAAAAAAAGAAAAATAGAAATAAATTATAAGAAATTCCAATATATATATATATATATATATATATATATATATATATTATATATATATATATATATAAACGAATTTACAACCCTTTAAACAGTGATATCAAACATAGGAAGAAATTCACAATCAAACTCTAATTTAAACTCCCAAAAAAATGTGATTTAAACTTAGATGATCATGATTTCTACTAGATTTCACGGTTTTCGGCCACAAATGGTAAGGGTCCAATTTAGCCTAAACACATTATTCTCTTAAAATTTTAAAGCCCTTTTCATGTTGGGCACAGCTCTTGAAGTTCAATGGATATAGAGTTATGATTGAAATAAAATTTTTCATAAATAGTAAAAACAAAATTAAAAAGGATTTTCGACCATCAATCCGATCAAATCTCGTAAATTCCACGTGGGGCAACCCGGCATAGTAGGGTTGGATGGCTAAAGTAGCTTCTCCTGTCCAAAATCATATATGGCAAGTTGAATAACTCATTCTAGTTTGCGAAATATGCTTATTTTAAGGTTTTTATGATCCTGATCACTTCCACCTTTGATAAGATCTTCTCTGATCCATTTTGGACATGAAAGTGTCCACCACCCACTCTACAACATGATGATTATTTACCATCCTTAACTTATTCATAAGGTCACAGACTTGGATGAAAGGGAAATACAAATATGATAACCTAAACAAAACGAATGGTTGGCCAATGGCCAGATTATGAGCAGGCTTGCCTGCCTTCTGAGCCAGAGAACCTACGTAACGGTGCCCTCTTAAAAAACATATCGGATGGCACACATTCACACCAAGGTTCCCACGTGTTAGAGGACCCAATCAATAATACATCTCAATGGAGTCGTGAGGAGCTCAGGACACAGTTGACTCGCTGGGCATAACAGAAAAATCGCTGGGCATAACAGAAAAAAAGAGGCACGTGTGCGACGTAGGGCCATGAATGGACGTACGGTTAGAAACTTAAAACTTAGGTGAGCAAAGAGCTCAGAAACGTCCCACGACGTGAAGGGGCTGAACCAAAAGACATAAGATGGTTAGGCAGTTCAATCCGCCAATGGGAACAGCCAGATCTGATGGACCCGGCTATCCTACATGCTTGCCACGTGTATGGTGAGGATGAAAGCACTGTATTACCTCGAGCAGTAAATGCAGTGAGCAAGTCCACTCGAGCGTGAAGCCCCACGAAAGAGGTGGCAAAGAGAGCCACCATCAACACAATGCTCAAACCTTTTTTCTCCATTCCTACCACCCTTTGCTGAAACCCTTTTGTCTCTCGTAGCCCCGAGTGCTTTCCCTGCCCTTCATCTCCTTTTTATACACCAGATAAAGGTCGAGGGACTAATTGAGAAGTAACACGTGTCTTTCCTTTTTTTCTTTTTTTTTTTTCTAACCTTAGTTTTAGGCAATCACGTGACCTGGTAACAGAGGATCCTGACTCCATGCGGAAAGTATGAGATTTCTTTCGTTACTGAGCATGACACGTACGCAAGGGGATAAGATTGCTCCAACATTTTATCTATGCATCTTAACAAGGATCATGAGGAACCTTAGGAGGGCATAATTGGGTAGGTGGGATGAAATTGCATTTGGTACTATGCAACTTTTATCTTTCCTTTGGAAGGATGGGAAAGGCCTGAAGTAGGTTAGATGAATTTTTATTTGGTCCCTATTGAATTAGGATAATCTCCATTCAAAATTTTAAAAAGTTTTGTAGATGTGAGCAAGTTTTATAAGTCCCGCCATGATGTATGGATTATATCCACAACGTCCACCTATTTTTGGAGATCATTTTAGACATTGGCCCAAAAATCAAGTATATCAAAAGCTTAAGTGGACCTCACCATAGGAAGCAGTGGGATTGAACACCTACCATTGAAAACTTCTTGTGGGCTACTAAAGTTTTTAGTTCAAGTTGATACTTGTGTTTTCCCTTCGTACAAGTCTGTTTAATCTTATGAACAGGTTGGATGGCAAATAAACATTTTGGTGGACCCTAGGAAGATTTCAACGGTGGGCGTCATTATCGCACTATTTTCTATGTTGTGGTCCATGTAAGCTTTGGCCTATGCCATAAAATGAAGTTGTAAAATAAATGGGTAATACAGATATAACACATATATATTATTCTTAATGATTTCAAATGATAGTTGGTATATATATTTAATGGGCAACAAACTAACAACTGAATACCACCACTGCACAAATAAGGCAAGGAGTTGTGTTTGTGCTATGGTATCCCATAATAATATGGGACAATCCTTATCACATGTAATAATTATACTTTTTTAATCTCATACCACTTAATCCCATCTAATACCATACACCAAACACCCCCTTAAGGCTTTTCCAATTCATGTTGCAAATGATAGGTCTGACTATGAATTTTGATGGTGAGAAGTGATTGCTAAGTTGATTGGTTGAGTGGTCTACTAACATTGCACCCAAGTGATAGTTGTTGAGGGTCAAATATTGTATATTAGACCCCAGTTATTGCCTGGATTTATGAACATGGTACTGTTTAACGGCCCGATTTAACTGTGTTTATGCTGCAAGGTATATTTACGAGCTTGGACTGAAACAGGGTACTAAAAGCATGAAGTTAACGCTCAGAATTCACCAAGGCAAGGGATGGACCCTAGGGGACCAAGATCAATGGATTTACACGCTAGAGATCTGAGAAAACTGAGAAACTGAAGCTCAAGTAGCTCAAAAATCAGCCAGAATGCAAGATCACAGGGTTCTCACCATCTGCTCATCTCAAAACTTCATACATGGCCTGAGGACCATAAATGAACCGTACACGTCGAATTTCAGCTCCTGCATCCCTGTGGAAGTGGCTAAACTGACAGATCAGCCATAAAATCTTGATTTGGGGCCCGCCTGATATCTGGATATGCTTCCAAGTTGGTCTCAACCCCTTAAACTCGATGGGACAGCGGATGGACGGAGCAGATTTCTCACAAATATCTTTGTGGGACCCACACAGACAGTGGGTGTGTAAGGTGTACAAGTGCATCGGACGTGCACCAATACAGGAATTCTCGGTCAAAACATGTTGACCGCACATTCCTTCTCAAATTCAAATTCTACTGGGTAATCTCCAAACAGAGACCCATGGGCGAATCCTGATGGGCAACCATTCCGGATCAAATGTTCAATCTGGACCGTCCATTCGTTCAAGAAGGGAAAACTGACCGTACACATGAAGTTTTTCCGAATCAATGCTCGCACACGTAGGAAAACCTCGATCAAACACAGGTTGAATGGTAGAATAGGAACTCTGGTGGGCCACACCAAATCCAATCTAAAAACATCCATACCCAAATGGTTTTTCAATCAGAATGCAGTGGACGACGTGGATTTCTCAAACCAACAGTGAAGTGGGCCCCACCATCAGCACAGCGTCCAGACTTGCGCTGCCTCTGTTTGTGCGGTCCGGACCATCCGGGAAGATGTGGTCCACCCCTGTTGATCGGATGGTTGATCCGATCTGTCCAGACGAAGACTGGGCTCAGGACGAGCACCACCAAAAGGCAGATGTGGAGCCAAGACAGTCAGCACTCCGAAAACCTGCTCCCAACGCCGCTGACTACGTAAGGAGTTTCTAAAAAATGCCCGACTTTTGCAAGGCTCCGTCTCGCACGCTGTTTCCTCTTTGCGCAAGTTGTTGCATAAACAACTGTCCACTTCTCCCGTACACCGTCTTTTACACTTATAAAAGGGAGAGAAGAAAGGGAAAGAGGACATCTCGGCGTGGGCTCGACGTGAAGTACAAAAGAGGGAGAGAGAGTAGAGTTGTTTCTCTTTTGCTTTTTATTTTTCTTTTGTTTATTTTATTTTTCTTTAAGGGACTTAGCAGCCTAATCATATTGCTAGGCTAAACCTCTTAGCTAGGGCTAAGAGGTGAAGGTTGTAGTGTGATTGGGTTGTTAGATTTGCTTTGATTCATTGTTATTGAACTCTCATGGATTCTAGCTTGATTATTAAGGAATGCTTTTAGTTTTTAATGGTTTATTGTGACTCAAATTACAGTAGATCTGCAATAGCTTTGAGTATGTTCTTTTCATTATGAGATTGTGAACTTAGGAGGCCCTGTTGTTCACCATTGTCTCCTGGGCATGGATGGGTGATGGAATCACTCCTAACTTTCATAATTCTCTCATGATTGGCTGTGAGATTGGTAAATTGCTATTGTTTGCCATAGTCTCCTGGGCATGGTTAGGTGACGGAATCACTTCCAAACCTGCACCAATTGTATCTGTTGATGATTAGATCCATGAGACGTTCAGAGATCTAACAAATCTTTTCTTACCAACTGGATAAGATAGGACTATGATTCCAGTTGTGTCCTTGAATCATTGCTAGGTAACTTTCCAATTACTACAAGTGGATCCTTGGCACCCTAGTTTCCTACCTCTGATTTCTCTAAGTTTTAGTTAAATATTTCACCATTATTCCTCAATTTCATTCAATTTAGATTTCATCTTAGTCTAGTTCTAGTTCTACTTAATTTTAGATTACGTACAGGTTTCAGTCCCTTGGGATTCGACTTCGGTCTCACCGAGTTTATTACTACATCACAACCCTATACTTGGGGAGTGAACAAGTTTTTGGCGCCGTTGCCGGGGGATAGACGGTTACGTTTTCTGAAATTAACTAGTTTTAGTATTAGTTTAAGATTAGGATATTCTAATCTTAGGTTAGAATTTTTTTCCTGTTTGATTTCTAGAAACTAACCTGTTTCCTTGTTTTGTAGGATCCTAACATAAACTTCTACTTTGGTAATCCCTTTTTAATTCTCTAATTTTTCTATTTTAAGGATTAGGGTTTTATTTTCTATTTTTAGAATTTTTAAAATTTATTCTAGGATTTCTTTTAATTTTAGAAACTAACATTACTTTCTATTTTAGGGTTTAGAAACTTTCCTTTTTAGGAACTAGTTTATTTTTAGAAACTTTTTAATTTTAGGTTTAGATTTTCTATTTTAGAAATTTTGTAATTCTAGAATTCTTTTAATTTTAGAAACTAACTTAGCTTCTAGGTTTAGGAAACTTTCTTTAAAATATTAAAAAAAAAAAACTAACTTTCTATTTCAATTTTAGAACTTTCTAACTTTAGGATTTCTATTTTCTTTTGTTTTCTTGGGCAGGACTTTAACATAGAACTCCAATCTGGTAACTTCCTTCTAACTTCTTCTCTTCTTACTTACCATACTGCTGTATGATCTTTTCTTTTATTAGGATTAGATTCAGAGTTAGAGTTTCACCATGTAAATTTTTCGTCGGTAAAAAGCACAAAACCACTTTTACTGATAAAAATTTTCGTCGGTTAAAGTGTTATCTAGTTACCTTAGAAAATTTTCGCCCTGACTTTTACCGACGAACAAAAACCATTGGGAAAAATATTTTTACCGACAAAAATGTTCGTCGGTAAAAGTTTTGTCTATTTAACTTAGAAAATTTCCTCCCTGACTTTTACCGACGAACCAAAACGTCGGGGATAAAATTATTACTGACGAAACTTTTTGTTGGTAAAAGTGTTGTCTAATTCACTTAGAAAATTTTCGCGCTAAAAGTTTACTTTTGGCGACAAAATTGCAAATTCGTAGCTAAAAGACACCTTTACCGACAAAAATTTTCGTCGCTAAAGGTTGTTTTAGGTATTTCGAAAAATTACTTTTAGCTACGAAAATTTTTTCGTAGCTAAAAAACGCAGATGAGTGTGAAAGATGAAAGGATTACTTTTAGCTACGAATTGTTTTGTAGCTAAAAAACGTGGATGTACGAATATTTTTGTCGCTAAAGGCTGTAAACAATTTTTCAAAAAATCGGAAGGATTACTTTTAGCTACGAAAAGTTTTCGTCGATAAAAGTTTTTTGCTTGTTTCTTACCGACGAAAATTTTTCGTTGGTAAAACTCTTTACCTACGAAAAAAGTGCTTTTAGTGACGAAATTTTCATCAGTAAAAATGGGTTTTCTTGTAGTGAGTTGAATATAAAAAGCCAGCTAATTGATGGCGCATCAGGCTAAGGTTTGAGATTTCCTTGGTCAGGGAGCAAGACACGCCAGTCATATTGGTGGTACGTGGTACACCAGCCAATCTACTTAAATGAAAGCATGACAAAAGCTAAGTGGACCCACCACGGGAAACAGTGTCACGGAGAGGGATTGGCTACTCCCCTTACCACCAGCCAATGGCTAGTTGGCTGGTGGTGGGTGGGTGGTCTGTGGGACCCACCACCACCATGATGTATGTGTTAATTTTAACCATGTTGTTTATCTATTTTTATAGATTATTTTATGGTATGAGACCAAAAATGAGGTATATCCCAATCTCAAGTGGACCACCTTATAGGAAATAGTGTTGAATGAATGTACACCATTAAAAACTCCATGGAAACGTGAAGTTTTGGATCAAGAAGAACTTTGTTTTTTCCCTTCATCTAGGTCTGTATGACCTAATCAATAGATTGGATTTCAAATAAACAATACAGTGAGCCTAAGGGGGATTTTAATGGTGGATATCCAATTACAATTGTTTTCCTATGGTGTGGTCCACCTGAGTTTTATATCCCTCTAATTTTTGGGATCAAGCCCTAAAATGATTTGTAAAAATGGATGAACAGAATGGATGAAACACATACATCATGGTGGGGCCCACAGAGCACCGACCACCAGCTACTGGTAGGGGTGTACATCGAGTTGAACCGAGACGAGCTTGCCTCAGCTCGACTCAGCTTGGCCACTACTTGAACTCGGCTCAAACTCGGCTCAGCTCGGTCCTTGAGCATGACTGGCCAGCTCGGCTCGGTTCAGTCAGCAACTCGGGCCAATTCGAGCCAAGTTCACCTTCAAAAATTTCATTTTATGTAAAACAACAATAGTGGTTTTCCAGGTTTTTATCAAACACCTTCTAAACATATAAAAATCAAGAAAAAAATGATATTTGTTTCATATATATACCTTCCTTGCCACCCGCCATACTTCATTAAGTCATTTCATCAAACACTTGGTGAGCAACAACAATATTAAAGTCACGGAGTCACCGAACTGGTTTGATCCGAGTTCAATTTAAGTTGGGTTCGATCCGAGACGAGTTGAGCTGAGCCAGCTCGATCACATCTCGAATCCATTTTCGGGCTCAAAAAATCAATTGACTTAGCTCGAACTTAACTTCGAGCCGAGTTGAATCAAGCTACTTTGGTCTAGTCAAGCGAGCTAGCTCGGTTCGTGTACACCCCCAGCCAATCCGTTTCCGTTGTTAACTATGCAATCCACGTTCTTTCATCTCTTTCCCACGTGACTTGTCTCTTCATTTGTTTTTTAGGCAGTTATTGATTTCTACGCAATTACGTACAATCACGTTTGGAATGTGGAAAGTGTGTCAGATTTCAATGGATAAGCATGACCCGCACGGTAAGAGTGTGTGGTCACTTTCAGCTAATTGAGACTGGAATTTACAGCTGGCCTGACCATGCCAGGCCGAAGTGGATTGCATGCTGAGTAACTGGCTGGAGCTCACCATGATTTATTGATTTTATCCACTCCGTCCATCCATTTTATCACATAATGTTAGGGCTTGAGCCTAAAAATGAAGCATATCCAAAGCTTAATTAAGTGGACCACACTTCAGGAAACAGTGTGAATTTAATGTTCACTGCTGAAAAGTTTTTGAAGGCCACAAAAGTTTTGAATCAATTTAATATTTGCTTTTTCCCTTCATCCATATATGAAGTGATCTGATGAACAGTTTAGGTAATAAACATCAGTGTGAGCCCTTGGAATCTTTCAACCGAGGAAATCATTATCCCTACATAAGCATGACCTGAAAGCACGGTGATAATAATAGTGTAAGAGTGTGTGGCCACTTTCAGCCAACTAGGATGGGAATTTACAGCTGGCATGACCTGCAAGCACACATTCATACCAAGGTTCTCACGTGTTAGAGGACCCGATCAATATATCTCAATGTAGTGGTAAGGAGCCCAGGTGACTGTTAACTCGCTGGGCATAACAGAAAAAATAAAAATAAAAATAAAGCAACGCGTGCGACAAATGGACGGTTAGAAACTTGAAACAGGGGTGAGCAAAGTGCTCAGAAACGTCCCACATGAATGTGGCTGTACCAAAAGACTCCGTCGTGTCTGATACAATTACGTATCATGCGCCTGTGCCATGATATTTATTTTTCATCTAGATAATTATGTACCATCTCTATGGCCCCACCACGATGTACGTGTCTTATCCATGCCGTCCATCCATTTCTCCAGCTCGGCATGAGCCCAAATGAGGCAGATCTAAATCTCAGTGGAGCACACCACAGGAAACAGTGGTGATTGAACTCGCACCATTAAAATTTTCCTAGGGCCCACTGTAATGTTTATTTTCCATGAACTTGTGGATTAGGTCACATAGACCTAAATGATGAGAAAATACAAATATCAGCTTGGTCCAAAACACTAGTGGCCCAGGATGTTTTTAATGGTGGGCATTCAATCACTACTGTTTCTTATGGTGTGGTCCCCCAAAGATATGGATCTACATTATTTTTAGGCTCACGTAGTGAGATGATCTGAAAATATGAATGGACAGACTGGAAGAAACATGAGCTTTTTCTAGCACCAACCAGTGCAAAGGGTCATTACCGAATTCGAGTTCGCCCACCACCGCGTTGTTGTGAGTAAGATGTACCTGCAGCTAACAAAGCAACATGCGCGCTGTCGGTTTTTAAGCTTTATTTTCTTTCAAAACTTATATTTAAAACTATTTCGAAACGTTCCTTTTTAATCTTGGAAATTATTTCTTATTAAAAGTTGAATATAGGGCCTGTTTGGGAGCGCGGATTTGGAACTCCTGGATTCTCGGAACCTCTTGGATTTGAAACCCTCTCAATGTGTTTGGCGCCCTGGAGTGTGAATCACTTTTAATCCGAAAGTACCTATATATGTATATTTACAGGGATTTGAATTTAATTACTAAATCAACTTTAATATCTCTAACTGGTGAGATATATAATTTTTGACACAATGGTTGTGATAAGCCCACTGAAATATATGTTTTGCCTAAAAATGATAAAATTCAAAGTCTTGAATGGGCCACAAGCACAAAATCATGTCTAAGTGACTAAACAACAATTGTTAATCATTGATTTACATTGACAATGTTTAGACAGTGCTGGAAAATGTTTGGAAGGTGCTAATTTACATGGATAATGTTTAGACGGTGCTGATCATCATTAGTGGGCCATGTGCCCAATAGAATTAGTGTATGATGACACACATGTTACACCAGCGACTATTGAAATGATTTCAGGTGTAATCCAAGCTCTCACCGTGGATTCGAAACCCTCTCAAGGAGGGGATTTGAAACCCCGCGGTTTTGAAACCTCAGGTACTGTATGCTGCCAAACACGAGGGGATTTGTTCACGGTGCCAAACAACCCCTTAGGTTTGAGATTTCATTGGTTATTTGAGCAATACATGCCAGGCATGCCAAAAGCTCAAGTGGACCCACCACAGGAAATAGTGTTAGTGTTACTAACAGAGATGGATTGGCTATCCCCCCGCCACTAGCCAATGGCTGGTGGTTGGTGGTACATGGGACAAGTATAATGTATGTGTTTCATTCATGTCGTTCATTTATTTTTATAGATCATTTACTGTACGAGACAGAGGTATATCCAATCTAAAGTAGACCACATCACATGAAATAGTGTTGAATGAGTCCATCATTAAAAACTTTTTGGGAGCCGTAAAAGTTTTGGATCAAGATAATCATTATTTTTCCCTTCATCTAGGTCTATATGACCTAATAAACAAATTGGATGACAAATAAATAGTACAGTGGGCCTAAGGGAGATTTTAATGGTGGATATCCAATCACAATTATTTTCCTGTGGTGTGATCCACCTGATTTTTATATCCCTCTAATTTTTAGGATAAATCCCTAAAATGACATATAAAAATGAATGAATGGAATGGATGAAATACATACATCATGGAAGGGCCAACAGAGCACCGACCACCAGAAATCTAAGTTCTTTCATCTAAGAGTCATTTATAATTAAAATATAACATGTGTCTGGTCTCTTCATTTGTCTTCAAAGCCAATATTGATTTCTCGACAATAACATACCATCTCTTCCCCACCCACAAGAGGCGTTCAGTACAAGCGCCAGCGTGAAGACAGTGATCATGTGATGTGATAACGACATTTTATATCTAAACAACACCATCTAGACAATTACGTACCATCTCATCACGTAACATTTGTCGCGTCTCTTCATTTGTTTTTTAGGTAATTATTGATTTCTAAACAATTATGTACCCTCTCTTCCTCGCTCCGAAGATAGTGACCACTTTTGTAATAGCCCACGCCCATAGTGTATGATATTGTCCGCTCTGGGCACAGTCCGCACGGTTTTGTTCTCGAGGTTTTCTCCAAAAGGCATCATACAGTATAGGGTGGTAACTCCATATATAACCACTACAACTTCAGACGATACTTCCGATGTGGGATAAAATTTCAACTTTACTATTTGCACAGTAGCCTGTCAGCCACACAGTAGCCTGCCAGTCACCTTGGGGCCCGCCCACATGTGCCCGCCCATATGTGGCCACAGTGACGGGGCATCACAATATCCCCCACCAAGGGCAGAGCCGTCCTCAGCTCTGATACCATTTGTAACAGCCCATGCCCACACTGTATGATATTGTCCGCTCTAGGCACAGCTTGCACAGTTTTATTCTCGGGGTTTTCTCCAAAATGCCTCATACAGTATAGAGTGGCAACTCCACATATAACCACCACAACTTCAGACGATAATTCCGATGTGGGACAAAGTTTCACCTTCATTGTGTGCACAGTAGTCTGCTAGCACAGTAACCTGTCGGCCACCTTGGGGCCTGTCCACGTGTGCCCGCTCACATGTGGCCACAGTGATGGGGCGTCACAACTTTTGGAACGTGAAAAGTGTGCGTGAGATTTCAATGGACAAGGGAAACGGATTGGCTACTCCCATGCCACCAGCCAATGGCTAGTGGTCAGTGCTATGTGGGCCTCGCCATGACGTTTGTGTCTCATCCATACCGTCCATCTATTTTTCTAGATCATTTTATGGTTTGAGACCATAAATGAGGTATATTCAAATCTCAAGCGGACCACATTACATGAAACAATGTTGAATGAACATTGACCATTAAAAACTTTCTGGGGGTCATAAAAGTTTTGGATCAAGATGATCTTTGTTTTTTCTCTACATTTGGGTCATTATGACCTAATAAACAGATTGGATGTCAAATAAACAATACAGTGGGCCTCAGGAGGATTTTAATGGTGGATATCCAATCATTATTGCTTTCCTGTTGTGTGGTGCACCTGAGATTTGTATCCCTTTCAAATGGATGAAGGGAATGGATGAAACATAGCCAATCCGTTTCCATGGATAAACAGGGCCGTACGGTAAGAGTGTGTAGTCACTTTTAGCCCATTCAGACTGGAATTTACAGCTGGCCTGACCATGCGTGGTCACGAGGAACCTGTACAGGAAGCAGATCGCATGCTGAGTAACTGGGTGGAGCTCAACGTGCTTTATTTATTTTATCCGTGTGGTCACTTTTAGCCCATTCAGACTGGAATTTACAGCTGACCTGACCATGCGTGGTCACGAGGAACCTGTACAGGAAGCAGATCGCATGCTGAGTAACTGGGTGGAGCTCAACGTGATTTACCATTTTACCATATAATTTTAGGGCTAAAATGAACCATATCCAAAGCTTAAGTGGACCACACCTCAAGAAATAGTGTGAATTGAACATTCACTGTTGAAAATATTTTGATGGACACAAAAGTTTTGAATAATTTAATATTTGTTTTTCCCATTCATCCATTTCTGCGTGATATAATGAACAGGTTGGGTAATAAACATCAGTGTGTGGTCCCTGAGAATCTTTCAACCTGGAAATCATCATCCCCACATAAGCATGATCTGCAAGCACGGTGATAATAATAGGTTAAGAATATGTGGTCACTCTCAGCCAATTAGGACAAGAGTTTACAGCTGGCATGATCGTATTTATGTTGTCATGAGTCAGGTATTCTGGAAGCGGATTGCTAATGAGCAACTCAGTATGAGTAGTAAACTTTGTGAGGTTCACTATGATTTATGTATTTTATCATCTCATATCATCTATTTTACTATATTATTTTAGGACTTTAGCTTTCTTTTTCATTTTTTTTTAAGTATATCCAAAGCCCAAGTGGATCACACCATAAGAAATAGTGTGAATTGATCTTACACTGTTAAAAGTTTCTTAAGGATTACCAAAGTTTTAGGTCAATTTGATATTTGTTTTTTACTTGGATTGATGTAGTGTGACCAGGCTGGATGATAAATAAACATCACTATGGGCCGTAGGAAGGTTTCCATGATGGAAATTGCAGTACACGATCTAACTTTTAACGTGTGGAAGAGTAAGCAATCCCACTACAGCGTGAGTGTGTGGTGCTGTGTGTGCGTGTGTAAAAAATAAAAACAAAAATGGTGGTACACAATCTAACTTTTAACGTGCGGAACTTCTTTGGCAATTCATGTGTTAGATCCAAGCTACCTATCAATTATTTTCAGACCATTTCAGAGTGTGAGTCCAAAAATGAGGTACATCCAATAATAAACCTCACGGTGCACCCTTGAAAATTTCAAGGGTAATAATTCATTCCCCATTACTTTATGTGGTGTGGTTGACTTGAGCTTTGGATGTGCCACATTTTTGGGCTCTTGCTCTAGAATAATCTAGAAAAATTAATGGATGGTGTGGATCTAATGCATAAATTATGGTGGGGCTAAGAAATGTACCACATATTAAAAGTTATGTTGTGTGGTATACAATCTATTAGAGGGAGAAAATCGATCTGGCGGAATTAATGAACGATACCACGGAACAATAACGACAACACTGGACCATGAAAATTTATTTCTTGCTAAGAGTTGAATTTAGAAAGTTGGTAAGATGATGGCATTTTGCCATCCAAGGTCAATGTTTGAAACTTCACAAGAATAGTGGGAAACACCAACTGTTCACACGTGGCTGTCGGTAATAGGGCAGCTTGGGTGCATTAGGTACACTTTCAATTAGCCTTCAAGTTTTACCGATGTGATCCAAACTCAAGTGTAGCCGTACGTGTTGCAAACCATGGTCTGATTAGGGATTTGGATGGTACGAAATTGTTGCTAAGTTGACTTGTTGACCCTTCCACTGACATTGCACCTAAGTGGCCATCGGTCGTGCCTGCACGGCAGATCCAAATGTGCATTGAATGGTCAAAGATTGTCCTGAACTAGCATGTGCAAGGCCTCTTATATAAGTCAGGTTCAGAGGTAGGTTTAGCCATCAATACCAATTTAGCTCTTTGTGATATATATATATTTTTTTTCGTGCCATTTTTTTTTTTGGGTATATTATCCACATATAATCAACTCCAAAAACATAATACAATATGCTCTTTTCGTTGGGTTTGTTTCAAGAGTGACGTGGCTTGATCACCTGCATTGATTGTTGCAAATTAATTAAGAGAAACTAGCCTTCATTATATATTGACAAGAGATTGCTGGTAACCTTCGTAAGCTGTCTCGATGCAATCCGTAGTGGAGACAAATACCGTACGTCTTAAAGAAAATAATTCTGTAACATGACTTTAGCCATTTTCCTTTTGTTTTAGTTTACAATTGGTTTATTCTCCTAATATAGTTTTTTTGAATTTGAATATGTCATTTGAAATGCATTTGGCTTTTTTAAAATTGAATTGCTGAATTCTTTCATGATGTTTGAATGCAGCTGCCCATGGACAAATGCCACCATAAATAAAAGGCATACTTGGCATCAATATGCAATCCAATCCATTCACTGATGTCAAGATGAAAAAATAATAATCTAAAAATCACTTAATTTCAAATTTTAATTGGGCCACACCATGTGAATATAGATGTTTTAAGTGCACTTTTTGTTGGGGATTTTAAACTGCGGAATCACACAGATCTAGATCTAGGATAGCAATCCAATGACACCATGCGCACACAAGAGAACATAGATTTAACGTGAAAAAAACCATGGCACAAAGCGACAGATCTCCACTATGAAAATAGAAATTACAAAGAGAGAGGACTTATCCGATTCGAACAACCTCGAATCTCACCCTTGCTACAGCCTTTAGAAACCCTAAAATCCTTTTAGGAACCCTTGGAACTCCTTTAGAAAGCCTTGAAATACCTCTCAATCCTGCATACACCCCTTTATATAAGTTTAGAAAGAAGTAGAATCGGAATAGGAAATAAAAAACGCAAAATCTGCATTTCCACAGAAAATCTGCGTAACATCTTCGATGTCATCGAGAACCGACCAAAATTGTCCAGTGACCAGGGGTGAAAAATTCTGTGAATTATCGATGGCATCAAACAACCGTCGATGTCATCGACGACTGGCTTCGATGTCATTGAAACCTTGTCGATATCATCGACAGACCACCAGACAGATTTAAGACATTTGTCCATAACACTTTTAATAGGGTGGCTCGCTTAAAGTGTTGAATCGACCTGTGTTTTGAGATAAGGGCAAAAAAGGGTGGTGTACCTACTGGATGGTGTTGATTTCATGCAGGTTAATGCTAGTAAGCCTTTTTTCCTAGTGCCAGCCCTAACAGAGGTCACAAGTTATAGCTCATTCTTTTAATTAGACTATGATCTGATACATATGACTAGTTCAAAACAACTCAGATTCAATCCTACCAGATTTGATTGGATACCAAGACTCTCCAGTCAATCTCAACCCTCGACTGGTCGAGCACTGTTCACTCAACTGGTTGAGCCGACCCTCGACTGGTCGAGCACTGTTTACAGAGCTCGCTGAACTTTGAGTCGAGTGACCCAGGACCGGTCGAGCAAGCTGCAGGACTAGTCGAGCAGCGCGGGGATTCTACTGTTTGTGGAATCCGAACCGCACCTCATCTCCTCTGACTTGAGGAGGAAAACCCCATCAATTTTTACCATGAGAATGATCTTACCGGCTGAGTGACTTATATAGGCATCCAAGAGACCTATTTTCTAAAATTCTTTCGGCATCGCATGCCTTTTAAATTATTAGCTATTAGGTGCTTGCTGTTATTAGCTGTTAGCCTCCTTATGCCTATTTGGTTTTGGTTTTGGTTTATATTTTTTAAGAGTTTTAGCCATTTACCAGCCTATTTATCTACTAGCTATTGTAAAAGACATGCCTGCTTAAATGTTTTCCAAATACCTGCTTATTATTTTAAAATAAGGTCAAAAACTTTTTTTTTTTTTTGGGTTAGCTTGTTAGTACACACCCATGTCAGTACACACACTTAAATATTTTCCAAATACCCGCTTATTATTTTAAAATAAGGTCAAAAACTTGTTATTTTAACTTTGACTAACATCTTGCAAATGGGTTAAATTGTTATCTTTGTACAAAAGATTATTTTACTCCTTGTTTTAAATTAATTGAACCCTTATCTTGGGGGGGAGGTACTTACGTTGAATCCATGTGTAATGGGACTTTGTTGTGGGCTACACAATAATGGCTTTGTTTGATTAGGCCATTTATCCATGTCGGATAATTATTTAAGAAATGAGCCAAAAAAATGAAGTAGATACAAATATTAAGTGGACCATACAATTGTTTTACAATTGAACATCTATCATGAAAAGCTAAATGGGGCTGCTGTAATGTTGACTTGCTATCCAACACGTTGATTAGGTCACACAGGCCTGGAAGAAGGGAAAGCACAAATATAGCGTGATCCAAAATGGTGTGACGTACATAATCAGCACAGGGACCTATAGGGCACATGTTCAATCACCAATGTTTATTGTGATGTGGTACACTAGAGATTGGATAAACTTGATGTTTGAGGTCGTGCCCTAAAGTAATTATAGAAATTTTACTACTGGTGTAGATAAATTATGTACATCATATAGGGCCCACAGATCACAAGGGCAGAGTCTTGTAACTGCTTGAGGATTGCAATTATCTCTTTTTCTTGCCATTAAATTTTTAGTTGGCCACTGTGATATGCATGTGAAATCCATCTATGCCATCATCACACCAATTTAATTCCTTAGACCAAAGTTCTTGTCAACACGTGATTGCAGTGGACCACATATTGACAAGAGTACGCGGCAACACCTGTTCTCAAAAGTTTTCCATTTGTGTGGCGCACTTGAATCAATGTTAGCCTTCATATTTTGTCTTTATGCATCAAATTTAATGGGCTACCACGTGGATAGAGTGGATTTGACATGAACATGAAGGCATAGCCCATCTAAGTAGCCTACCTATCGTTTTGTATTTCATTTGAAAAAGAAGGATATACCGTGTTTATTCACCTTTCTGCCCTTATATGCTGCCTGTACCTCTTAACAAGCTGTGGCCCTAGCTGTGAGGCCCAACTTGATGTATGTATTACATATCCGTCCATCCGTTTTTTCATATCATGATAGGACATGAGCCCAAAAGTGAAGTAAATGCAAATATCAGGTGGACTACACTACAAGAAACACGTTATGACTTGTTACTAAGAGTACTATTGTTGATAAGTGGTAATTTATGGAATGTTTTATTTGCAAGTGAGTAATTACACCATCCAACATTCCTACATAGTTGTAGCTTTGTAACAAATTATCCCATCTATCAGTTTCCTGGCAAAACTCATTTTTAATCTAACAAATTATTTTAAGGCATTGAATGCGTGTGCGTGGGTTGAACAGTAAGGGAGACAGAAGGGTGGGTGAATATTGCAAAGGAGAGAGAAGTACACGTGTTATTAAAAAGTAAAATGGCATTTATCTCATTTTTAAAATATGAGCATTACTCTCTGGTTAAAACCCCACCAACCTCACCGCACGACCCTCAGGACCATGTAAACGGATTGGCTACTCCCCCCGCCCACCGGCCAATGGCTGATGGTCGGTGATCTGTGGGCCCCCACTATGATGTATGTGTTTCATCCATACCATCCATATATTTTTCCAGATCATTTTTTGGTATAAGGCCAAATACAAGATATATCCCAATCTCAAGTGGACCACATTACAGGAAAAATTTTTGAATGAGCGTCACCAATAAAAACCTTTTGGGGGTCATAAAAGTTTTAGATCAAGATGATTTTTTTTTTTTCCATCATCTAGGTCTGTATGACCTAATCAACAGATTAGATGTCAAATAAACAATACAGAGGGCCTTAGGAGGATTTTTATGTCGGCTATCCAATCAATATTGATTTCCTGTGGTGTGGTCAACCTGAGATTTATATCCCTCTAATTTTTGGCATTAAGCCCTAAAATGGATGAACAGAATGGATGAAACACATACATCATGGTGATGCCCACAGAGCATAACCATCAGCCACAGGGCTGATGGAAGGGGGAGTAGCCAATCCGTTTCCCAGAACCACCGTCCTTTCTTTTCCCTTCACTCTCTCTCCGTCTTCTCTCTCTTCTTTGAACAGTACGTGGGCCTACATTAATGGTTGTGAGAATTCCACACGTCCATTTATTTTCCAGCTCATGCTAGGGCATGGGCTCAAAAATGAGGCAATCCAAAGATCAAAGTGGCCCCATGGTGCCCCAAGATATTTCAAAGGTCCACCTTATGGGCTCGTGCCCTTAAAAAAAGCTGGTAAAATGGACAGATGGTATAAAACACATGCATCACAGTGGGCCCCATAGAGTGGGGTCCGCAGGGGTATCCCAGCTGGCTGCGTGGGCTCCAAATGTCTGAGAAATTTACCACGTACCTCTGCTTCTCCAACTCATGTTATAACAGGTTCAAAACACAAGATAGATCCAAAGCCCAAATGGACCACCATGCAAGAAACAGTGAGGATGTAACACCCACAAGCCTTGTGAAAGTGCCACAAAAGTTTTGGGTTTGGCTACTATTTGTGTTTTCAGTTCATCGCATATAAATAGGTGGCCTTGGAAAGGTTTCGATGGTACTGTGATCTCCATCCCCACTATTTACTGTAGTGTGGTCCCCTAAGTTTTGGATTTATCTCATTTTTTAGATCATGTCCTAAGCTCGAATAAGTACTCACAGACATCTTGCTAGGTAGACTCACCCAACTCCCCACACATGAAGTGCAGTTGCGCGGGGCCAGGGGACCCGTGGTATCGAATCGGTTTGGGTAATATCAAATCCGATGCGACTCAGCGAGTCAGTCAATGATTCGTGGAGAATCCAATGGAAAGAGAGAGGTTTGCTAATCTCGTATAGCCTAGCCGCACGTGCTAACAAATTGCACGTGTATTTGATCCAAGCATGTTTTATGTGGACACCAATGTGTAGAATTCCCGGGCCAAGAATCAAAATGTCCGCTCATCAGATCGTCCATAGTGTTAAAAACACAATGAATGGCTAAAAGGGTTAGCCAATGGTCCAGTTTCAATATTCATATGTACTCCACCGATGAGTTACGCTTGCCTGCCAACTGAACAAGAGAACCTACCTAATGGGCCCACTTAACGAACATATCAGATGGTGCACATTCGTTCCAATGTTCTCGTGTATTGGAACATGAGGTCGAGCTGTGTGGGCTGCACCGTGATGCGTGTCGACCATCAACACCGTGCATTTGATGGGTCCCTTTTAAATTATATGATATCCCAAAAATCAACCGTATACGGAACTCAGGTAGGCCATACCATCTAAAATCATGTGAAGACATGCCAAAAACATATAAAAGCACTTGGAGGGGCCCAACTGAGTTTTGAATGCTGCTGAAACCTGGTATGAACCCTCATCCAAGTGAGACACACATAATGTATGGGCTGGATTTGCAAAGCACATCTCGGTGGGCCCAAAACATGATTATGAATGTTTTAATGGTGCACGGCCCCTCTCAACTTCTGTATGTGGTGTGGCCCACACAAGTTACGGATTGACTTGATTTTTGAGACCTAGTCCCGGGAACGATTGGTGCATCTGACTGATGGGGTAGATGTTCGAAACACATCACGGTGGGGCCACACAGCTCGAACTCATGGGACGTTCCCATCAGCTCGAGCTCAGAGTACCTTTTCCCATATATATATATATATATATATATATATATATATATATATATATATATATATATATATATATATATTGTAGGAAATAGTGTGAATTAAACAACAACCATTGAAAACTTCTCAGAGGCAAAGGAAGTTTTGGATGAAGCTGATATTTGTGTTTTTCCTTTATTTACGTTTGTGCGATTTTATAACATGTTTAATTATAATTAAATATGATTATGAGCCCTAAAAAAGTTTCAATGGTAGTGACCCCACTGTTTCTTGGGGGTATAGTCCATTTGAGCTTGGATATGCTTACATTTTGGGTTCATGCTTTAGAAGATTTGGAAAAATGAATGGACGGCATGGATTAGATAAATACATCCACGGTGAGTCGTCCCACAAAGTTTACTTAATACACTACTGCGTGCTGAGTTAGTCCGGAATCCGCTTCCAACCAAGTTCAATCTGCCCCGTGTATGGTGATGATGGAAGCACTATAAGAGTGAAGAAGTCCACGCCAGCGTGAAGCTATAGGAAAGAGGTGGCAGGAGATCCACGATCAACATCAAGGAAAGTGTGTAAGATTCATATGGATGAGCAGGACACGCAAGCACCATGATTAGTAGGGTACTGAGAGGGTAATGCTCCCGTCGCTTAGGGCAGTTTGGGAGCGTGGATTTGGAACCCCTGGACCCGCTGTGATGACTCTGATAGCTCAAAAGCAACAACTACACTAGCGTGAGTGTGGGGGTGTGCGTGCGTGTGTTTTTTTTAAAATAATAATAATAATAAATAAAAACTACATTATAGCATTCAGGGCACGAAATCAACAGCTCATCATCACGGTGAGGCCCACACGATTTGCCCCATTTCGCAGGCATCAAGACTCTCACACGCTCACCATTGGAAACATCTATGGCTGGTAGATGGCAGGCTTACGAGGCCTGTCGCAGTAGAACTTCATGTCCAAGCAGTGGCACATTGGAGGGATGGATCTGGTGCATGGCTGCATGCACACATTCCACATGACTCATGGCGTTATGTCAACATTGGCACAATGACACTGGAGAATCTTTGCACTTTTGTGCAGTAAATTGGAAAAAAAAAAAGACTATTAGAGCTTTAAGGAAATTCTTTAACAGCGTGTATTCATCATCATCATCTGATGCATACAGATGTGTACATTTCATCAAGTGAACATTAGCAATGAATTTAATGGGGTTTCAACTGGGAGAGTCGGGCCCACTTTGTGGTGGGTCCATGATCCTCAGGCGGGCCCAATATAGCTTGTGGTCATTTTCCTTGGCTCTTAACTGTCTCGAGGCCAAGACCCAACATGCAAATGCGTCTTGGCCGGGCTTGTACAACACTGATGGGCTTCCATTCGCTTTCGAGGCAATGGGCTGAAGATGGACTGTAATGGCTCACTGGGTCCATGTTCCTCAGGCGAGCCCAACGTAGCTTGGACATGTTTTTTGAATGGGCGGCCCGATGGCCTCGGGCGTTGGTTTTACCACGCGGTCTAGCTGTGGACAGACTTCTTCTGGCTTAAACCCCGCCAGTTAGACAGCCGTAGGTACTAGGATTGCGTGCAGACTTGACTCAGGCTTGAAAAACAGATGGACCCACGGACTTAGCCCGGGCCTGAGAATAAATGTGCCGACGGCCGTGGCCCATTTCCACCCTTGGAAAATGAGAGAGAGAGCCTGCTCCAAATATGTGACTGAAGCGCAAGAGAAGTGGCAAGGAAGGCCACTAACACCGATACCACCAAACTCGCACCACTCCTTTCCATTACCATTCATTCCTCTCTCTCATTCTCTCCTCTCTGTTTCTGTACGCTCAACATGGCACATATAGGTTTAGCTTTTTTATCCTTTTCATGCATAAACAGATTACGTGGCAAGTCATCTAGGAAGATAAATGATGTGGCGATTTGCCCAAGACAAAAGCTCACGTGGGTCTCGCTACCAAGTTGCCCGGGCAGGCCCAAAATTTCAGCCCAAACATGACCTGGGCAGTTACCCTATGCCCTTAATTGGTGGGTATTTTTGTTATTTTAGAAAAAAAATCACGCTTTAACCTAGGCAAGTTAGAAAAAATTAATGGAAGGTACCTCTTTAACAATAACTAATTGATTAATTAAGTAGCTTAATGAAAACTTAATTAACTTGATTAATTAACTTAATGAAAACCTAATCTACAAAGGTACTGGGATGTAAATATCATATTAATGAGGTACTATTTTGTAAAATTCTTTATTTTATTAAGATCTCTACATATCTCTCACCTAGGGCTGTCAATGGCCGAGTTAGGGCTGGGTTGAGCTCTGTCTAAGCCTGGCCTGTAATTCTAAACCTAAGCCCAAATACAACCGGGGCTCGTGACGGGTTGAAATTGTCACGCCCCAAACTCGAAAACCAGGCTCACAAAATTTCAATCGCCGAATCCGGCGCCGACAGCCTCCGTAGAACCCCATTCTCGGCTCACAGCGCTCATTCGTCAGGTTCCGATTTTGGGATGCTATAAGGAGGATTTTCAACATCAATTTGATTCGTAATAAGCATAACCAAAGGCATAACCCAAAACAACAACCAAAAACCATCGCATTTTCACTATGATAAAAAACTTTACAAGTACAATGAGCATAAAGGAAAATACAATGATGATAGACAAAAAGCTCCAAAATGATCAGCTCTGCGCTCCTGCCTCAGCGCTACTGCGATCCAACGTCACCTGCACGCAACGGCCGTGCATCCCATCGTATCAAATATCTTCTCCACATCGGCGCGCCATCTCTCAGCTGCGTCGGGTCTAACTCGCACTGGAAACGCTGGGGATCGAGCCGTTGGAACTCCCGAAGAAGGGCACTCGCGCGATCCTGCTCAGCTTGATCGGTGAAAAAACAAAGGGTGTCTGCTCTGCCCCTGAAGTGCGGCCGTCACAGCCTGTAACATCTGCTGTAACTGGGAAGTACTCACGGATACGGTCGGATCTGCACCGGTCTCTATTGGAGGAGCTGCATCCATAGGCTGGGCAGTAGAAATCTCTGGTAGTGGAGTTGCATCCATAGGCTGGGCAGTAGGAATCTCTGGTGGTGGAGCGGAGATCGTCGGTGGTAGTGCGGGAGTCGATCAGGTCACTCTCCGGCACAGCATGTCCTACAGGAAAGATCGAAGGCACCTATCAACTTGGAAACTCTCAAAGGCACGCACGTTAAGGGTCGGTAATAAAAAATCGCTAAGCTATCCAGACTAAGGACTCAATCATTCTAACTCATAGCAGACACGTAATGTTGTTCTTGGTTATTTCCGAGTTATGCTCTGATACCAACTGTAAGGCCCACCCCCATAGCACATGATATTGTTCGCTTGCCGAAGCTCACGGCTTTAAAACGCGTCATATCTGTTAAGGGAGGAACCCAACATATAACCACCATAACTCCAGACAACTCTTCCGATGTGGGACAAGTTACGCTACAGTCAACTACAACAGTAGCTCGCCCAGCACAGTAGCCTGTCAGCCACACAATAGTCTGTCAGCCACACCTGGGGGCCTGCCCACATATGTGCCCGCCCACGTGTGCCTGCCCAGATGACGCAGCGACCGAGGCGTCACAGAAATAGTCCAGCCTGGGATATTTGCACAAAGCTCGATTGGAGTTCACCCAACCTCAAGCCCAAGCCCTGAATATCTATGTGGATAAATGATATTTTCGTGTGCCATGTGTGAAAGAGAGGAAGAGAATGAAGGAAAATGAAGAAAAGAAAAGGTTTAGAAAAGACTTATCGGGCTGGGCCGGGTTTATGAACTGTTGGGGAGCTAAGCCCGAGTCTAGCCGGATTGACAATCGGGCTCCTTATTTAAGTCTGAGCCCGACCGTCGGGCCTGATACACCACCCCAAACCTGGCCAATACGAGCCAAGGCTAAAGGCCCATCAGAACTACCCAGCCCATTGATAGCCCTACGCCCACCTCTTTCATATATTTTTACTATTTTTAATTAAATAAATACACAAAATAGACAGTGTAGTCTCTAATTCCTAATGAGATTCAACCATGAGAGGATACATATGAGCCAGCAGTTTTGTTGAGCACACACGCATGTGCAATAAACTCACGTGCACGCCACACATGTGCCAACATCACATGTAAGTGCCATATCTAATTCATCCATTGGCTGGTAACCAAAAGAAATCATGATTATGCATCTATAATGTTGAAAGCTCACATTGTTGGTACAACTCAGTTAATGCACACCCACCACATGAGTCCTATACATGTGTAATATCTAGGGGTTAATGGGCCGGGCTGCCCTGTCAGGTTTATGGACTGCCGGTCTTAGGCTGGATTTGGACTGAAATATCACGCACAAGGGTTGGGCTTAAGTTTCAGATTTCAAGCAGTTTGTAAACAAGCTGGGCTTAGACTAAGGCATTCACTCTGACCAACAGATGCGATGCATCACGGTAGGCCCAGGGACTAAAAATTGGTCTCTTCATTGTTTGAGATGGACCACACGGTTAGAAACAGCATACAGGACAACACACATATTCCAAAATGTTTTCCTTGGCACGGCTCACTTGAATGATAGATGGTCTTGGTTCTTTGCTTCTAAGTACAATATTTGATTTTGTATCTAATGATTGGAGTGGATTTTATATAATCATCACGATGGATACTACAAATATCAAAGGTTGATATTTCTCTCCTAACTTGTTTCCTTGGTGTGGCGCATCTGAAATACATTTAATCCCTTTTTTTTTTTTTAGGGTTACACATCTAATGGATGACAAGTCCAAATGCAGCCATATACCTATCAAGGTTTCCATACACATCCTTGTATGCTCTGGAATCTTGAGAAATGATGGTCATTGATTTTTGGAAAGAGTGTTCTAAAAATCAACACCCTGATCCATAGCTCAAGTGGTAGACCAAGTGAGGATACCTCATTTCAACACTGAGGTCTTGGCATCAATTCCCTAGTGGGAGTGGCTAACAGTGGAGTGTGTACCGACAGTCATTCTTGTACTAAGAAGCTAACAGGAAAAAAAAATGAAGCAGATGACTTGGTGACTAAATATCCTTAGTGACGGGATTTCCAAATAATTTTTAGATTGAGGGTGAATTGCTTGGTAACACCAACACCATGCAGCTCAATGGTGTTGAGACATGGTGGGATTTGATTAGGTTATGTGTTGTTATGCATGGTTAACTACCTACTTGGCTTAAAAACTTTCAAATATGTTTTGCTCAATTTTCATCTTTGACAACAATACTTTGCTGAAATCAAATCTCGCCATGTCCCAACACCACTAAGTTACTTGGCATTGGAAATCCCTTTCAAACATGCTTTGTGTAGGCTCATCTCTTGCAGTAGCATATGGCTCAATTAAATCCTGCCATGTTGGGTCACCAATGATACCACGGTGATTCAATAACCTAGCAATGGACATTGATTCTAAATCCTACTCATTCATCAAGTGGGTCCATCAGATTTTAAATCCTGCTCATGCATAAGTGGATCTTTAACTGGCCATGATGTATATTCCTCACATTCATTTTGAGAGCTCATTTGAGGTCACGGCCTAAAAAATGAAGTAAATTCGAATCTTAAGTGGGTCACACCACAATAACTAGTGATGATTGAATACCCACCCTCACAAACTTCTTGGGGATGTTTATGTTTCATCCAATCTATTGGTAAGGTCACAAAAACTTAGAAGAGCCAAACAAATATAAGTTGGATCTAAAACTTTCCTAGCCCACAAGAAGTTTTTCATTGTTAATGAGTATTGTTTACCTGAGATGTGGAT